>OY720126.1:9426565-10026565 GCA_963082685.1 Cyclophora albipunctata | reverse complement strand
TTGTTCCAGGGATTATCACAATTCGAAATTCGAAATCAGGACTTTGAATAAAAGCTCTATTGACATAACGAAATTAATTACATTTTATCTTTTGATTAAAATTAGAATTGGGGTTCTTAGAGGCCAAGCATTGTATTCAATATTTAGTCAGGATTCTTATTAAGTAGTTTTTCATTACAGAGATCTACAGCTCAAGAGATTATCCGTGACATTAGACGCTTGGCATTTATAAATACAAAAGCCTGTAATGTCTCGCTGCTGGGTAAGGAGCCTCTCATGTAACCCAAGATATCCGTAAATTGAGGTGGAATTATTTACTATACTTAGGTGTTATTCGTATTTCATTTATAGCACAGATAATTACAAACAGAAACAGATCTTAGTAATTTCCTCAGATAAATATACAACTGCTTACTTGGCAAAGGTCTTCCTAATCTTCGCGATGTCCAAAGTATCTCCAAGATGGTTTCTTAATATCTACAATATTGTTCACAATTTCTTCCTAACATTATAATTATCCGTATAAAACACAAGCTTTAAATCCGTTAACATTTCAAACCTTTCTTTTCTTAATTAATAACTTTATCTATCCGGATTATTTACTCGTTTTATTGCGTAAATGAGAGATAAAATTAAAGTGCGCACGCCGCGGTTTCATACAAAAGTGAACCGTTGCCGGTGCCCGCGACGTGTGCACGCCGCGTGTGGCTTAATACAAAGGTAAACTGGCGCGTGCGGTGTCATACAAAAGTGAACCGACGCGTGCCCGCGACGGGCGCGCGCTTAACGCAGTGTTGACCCTTAGAATGCCAAAGGTATTTTGTCTTCAATCTAGAATAAAGAATTGTTCTCACTGCTGTTAGACAGTCGTGAAGACGCCGAACAAGTCTCTAACGTAAACGTAAACAGTTTGTGAGGAAACATTTTCATAACGCAATATACACATTTCTTATACGTGAATGTCCGGTTGTATTAAGTCGATTACACTCAGATCGCGCTTTCATGCGTTAGACTTATTTATGTTTCACTTTCTGGGGTAAGGGGTAAGGGCTGTCAATAACATAGGTTCTGGCGTCATTAGAGCTTCGCCTGAAAAGCTTGAATAACTAAAACAAGTTAATTATGAATGCGTCAGGGTGGAGTGCCCGTGTATCTCTGTTGCACATCTTCTAAAACAGAGGTCACTGGTTTCCAGGCGAAGCATTATACATTTTGGTAATACGCAAAAAGTAAGTGAATATGACGCATATTTTTTATTTCGTCCTTACTTAATTAAAAAAAGACGTGTGGCACTCGGGGACTGCCGCGGTGAAGCTATTGCATAGCATTTTGTATCAACTTATGCAATTATATTTGATATATTTGATATCTCTTCTCTCTCACCCCACCCGCCTCCTCTCTCTCACCCCTCCCGCCTCCTCTCTCTCACCCCTCCCGCCTCCTCTCTCTCACCCCCTCTCTCTCACCCCCTCTCTCTCACCCCCTCTCTCACACCTCTCTCTCACCCCTCTCTCTCACCCCTCTCTCTCACCCCTCTCACTCACCCCTCTCTCTCACCCCCCTCTCTCACCCCCTCTCTCACCCCCTCTCTCACCCCCCTCTCTCACCCCCCTCTCTCACCCCCCTCTCTCACCCCCCTCTCTCACCCCCCTCTCTCACCCCCTCTCTCACCCCTCTCGCACCCCTCTCTCACCCCCCTCTCTCACCACCCTCTCTCACCACCCTCTCTCACCACCCTCTCTCACCCCCCTCTCTCACCACCCTCTCTCACCCCCCTCTCTCACCCCCTCTCTCACCACCCTCTCTCACCCCCCTCTCTCACCCCCCTCTCTCACCCCCCTCGCTCACCCCCCTCTCTCACCCCCCTCTCTCACCCCCCTCTCTCACCCCCCTCTCTCACCCCCCTCTCTCACCCTCTCTCACCCCCCTCTCTCACCCCCCTCTCTCACCCCTCTCTCACCCCTCTCTCACCCCTCTCTCACCCCCCTCTCTCACCCCCCTCTCTCACCCCCCTCTCTCACCCCCCTCTCTCACCCCCCTCTCTCACCCCTCTCTCACCCCTCTCTCACCCCTCTCTCACCCCCCTCTCTCACCCCCCTCTCTCACCACCCTCTCTCACCCCCTCTCTCACCACCCTCTCTCACCCCCTCTCTCACCCCCCCCCCCTCTCACCCCCCTCTCTCACCACCCTCTCTCACCACCCTCTCTCACCACCCTCTCTCACCACCCTCTCTCACCCCCCTCTCTCAGCCCCCTCTCTCACCCCCTCTCTCACCCCCAACGCACAATCGCACACAACGCCGTGTCGAAGACTGCCGAACTGAAACGACGTTAGACGATGCACGGCCTTCAAGCCACACCTGCTTCCCGTCGGATCGGGTAAGCGTGAGGTTTTTTCGTTACGGAAATTTTGGATTTGGTCCCCGCGCTCAAGGCCCGCGATAGAAGCTATGCAATAGCTTAAAATCTTCAGTGAGCATAGAGACGTTTCTGTTAATTTCGTTCAACAATTTTAATACACATATGTGTTAAACTATGCTTACGGTTATTGTGACAAATATGGCTACGGATACACTTCGTTTTAATGTAACACTCTCTAGATTTCATATATTTGGGTGTGCCCGTATTTAAAAAAAAACTTTGAGTGCGGTTTTGTTTTGGAAATATTTTAGTTGAGAATGTATATTCTGCCTACTAATGGCATTGAAAATGTTGACCCCTGTAAGCAAGCTCCGATTTACCCTTGTTTGTCTAGGGGTGACGCAACGCAACGTGATAATGTAGATGGTAAATCATACAAAATACCTACAATCATTAATTTATTATACAGAACTTGATTAAGTACTCCAACCGACTTACGCCCCACAGTGAACAAACCGTGACATCCCTATGATTTACAGCACTCTATGTACTCGTATACTGGTAGATGGTGATTAGTACTATTTTCTGGCATAATAAATGGCATTATATCTGACTTTGCCGCAACAGTGAACAGTATGATTTCCATTTTAAGCGGAAAAAATAAAAGTGAATCGTGAATAGAGAAACTGAAAATAAAAAGTAGCCATGGGATGAAAAAAACTACACATAGAGTGTACATTTGAACAGTGAGTGGAACCTATAAAACATTACCAGATTTCCCAGTGCAGCAACAAAGTCTAAAGTAAAACGAGCACATTTTATAAACTTTTATTTAGTTCACCAGTTCCGATGTTTGTCTTTATTTTGCATGTTTTGAACTGAATTTTTGCATGCACGTTCTGGTCTGGACGATGCAAAATATTGGCAAAAAAAGGTTGTTACAGTTTAAGGTGAGGTGAGTTCAGCAACTCGCAAAACGCGGTTTTTCCATCCAACTATTTTCATATAAATTGTCACAATTTTGATTCTAAAAAACTATTATATTAAAGTTGAGGATATATTCTAGTGGCAAAGGTATTTCAGTACACGATTGGATTAATTTCCCTCGATAGAAAAAAATCACAAAGTTGCCTCTTTTATTAATTTAAAAATAATTTTATGGCTAAAATAAACAGATTTTTCCCAAAGAAAAACAACTATAATATAGGTCGTAGCATGAGCTAGGGCATTAGGTATTTTTTTGTAACCTTTCATTTCATTCTTAAACACAATTTCAAAATACCTAAAAAAAATCGAGAATTTGCCGTGTTGCGGGTGACGCGGGGCGTGATCAGTCGCGCTCAAGCGCTTGTGGAGGACGGACCTATGCCAAATATTTGCTGGAGCGCGGAGATGCAAAATTTAAAACTTTTTTCGCAGTAATAAATTTGAACTATGACGGTTGCGTGAAAATGAGGTTTTAATATAAATAAGAACTGTCTGAAGTATAATCCGGTCAATTTAAACCAAAAATTTAGAGTGATGTTACATAAAGTCCCAACAAGCTGAAAATCAGGAAAATTGTTCAAAACATAATTATAAACAATGTCTAAAAGTTCCCTATCATTTCCGTGTATGGAATTTTTTTTATTCAAGGTCCAAAGGTAAAAAAAATAGTTTTTCGCGATTTTCAGCAAAACGGTAAGTTTTCTCTTAAAGTACCTGAGAAAATAAAAAAGCTTATAAAATTCTCTATAACTTTAATTCTATCCACTTTTTCCATATTCCCAACCGTTATTGAACTACAAGCTCCAGAAATGTAAAAATTAAGGACCTCGGTAGGTCATGTCACTGTTGAGCATTGGGGCAGGCTCCATAGTTACCTGCCCGAGGTCCTTAATTTTACATTTCTAGAGCGTGTAGTTCAATAACGGTTGGGAATATGTAATAAGTGGATAGAATTAAAGTTATAGAGAATTTTATAAGCTTTTTTATTTTTTCAGGTACTTTTATGATAAAACTTACCGTTTTGCTGAAAATCGCGATAAACTCTTTTTTTTACCCTTGACCTTGAATAAAATAAAATCCATACACGGGAATGATAGGGAGCTTTTAGACATTGTTTATAATTATGTTTTGAACAATTTTCCTGATTTACAGCTTGTTGGAACTTTATGTAACATCGAATGTATAAATTGACCGGACTATTATAGATTTAGTAGATTATTGCTTTGAAAAAAAAAACAAAAAAATATGTTGTGTCACAGTATCTGGGGGCACGGTAGTGCCCCCGCCAAGACGAGCCAAGCGAAGCGCAAGCGCAAGGGCACTACCTACCTTTTCTCGAAGCGCTTCGTCGTATTTTTGAACCTTCATAACTTGAGTTTGGGTTATACCAGATAAACAAAATTTTCAGGATATAATGTCAGTGGTAGACTTAATAAACCTCTAAAGTTTCAATTGCATAGCTCTTATACTTTAGATTTTATTGATATCTAAAATACCCCGATTTCGTCACTCACTCACTGATGATCAACAAAATTCTTAAGGTACTTCCTGAAGTCCTAGAAAACTGAAATTTGGTATGTAAGCTAGTATTAGTACCCAAACAACAAAAAAATCCTAAAACTTGGAACTTTTACCCCCCAACCCCTTAAACTAGGGGGTGAAAAGCTTAAGAAGTCGATTATTTAACATCGGGCTAAGAATGTTGTCAAACCGCGAGTGCGGTGCATTAGAGGCCAGTGACACGTTATTGGGTATCCCATTGTATGCCACTGATCCCCAAACGACAATTAGGTGGCTAGATGTGAACATAAACCGTAATCGAAGAGTCAAGTCTAAAACAGAAATGACCATGCTGAACCCCGATTCCACAAACATTTATTACGAATCGTGGATAGACGATAAATATCCAGCTAGACCAGTAGAGTTAGAAAATGTTAACTTGTATAATTTTTCTAAATCCTATGATGTCGTGAAAACACGCCCGGTTTCTAAACAAGCAGAATATTATACGTTAGATGGAGAAAAGACTTATTTAAAGAAAAGAGACAGACCTTATCTTATAAACTTTTACTTGTATGATGTTGAGCAAATGCCCGAAAAATATTATTTTTCGATGCTTTTATTGTTTAAACCATGGCGTAACCTACAAGATTTGAAATTGGAATTTGAAACATATACTGAGGCTTTTAACTTTGCAAAGGATGATATGAAAAATGAACTGAGACATGTCAATTTACGCATTGAATTACAAAATCAGCTACAAAAGGGTTTCGAAAAAGTGGAATCTAAATTAGCCGAACTAAATGAAGAGATTGAAAATGAAGATGACGATATAGGTCCTGATAATCCCTTAGATTTTGAAGCACGTGAAGCGGTTAATGCCATGGATGATTTTAATAATATGAACAATGATAGAGATGAAAATAATTTAGATGAATTGATAAGTAAACTTAATAAAGATCAAAAGAGTGTGTTCGATATGGTGACGGAAACTATGTCTAATGAAAGCGAAATTCTTCGTTGTTTTATAAGTGGCACCGGTGGGACAGGTAAAAGTTTTATTATCAAAATTCTTAAGGTGTGGGTACAAAAACATTTAAATAAAAAAGTAGCTGTAGCTGCACCAACGGGTATCGCAGCCTTTAATGTTAACGGATTGACGATTCATAGGCTATTGCAATTGCCCGTAGAACACAAACAAACACCCAAATACAGGCCACTCTCTGACGAGGTTCTCCAAGTTCTACGGTCGGATTTGAAAGACGTTGTTTTATTTATCATCGATGAAGTATCTATGATATCAAATATAACTTTGGCTTACATACATATGCGTCTGGCAGAAATATTTAATACAATAGATGAAGAAAACGGGTGGTTTGGAAAACGACATATTGTGGTACTTGGAGATCTTTTACAGCTTCCACCTGTGAGGGAAAATTCGCCTTTTGTAAAACTGTCACCTCGAGAAATAACAAAGCTAATAGGTGCTCTTAATTTTCCGAATCTGTGGGAAGAACTTTTTAAATATCAGGAGTTAACACAGAACATGCGGCAGTTAAATGATATGAAGTTCGTTGAAATGCTTCTAAGAATTAGAATAGGAATCACAACAGAAGAAGACCGCCGCATATTATCACAACGTTTAATTACACTAAAATCAGGTTCTAACGAAGGTAGATTACACGAAATAGCTGAATTTCTTAGTCACCTTCCTGCAGATACAGTTTGTTTGTTGCCAACTAGAAATATGGCTCAGCAACTAAATGATGCCATGCTGCAAGCTAATCCTAATCCGGAAATTACACTTAAAGCCACAGATAGTGTCGATTGTCCGAGATATCTTGTGAAAAGGGCTCGCGAGTCCATAGAAAAGTATGAGGAAGATGCTTCTATGACAGCAGGTTTAGAAAAAACTATAGTTATTAAAAAAGGAGTGAAAGTAATGTTGAAACGAAATATAGATGTTTCTTTGGGTCTTGTAAATGGTGCTATAGGAATTGTTGATAAAGTAGAATGGGATTTAAACGACAAAAATAAAGCAAGAAGAGTTATTATAATTTTTAATAACGGTTTAAGACACGAACTAGCACCTGTAAAATCTAAATTTGAAATTATCAATAGAGCATTCGTTCACCGAGAACAGTTCCCAATATGTGTCGCGTATGCTATCACGATTCATAAAAGTCAAGGGCTAAGTTTAAATAATGCTCTCATTGATATCGGGTCATCCACATTCTCTTGTGGGCAGGCTTATGTAGCCCTCTCTAGAGTGACTAGTTTACAAGGTGTTCACCTTATAAATATAGACTTCAGTAGTATTAAGGCACAACAGACTGCGATAGTCGAATATAATCGTCTAAGATCCAAGTATCACCCTGAACTATCGCATATTGTAAATAGTAAGCCAACGAAAAATAAAGGCAAAGATAGAGAATGGGCTATAAAAAAAGGCATCTCAGATGCACAAGAAATATACCCCAAAAAAAGAAAGAAAAAATGAGCGACAAAAAAATACTTGTATTTGTCGCTCATTTTATCTTTCTATCATAAGCAACCTACAAAAAGAAATGAAATCCCACAAAAACATTTCATGTTAAATGTTGCCAAGACGAGACCATATAGCTCGCACTGTCAAAAAGTAATCAGATCCCGTGTAGAGCCAAGTTTCTAACCCTACATGCCCAGACCTAAATCGATAAGCCCTAATTTCACACTCAAGTTACGGGGAAATTCTACAGCCATAGCTCGTACTGCGTTGTTCGTAGCGCGTAGCAGAGTTTTTACGCTATAATCTCGTAGGCGTGCAAACCTTGGACGTAACTGGCGAGTCGGCCGCACGGACTTTTTGCTATTCGTCATATGGGCTTGAGCTTAAAAATCTATTCAATCTTCTAAACTCTTTCCGTGCGGCCATCTCGCCAGTTACGTCCAAGGTTTGCACGCCTACGAGATTATAGCGTAAAAACTCTGCTACGCGCTACGAACAACGCAGTACGAGCTATGGCTGTAGAATTTCCCCGTAACTTGAGTGTGAAATTAGGGCTTATCGATTTAGGTCTGGGCATGTAGGGTTAGAAACTTGGCTCTACACGGGATCTGATTACTTTTTGACAGTGCGAGCTATATGGTCTCGTCTTGGCAACATTTAACATGAAATGTTTTTGTGGGATAAGAATATCAGCAGAACAACTATACAGCTGCAATGTTGGTAGTGGGGATACCTATAAGTACTCGGAATTTTAATTCGATTCCAGATTTGACAATTTCAGTGTTGCAACATTATGACAAGTACTAAATAGTGACGTTGCGATATTATTCGATATGGAAATGGAATATTTCTGGATCGATTCTTCTCGCTTATAATTTTACTCTCGTAAACTAAGTATATCAGGAAATTAAATATTTCTGAACCGATAATTTAGATTTGACGATTAATTAACGATCTTAGACTTTTCTTTTATAATTGTGTGTGAAATAAATAAAAAAATGTGATCATGAAGGAACATGACAAATAAAACAGATAGATGTATAATGGTAATAATTTATTTTATAAATTGTCGCCGTCATCGCTATCGCTGTCACTTTCTGTAACATTTATTATAAATCGATGGCTCCTACGTAAATAGTCGTATCTAACATTTTGACGATTTTCATGTTTTAAGGGATTTGAAACGAAATAATTAGTTACTATCGATTCCAAAATACAAAAATTAAAAATCTTAAAAAATAAGGTTTTTTTTGCACGTATAAAATAGTAAGTAATAATTGCATGCCGCGTAAATGATCGTATCGGCACTGGCGGGAGTATACGCGGGCAGGTCGCGCGCGTCCACTCATTTAGGCGAAGTTTGATTTTGTTCGTATTTTTAGCTGAAGTGGCACGTTTTCAATAATGAGTTATTATAACAGAAAAAACTACTCCAGACAACACTCACGAGCACAAAAAAATTGTGAAATGGCATGTGATTCGACACAGAAAGAAGTCGATGTTTGTGAATTTTTATCCTCAAAAGAAAACCTGTGTGTTCCAAATGAAAATGATATTGAAGACAGATTGATAAGTAAGTAATATGTATGTTGTACAATATTTTTAATATAATTGATATTATAGACTTTGTTTTTTTCTACAAAGTTACATTAGACTATGGTATGTGGTAGGTACGATTGTGTACGTTGTTAATTGTACTTAAAAAATATCGTATGTACCAAGTACGATTTTTTACTTCGTTTAGTGAATTTTATACTTAGTCGTTTGTACCACATACGATTAATTACATTGTCGAATACAATGTGTCTAATATCGGATTTGACACATAGAATTGTTTACTTTGCGAAACGTTCTATTGTAACTACAAATAAGATAGTATACGTTGCAGTAACGGGAAAAAGTGAAATCTTATGTTTTTTTTCAGTATCTCCACTACCACCTGGGGCCGATTTAGTAGAAATTTCAGCGCTTTCGGAACTTTTAGGTTTCACAGTTTTTCCGAAACACCACCAACATTTTCGACTTCTCTTAATGGTAAATTTTATTTTTAACTGTTACTGTTACTGTTACTGTTAGCCTGTATCATTCCACTGTTGGGCAAAGGCCTCCCCCCATTTCTGCCACTCTTCTCGATTTGAAGCTACCAGTTGCCAGTCCCTCTTGTAGGCGTCCAGTTCGTCCCGCCACCGCCTGCGTGGTCTGCCGCGACTCCGTCTCGCTGTCTCCGGGCGCCACACAGTGGAAATTTTGGCCCACAGCGTGTCCGGCATGCGGCAGATGTGACCAGCCCAATCCCATTTGAGCTTAGCGGCCTTTTCTCGTACATCGGCGATTTTAGTTCGGGAGCGCAGTATTGTATTACGAATGCGGTCGGTTCGCTTGACTCCAAGAATACTGCGCTCCATCGCCCTCTGGCAAACCTTGAGTTTGGACTTCTGGATGTTTGTCAAAGACCAAGTCTGTGAGCCATAGGTGAGAACGGGAAGGATGCACATGTCCATGAGTTTGCGCTTAAGCGCTATCGGAAGGTTGCCCTTCATCAGCTCCTTCATCGACCAATAGCTCCTCCAGGCGCTCTCAGTGCGTCTCGCGACTTCTTTGTCTTGTCTGCCTGCCTGGAGGGAAACTAATTGGCCGAGATAGATGTATTCATGGACATAGTGCATCACTTCGCCGTTTACCGTGATACGATAGGCTGAGCTGTTTGTCATGACTTTGGTCTTTGACATGTTCATCTGTAGTCCAACCTCAAGGATTGCGTTGCTCAGTTCTTCGAGCATGGTCTGTAGTTCTTGGGCTGTATTGGCAAAGAGGACAATGTCGTCGGCGAAGCGTAGGTTTGTCAGCCTCATTCCGCCGACATCAATGCCTCTGTTTTGCCAGCTCGCCGTTAGCTTTCTGAACACCTCCTCTAGTGTAGCCGTGAAAAGTTTGGGAGATAGAGGTTCGCCTTGTTTGACCCCCTTTTCTATTTGGAAATGTTTACCGGAGGAATTGTAATTTTATGGATGCTGTACTATTTAGGTAGATAAGTTTGAGAAGGTCGATGTAAGTTGGGTGGATATTTTGTTTTAGAATAGCTTGAAAGATTGATGTATGATATTATATGCTATCGAACGCCCTACGGAAGTCCACAAATGCCATGTACAGAGGCATATTACATTCTTGGTGCTTCTCTAACAGTTGGTTTATGGTGTGGAGGTGGTCTGTGGTGGAGAGGCCGGAGCGGAATCCTGCCTGTTCGGGAGGTTGTTCGGAATCAAGTTGGCGCGTAATCCGTGTTTCGATTACTTTAATGAAAGCCTTGTACACGTGGGATACAAGACATGGGCCTATAATTATTAATGTTGGATTTGTCGCCTCTTTTATGGAGAAGAATAATATTAGAGTGACAAAACTGTTTTGGAAATTTCCCTGAATCTAAGATATTATTAAATGAGGAAGGATTGTGGGTGCGCCTAGTTTTAAAGCCTCCGTACTAATACCGTCATCTCCTGGTGTTCTACTATACTTCATTTTACGAAGTGCGCATTGAATTTCTTGGCCAGTTATTGGAGGAATATCGTCAGTACGGTGGTAATTGGGTGTTGTATCGGTTTTACCTGGGTCGGAGTACAGTTGGCTGTAGAAGTCGGTGCAAATTTCGAGAATTTTCTCGCGGCTCTAGCTCTGGTGCTTTTTACCGGTGTTGTCTTTAAGACTTGTTATCCAGGATTTCCCGTGAGAAATTCCATTCTTAGTTATTGTATATATGGTTAGTTTTTTCTTTCAATTACGTTCATTCATATAATAAAAACAATAAAAATATGTTTTTGTAGTTTTATTTGCTACCTACGTTAATATTATAATAAAATTTTAGTATATTATTATTAATTTGGCCAAGTTTCATGAAATTGGATAAAAAAAAGATAAAAGTACTTTGCAAGAAAAAATATTTAAATGATTTCTTTTACAAACATAATTTAGAATAAGTTATATTTATTAACTAACCGTAACATACAATATGAATTATTTTTTATATACATAGTTAAACATGGTATATGCCACTTGCGTGTAAATGCATTTACAGAGTATCTACGTAAAAAATCGTATGCCAAACTTACGATATTTTCAGAAAATTTAATTCAACGTAAACTGTCGTTAGTACCACTTAAGATTTTATACATAATTAACTACCGATGTAAATAAATGTAACTACAATATTTCAAAAACTAAACAAATTTCAGCATTTCTTCCAGAACCATACTAAGGCACCATCCAATATGTAGACATTACGAAAATTTCAAAGCTAAAGCTTTAATATTAAAGAAATTATGAATGAAAATGTCTTTAAATGCCTCTGGTGTAAAATTGGCTTTTTGCAAATACGATTATTTACGTAGGAGCCATCGAAATGTGTCTGTGATATTGTCAATTAACATATCTAGCCTACTCATTTTTTCCTCTTCATCACATCACTACACTATTATAATGTGGTATCATTATTTCACAAAATGACAGTAGCTAATGTCAAATCTGGAATCGAATTAAAATTCCGAGTATAGGACAAGACTTGTCTCCTAAGACGTGGCTTATGAACTCGGTGGCATGCACATTTTATTTTGGTATTTTTACGATTATTTTATACTAACTTATTGAAATATATTTTTAGGTCGAACCAACCTGGAAATTCAAACACTTAAAAATATTTCTGCTCGTTATATTAGACAATAAAAATGATTTCACCCAGTGATAAGACCGATATTTTTTTTAAACCTTTTATCTCTTTTTAGTTATTTTTCCCAAGGCTACCTACAATATAATACTAACCTTCGTAATATCTACGATTAGTTTTACTTGATAGGCTTTTTTTACTGTAGTCACTACACTGTGGCATCTCAATGAGTGACATATTCAAACTTAGCGCGCAAACTACGCGCGAGCGGGAGATCGCCCGCGGTTGGACCGCAGGCCCCGCACCCACCCCCTCCGTAGTAGCTAAGCGCTGAACTCACGTCACCTTAATATTGTTGTATTTTATTTTATGTTTTTTGATAGTTGTTTTCGATGTCACTGGCAGGTTTGTCATAATTCAAATACACACATTGTAACAATACCTATCCAGTAACTATAAAGCGTTACCAACACATATTGTTCATATTGGACAATAAACTGGTGAATCAGTGAAACTGACGAATAAGAAAACGGACCGATCTTTTCACACCCTAGAAATAACCCAACTTTGTAAAAACTTGACTTATTTCCCCATCAATGATGAACGCTTAAAAATGTGTCGAAATCTATAAACAAAAATAATTTTGAGTGAATTTTGACTAATGAGGTGTGGAGTGAAATTCTGTTACATTTAGTTAGTTAAGTGTGCTTGTAAACAAAAACACGTCAATCTAATCTGGCGGCGCGGCGCGGCGCGGTGACGTTATATTTAGACCGAAACTGTGGAAAATGAGCGCCGACTTCCGCGCCAGTTTAACATCGGATAAAAAGGCTCTTTGAACAATCTATTTCTGGTCTAGAAGATGTAACTTAATTTTCTTTTCCTCACATTTTTTCTATTCTTTCTTATCCTTACTAATATTAAAAATGCAAACGTTTGTCTGTCTCCAACATGAAACCCAGGTACATAGACTACATTATATACTAAAATTCCTACGACAACACGTGACACTGCGGTAAACAGCTAGTAGTAAGTACTATTGTATTGAATGTGCCGATAAGCACGAAATTATAAGTAGATAAAAATAGTGCAATTGGTATATAAGGCGTTGTCACTGTATTCTTTAGTGATTAACACAAATAAATGATACTCCGTTGAGTAAGTGTTTCACCCTCACCCGTGACCTCCGCAACATCCCCCGATGCGCCTGGCTCTTGGCAATAAACTGAACAACTACAGGCCCAAACACAAGTGGCCACCGCTTCGTTATCTACTAACAACAGTTTAGTCTAGTTATAGTATTTTCTGTACATTTTGATACTCGTGGAAGACAAGTAGATTTAGCACTTGAGACTGAATGGATTTTCATTTTCACCTAAAGGGCAAGATACACAAGACATAGTGCGGGTGGCCACATTGGCGGGTGCACAGAGTGGACACCTTTCATACAGACTGACAAGCCCGTTTGCACAGTGGCAGTGAGAGCGCTTACTGTGTTGCGGGTTCGATTCCCGCCCGGAATGAACAATTTTTGAAGACATAGTTGTTGGCGACGACGTCTGTCTCAATTATATATTCTTATAAAGTATCTGTGTATTTGTAGTAATATCCGTGGGCTAGATTCCATAATATAAGCTTAGAGCTTACTTTGGGTCTTATTAACCGTGTGTTTGTCCGGGTAAAAGTATAAATAAAAACTAGAAATAGAACTTCACGCAACCCGCAGCCGGTCGGCTTCTACACTATGTGTGTTTTGCGCAAATACGTGCAGTCAGCGAGACAGCGTGTGAAGTTGTAGGGTTTAATTTTCATTTTAGTTTGTTTAATTAAATACGTAAATAAACCTTAAATCTATGGAGTCAGCTTAGGAAGCAAGCGTTTGTATATCGCATCTTTGATAAGTGACAGACATATTCACAAACAGAGTGCAAATCTTCCGGGTGTTATGTTGAAGGACTCGTATTGGTTTAATGAACGGCGGAGGATAATACGCTAGAATGTTTGATGATGAGATGAATGCCTTTGTGTGCGTCACAATCCGAACCGTTGGTATGATCATTGTATACGTGCGTTTGACATAACTCCCTACGATTAACTTTCCTCCGTTTACATAATAATTATATGCCTTCCGCGCGAACCAAGATGCACACAAAGACAATGTGCATGTACTTAATCAAGTATTTCCAAAGGGTCGCTCGTGAGATAAAACCTCTGGATAGTAGTTGAATTGTTAACTTTTTAGCTTTAAGTTGGAGAGTTCGCATTCTATCGAACTCGCCGAAAAATATGTAAAAAGTATTTAAAATTAAAACATATTATCAAGCTTGTTGCGAACTGAAATAGATGTTCTAAATCCCCTTCCAAATCCCTTTTACAACGTGTCAAATATTCATCAATTTAAACCCGATGCCGAGGTTGAACCGGGATTACAATATGGGTTGAAAATTCGTTTTAATTGATGACACCCACACTCATGTTTTTTATGTTTTTTTTATGAAATTCGCCGGTTCAGTAGTACTGTACTTTATTAGCATACCTTTTTGTAAAATTGTAGGGTCAGCTCACACTGAGAGGTAAAACGATGCTCAATAATAAAGACAAAACTTTTTATAGTATAAAAACCTTCCGTAATTATACCCTTTCATGGACTAGAATAATTTTCGTAATCGATTCATAAACGACGGAGATATATGATAACAAATAAATACCAAAAATAAATGCACACTTTTTTAACAATATCTATAATATAAAAACTTAACGCGTAACTTCAGAACGACTGCACCAAATTGGATGATTCTTTTTTTAATGTGTTCCTTATGGTCTGGACAAGGTTTTATATGAGAAAAATAAGGAATTAAAATTTCAAAATTCCCACGGGAACGGGGGTGCTGCGGGTGAAACCGCGGGGCACAGCTAGTATAAAATAAACCCATCTTCGGACATTCAGCTTATTCGTTTTGAGTCTTCGTGTGGACGAACCCTAACTTCGTTAGTGCACCGTTCTGTTTCAACCACCGGAACCAACTCACATTTCAATTAAATCAACCTTGTTGAATTGTGTGTTGAACATCAAAAGTTTACCGACTAGAGTGTAAGGGCTCCATCCTACTGGTATTTTATAGTCACGCTGTGACTGCTAGAATTATTAAAGGGGTTAAAAAATTATAGAGTAATATTTGGATCATAGGGAGAGATTAGAAGCGCTTAAGATGTAGTGTTAGCGTAGAATGCAACGCTAATGTTGTTCATCTCCTGTTTTGAGGTTTACAATACGAGAACATGGATTCCGACAAAGAAAATCTTGACTTTGCTTCTTTGAAGAGAATTGATGGAAAAGATAAAGAAAAAAGAATAGAAAAAATATAGTTAGTCAAACGATCTGAAAACGTACACAAAACGTAGCAAATAACATCCTCACGACGTATGTCACAAGCTTTATGTTTAAACAGTTTTCATATAACACTGATCTCACATATTGATTACGAAAAGGTCACACAAAGCGAGTTCTCATAAAGGCGAAACTTTTTGGACTAATGTTTAGTTTCTGGGTCATAAAACTAGATAAATATATGATTTAGGATCCGAGAATTTCGGTCAGCGAGTCTATTCGTTTTCAAACCTTTTTTCTGCGTAGTCTATGACCCTTAACACGTTTATGTTCAAGGACAATCTATATAGTATTGTTGTATTGTTCCACTTTTGCTCCACACATCTATTTTCTTTATCTCTATGGACCTATTGATATTTTGATGACGAAAAAAAAGCTTTGTTGGCCGAGGTTTGTTAGTCAAGTGAACGAGTCTCATAGACAAACATTGCAACCACAGCTGTGCCTATAATTATAGTATATTCAGCTCACGCCTTTACTAGAGGGTTCTGGGAAGAGTGTCAGTTGTGCCTAAATTGAGCTTAGTTTACTTTCTAAATGTGTATTAATACCTTTTTTACAACTTGTCCCTACCTAAATCTACCCACCATAAACAAGAAAGGAACCTTTTCGGTGAATCACTAAAAGTAAACCATAAGGTTGTCCCCACCGCTGTACAAACAATATTAAACGAAAGCTTTCAAAAGCCTAATGGCGTTTTCACAACACTTAAAATAACGCGAATACATTAAAAATTAAAAATCACATTGTGTCATGTAGTACGTAAGCTACATTACACTGCATTTAATGTGGCTGCTAGGTGAGCGATGAGCGGAGCTGGTAGCGGGTATTGGTAGAACAATCTGTACGTATTCATTCATTAATGTCTAATAGGCTAGTGGCTAACCCAGGTGTCGGAGTTTTTAGACCGTTTTTAGGCCATACTTATCATAACAGAGGCGTGATTCATTTGTTTATGTCATTATTGGAATAGCTTCTTTATATGAGTAAGAATATAGGAGTAGTAGGCACTAGTAGGTAGATAGGTACTTAATAGGTATTTCCTTGAATGTCATATAAATTAAACCATTTATGTATAAGCATTGTAGATGTTGATACGGTTAACAAGTCAACCAGCTTAACCGGCTACATTTGTCTTCCGGATTCGGTGACCCAGCTTAGAGACTCATTCAACTGAAAATACTAATTTCAAGCACTATTTCACTTTCGGTATTAACCATCAATACCAAATATTTTTACTAATATTATGAAGAAGTAAAATTAGTAAGTTTGTTTGTTTGTATGTTCGAGTTAATCTCGGGATTTATCAGTCCGATTTGAATAATTATTTTTGTAATAGATAGCCACATTCAAAGGGGCGATAATATTTTTACCTGTCTCCAAAAAAATGAAGAGTTATGCGTCGGATTAAAAAAAAAGCAGCTTTTAAATTCAGTTAGTTACATTTTACTTGCATGCGTAACTTTACGCCGTAAAACTACGTATTGAAATGACACTTTCCACCGCTGTGGTTTCGTGGCCACAAATCGTAGTTAATAAACACAATTACGTGTTCTTTATATTGCCCGCCTCGTCACAGACGTCGTTACAGGTGTAAGTGGCTGTAACACGATATACTTGTAAACAACACGTTTTTTATTAACCTCTTGGAGTGAAAACGTAATTCTTTGAAGCGAATAACTTTTTAAAACAAAAGACAGATGCTAGTACTCGCTTTGTAGACGTCAAAAGCTTGCTTTGTAGAGATTTAATGACTGATTTTGACATGTAATATATGAACATGAAAATGACGTCTGTTAGTTAATTGACGGTTTAATGGACTTGTCTGAGTGCAGCAGTCAGACGTTTCGTCTCCGTTTCGTCTCTAGTGGCGTTGTTTGTCCAAACAACAGTATGACGACTGTCTAGATCTGGTGTAAGGTTTGCGCAGACATTTAAAAATAGATTTGTTTGCTCTAGAAAATAAATAAATGTCTATTGGAACCGATTGCGCGTTGCTGAAGTCACGAGTAATAAATTTCCATCGAACAAAGCTTTAAAGGTAGACCAATGCAAAGTTTCGTAGCAAGCATACTTTGTGATCTCTACTCCGAGCTGTTTTTGAGGATCTATAGTAATACAATAAAGCTGGGGAGTTTTAATTTTGTTGTTTTGTTTGTTTGAAGGCGCTAATGAATCGCGCTCAGAACTAAGAATCTGATTTTAAATTATTTTTGTAATTAATAGCCATACTCAACGGGAAGGTTATAGGCTAATTTTCATCCCTAAATTCTAATGGTCACAATGTAGATAAAAACACGGGACGCTGCTAGTATTTTAATAAAAAAAATATGTACAGGACTAATATGCACTCGATTTGGAACACCCACAAAGATGGCGTCTAGCTAACATACAAAACTACTTTATAGGAATTTGCATAGACACCCAAACCTCGTCACTAACGACTAGGTCTACAAATATTATTTTGCTCCCGGTTGGGAATCGAACCCGCCGCCCCCGAAAGTCAACATACAAGCAAAAAATATAACTGAGTTTTGCCCTAAATTAAATCCCAGAGATATGTATTAGTACAATAGAAATATGGACGCCACAATCTGCAAAGAAATTGTTGAAAGTTTCAAATAGCTCAATGTATTTCAGTCCTTTAGGACACTAAGATAAAGGAATACTACTATTCGAACTACAGTTTGAGGTAAAAGTCGGAAATATTTGATGTTCCACTTTCCAGGTAAAGTTGAGGTTCTAGATTCGATAAATGTCTCGGGATATTAGTTTCCAAACTCGGAGAGGCACGACCTCTCTGCTTTGTCTTATAGAAAAGTTAGCTCATAGAATAGTGGGTAAGTCCGGTACTGGGTACTGGGCAGCAAATTTATATGAGCGAGGACTTTACAGAATTCAAAAATTTCCTCCCGCGCGGCACGCGGAATAAAAAGACTTCACAGAATGAAGGATAGATTAGGTCACGACACCCGAAGCGATGGATCGGGTATCGGGGCGTTAGACGAACAGACACTTTTATAATTACATCGTATAATTTCGATACAAACATCATTGAAACGTATATCTTGGTGCAAACTAACGTAAACAATATTGGCGAGTTATTTTAACACCAGTTGTAAAGTCTATAAAACCTCGGTTTCCTCAATAAACAGGGCCCGTTAATATCAGAGCCGCAACAACATCATAAACGGTTCATCGTAAATTTGAATATCATTCCGCTGACCTTTCAAGGCTAATATTTATGAAACACTTCTATTTTTCGGTTTCAATCATATTAATCGTAGTTACAGAGTACATTTCATTAAATGAATAACTTCAGTAATAGAACTTATTATTTTCTTCCTAGATACAAAATATACTTCATCTATATAAAACAAAGTCCTCAAAGCTGTCTGTATGTAATTTATTTTCTTAATACGATTTTCACCAACATAGTAGGAGTAATTCAAGAGAAAGGTGACTACTTTAATGCTAAAATTCCTACAGAAACGGCTACAACACGGGTAAATCCGCGGGGTACTGTTAGTATAAAATAAAGAACATCATGCTGTCAAATTTAATGCGAAAAAAAACTAAATTGTACTATAGATAGTAATACTCTGGATAACTTCTATGTTAAGGCTGTTAGTCTTTAAAAGCTTCGGTATAAAGTTGTCGGTGTATCAACTATCGCAGTAAATTGTTTCGCAGTAACGTAGGAATCCTTTCTACGCTATAAGTACCTATAGGTACCAACCACAAGTCTACATTACATGTAGGTAGAAACTGTACCAACATTTGTAGACACGCTATACCATCATTGCAGAACAATCACGGAAATAACAGATCTACTGGTTTAAGTTAAAGCGAAAAAAGTAAAAGCGAAGTGTCCGTTAACGTAGTTTCAATTCAAAATAACAGATATGATGATCCCAATACAATTTAAATCAATGTCAAACTAGTATTTGACTGATATGATAGGTGTCAACTTCGTGATGAAATTCAATCTACGATAATCTTTATTAGGCCGGTTACACACAGTCAGACTGAATGCTCTCTGATTCTATTCGGACTACTGCGATTGATCGCCATCCATATCACGTAAATAAGGATCTAATCTCATTAACAGACTTGTCCCAATAACGTATCTATCACTTTATCTCTCGGGTTGTGATTTTGTCTCCGTCAGTAAATGTCTTTTGGAGACTTTAAAAGTAGATATAAAGTAAGTAAATCCGTTTAGGTTTCTGGCCAACTCTGGTTTCGGAGTTTTGTAACTTTCTTAGCTTTCGAGATAGTCCAAAAATGAGGGCTTTCTGAAATGACACCCATTAGGCGCCAGCACTGAGGCGTGAGGTCCAAAAATATGTCAAAGGTGTCATTTTCGTGAAAACCCTCATTGAAACAATAGCGACCGGCAATTTAACGTACCTTCCGATATATAGTAGTGCTCACATAGAAATACCACTACTGACCACCATCCACATAGTGGTCGAGCACATTAAGATTTAACATTTATTAACCAAGAAAAAATTACATATTGGGGTCTCCACCTCGCGGCATCAACAGAATGTATGTAACAGTTCTAGTTCTTCGGGATTAGCTTGGTTGTTCATTCAATTTGTGCCGCCAAATTAAACGGCGCCGGTGCCACCGTGGTGTCCTAATGAAACTGGAACTCTAATACGAGTGCATTAGGTTCGAGCAGACTCGACTGTGTACAGTTGACAAGTTAAAATGCGATGCAATTTAGTACTTTGTCAAATTATAAATTCAACTTGAAAGGATCTTTCATTTGAATGCTATTGCTTCTGAAATAGCAAATCGGCCCTTGGAATAAGAATGAAATTAAGCAAAAACTACTTGACTTGCTTGATGCTTCTCATTAACACGTAAGTTTAATACGACAAACACCCATCAAACACTTGAATGGGTCGACTAGCTGCACTACTAACACCTTGTCACATTCAAACGATGATCATGATTTGCCAACTGTACCCCCTTTACACCGACTCGTTGACATTAAAATCACGTGAGTAGTTTCGGACGAATGAGTGACGTGGTCGTTTTGACCCAATCAATATCAGTTCAGGAACAAATTGGGCCGCTATAATGACGTGGTACTGCGACTGACGGGGTAGGAGCAAATTGGCAAAAGTGATTAAAAACATAGAATTGAATGAGAATCCTGATCTATCTGAGTTAGCAGATAAAGTTTCAACATCAAGTTATCTGAATAGAATATGGCATAGATTTATTTTTATCCCATTTGAACGGGTACAACGCGGGTAAGACCGCGAGGCGCTACTGTTAGTTAATATAACAAAGTTGAATTAAAAATAGATGCCAATAAAATCCCACAGCCGAGCAATAGTAGCCCGCTATTAACCATAATATGAAATATATACATTCGGCCGTACTCGCACACAATGTTAGATCCAAACTAAGCTCTAAGCTCACGACAACAGAGAAGGATTACGGAAATATCTAATAATGGTACACATGTTGGTTGAAAAAACGAAGCTTTCTGTGAGCAAACCTCGAAATAAAAAGATTAACTTAACGTTCTTTGGTAGAGTTGAATATAAGAGAAATTTATGAAACCTACTTCTACTTAGCATTTGTCTTTTTTAGTTCCGGTACAAAAAGAACTTTGAATCGTATAACGGTTTCATCTATTATTTTATTATTCTACGCTAAATTTCGTTTTTCTATTTCATTCAGTTACTGAATTTATATAGAATTCAGAAAGCTAGGATCCCAATTAGCATCCTGAATTAGCACAGAAGCCTATATTTTATTAAATATAGGCTTCTGTGAGTTAAAAATAGTAATATTATTAATAATAGAAAACAAAACAGTTTTTAGATTGTCTATGCTTATGTAAATGTAGGTAGCTCATGTAGGCCTCTCGCCTCTTGAAGATATCATTGAGGAGGAGATCTTAATGGAGAGAAAAAGTAGGGATCATTACCAGGCTTGCCTACAGGGAAGTGATCTCAAGCCCTAGGCATTATAAAAGTGCAAAATAATGTAAACATGTTGTGTGGAATGAGCTGGTCGTGTGATGTCGGCGTCCGCGTCATTTCTATCCGCTGCGCTACTGTGGGCGGTCGTGACGCGACGTGAACTCGCACCAACTTCGCGCTACGAAAGCTTTACGAAGTTCTTCAGAAATAATACGATACTCCAGTTTAAAACTATTGAAAATAAGTTTAATAATACTGTAAGTTCAGTGTTAAGTATAATGTAGAAACAGAAACTTAAAAGTTACTGCAATAAAGATTGTTTAGTTTTAATCCGATAGAGATTTTAGGAGTTAGTTTTGTTTTTCAATTCTGTGGTAAAACCTTGTGAATAAGTGTGATAAAATATGACGCGTATCAAATAAACACAAAAGTTAGCGGTGTTTTGATACAAAGTTTCCAGACAAAAACAATTATGTGTTTATCATAAATATATGGAAAATAGTGTGTGATTGTTTGTTCAAATAACTGATTCTGAAGTGAGTGTATTGACACATTTTCGGATATATGTAAGTACCTAGCAATACGGTTTTCGTAAATTTTCAAATATTGTCTTAAAGTTATTGCATAGATGATAATTATTTAGTTAAGAAAAAAATTATTGACGTTTGTTCGTCTCATAACTTCGTCACTTGAGAACCTGTAGAAGTTTGTGGAAGGTCAAAAATGTGAGAAAAGATACATTCAGATAAGTTTTATGGCGGTATGCAAATCGCAGATTCAGCTTGTAATAAAATACCTAAAGTCTCAAACTCATCTTAACATAATAATTAATTTCAAATACTCAATATTAAAATCTATATTAAATGATAAAGGTGAAAAGTTTGACTTTTTGTTTGTGAACGCGCTAATCAGAAACTACAAATCCGATTTGAATAATTATTATTAGATACTTTTCATCTCGAAATTCCCACGGGAACGGGAACAAAGAGGATAAAACCGCGGAGCGCTGTTAGTCTGAATATAATTAGGACCGACTGTGAATTTGATAACAATCGGGATTTTCCTGTTTCAGTAATTTGCAAAAATACGCTGAAATGAATGATTTTAATCGCAAAGTTTAATTTCAATATTTCGTAATCAATACATGTAAAGTGCTTTGTTCTGATGCTCGGCCAAACCGCAACCGTAGATCGTAGAGTTTTAAAACTGGGAGGGTGCGCTCTTTATATGACGAAGGCGACGAAGGCATCTGATAAAAAAGGATTTTCCGAAATTCTACCCCCAAAGCTTGTGAAAAGGCGGGGCAACGTTTGTATCTGACAATTTTATTTCAGATCGTATCTACTTGCATAAACATTCTTTAACATAATCTATAGAAAATGTGTTTTGTTTGTCATTGAAATTAATCCCGTACCAGGGTTACATAATAACAAAATTAATGACGTAAAAATTCAATTACAAATTACTTCGACTTCAGAGAAGTCGTGGACAAAAGGTCTTCCCAATAAGCGGATATTAGGAAACTCTTAAGTATCGTTTTAATATCATTAACGCTAATACAACTCAATAAATTATACACCCATAATTCAATTAAAAAGCAATTATTAAATACAACCCCGGGTTCAATCTAATTCCTGTTTATTCATCTATACAATCATATTGTACAAACATTCTTTAGACTCTCAAATAATAGGGAATAGCGAAATTAATTACTTTACAAATTCATTTAGTTGTTGGAGTCGGCTTTTTGAGTTTAATCATTTAAATTGGACTTATAAATATTAAACGATCGATTTTTGAGTGAACTTAAGTGAATGATTGAACCCACGCAGCGCACTCAGCGCGCGCCATTTTGAATAGAACGACCACGAAACGACCCACTTGTTATTTTGTAAACATAATTAGGTACTAAATGCAGCACTCAGATCATTCATTAAAAAATTAGACTCTCGACTCTTTACTAATTGACGTAATATTTCATAATGTGAAAATCACTCATTAAATCTCTTCTAAGAAAGCATTTGATGTCTCTGAAGGTGTAAATAACTTTAACTTTAATTTTGCCATCGACTCCGCCCTGCACTATGTTAACATAACATAACTTCTCCCAACTCGTATGCATTTCTCTTACATATTCTCCTGTAGTGGAACTAATTATTACTTACAAGTTTATATGCTTATGGGAACTTAATAGTTGATGCTTCGAGCTTGATAGAGCGTTATACGTGCTATACGCTATACGTATACGCGCAGATACATTCGGGATAAAAAAATAGCCTATAAACCTATTCAAAGCGGATTGGTAGTTTCTAAGATTAGTGCATTCAAACAAAAAACGAAAAATCAAACTCTTCAACTTTACTATATTCGTATATAATAATAGTAATCCATTACATTAAACATCTCCAAAGGGCCTCTACGAGTTGGATCTGTATCCCCTCGCATGCCTCTCAAAAAGACCGGGCTTGTCCCGTGACTCCGAGGAGAAACAAAAATAATAATAAATAATTATTTATTCATAATAATACAATAATACATCTATAAACAATTTGTTGATATCCCCTTTTAAGCGAGTAGATGTATAGAGGTAACCTAACGATGTCCTGAGTGAGTGATTGACTTGAAGGTAACTCAAAGCCTACCCACTGATCGTAGAGAAAAATTTACACTCTATTTTGATTCTTACGAGAGTTAAAATATCGTTTTTTTCCTAGAACGCAGGTAAAACCACGGAACAAATTAGTATTGAACTGTCTGTTCGTACCCGTACCAGTTTCCGCGGAAATATTCAAGACTAAGACAAATCAAACAAATTAATAACATAATTAAAAGAGGAACATTATATAAGTTAATGGTATTAATATGACACGACTTTTATTTCTAAATGTAAAATATAAAATACATCAGTGATCAAATTATATTAATGTGTACGGAAAAAACCTTTCCGGGAAATGTGTACCGAAGAGATTAATAATAAAATATTTCTATACATAATAAGGAAACTAAGATGAAAGCGATATTGAATGTGTTTTAATTGTAAAAAACCGTGAAAAGAAATTAAGCAAGTATTCCACTAAAATGTTCTTATATCGAGGTTTTATTTTTGTTACAAAGATGATTTGTTATACAAAATAAACGTGTATGCAAAACAGCTCAATCGCGAAGTAGGTCAACATTAACTTGAAAGATTTAATTACGGCCCCGGGACAGGTGACACTTCAAATAAGAGCTTGCATAAATAAACACTTTTCAAATAAAACACAAAGAAAAGATTCATAACTCGTTTATTTCGTTCAGGAGCTTTAGTTCAGCGGTCAAATACTTTAAACTGACAATATTTTTGCGTTGGTATTCAAAATCATAAACGTTATTAAGGGGAATGTTGAGAAGGGAGAAGGCGACAACATAGGTATTATGTATTATATAATACAGTGAGATGATTGGATGAATTATTGAATTTTGAGTTTTCCGTCAATCTACCAATCAACGGACAGTATTTGTCATATCAGTTGTATTCCTTGTATTTGTATGAAAGCTCGCATCGCAATATGTGTGTCTTTCACTTAAACTCATAAATCTATCGTATTCACTTAACAAGACGATACGAAACCGTAGAGGAGATGAAATGGCAAGTATAAAAAATATTTAGTAAACGAGAATTTGACAACCGGAACTGTTTTCAATTAAAATTGTACGTATAACGACACTCAACTTTTCGTACGAAAACGTGAAATTTTATTTTTGAACCTAGTAATTGATTTAGTTCGTTAGACCAGCAGCTTATATGGCAACCGTCGGGAAATCGTGTCTCCGTGTGAACGTACGGTTGATGTTTGTTTGTGTTGAAGCTATAGTTACAGCAAATATTAAGTATTATTTAATATTCTTAATTATAATTACACCTAAAATTCGTATAAAATATAAAATCAAGGCAAACATTACTTCAAAACTACTCCTGTTAAAAAATATCGGTGATTTCGTAAATAATGTAAAGCCAGAACCTCTTCTCAGCAAATATAGAAAAGGTACGAGTAGCTCCTGAGATAAGCCCGTTCAAACAACATGACAACTCTTCATTTAGTATATTACTAGCAGCACCCGGGTTGTGCTTGTTCTCGTGAGAAATTTGGTATGAAAAATAACCTATAACATATCCATTACAAAAAAAATTATGTATTCAAATCAGATTGGCAGTTTCTAAGATTAGCCCGTTCAAACAAAACCACAAACTCTTCAGCTTTGTTATACTCGTATCAATAGAATAGTAATACGAGTGGAGTACTACGGAGTATCGGACCAACGCTTTGCGTTTGCAAATAACGAGAAAAAAATCTCTTGATAAGGCTTGAATTCATGTCAACGGCACAACCCGGTGCAGTCCATCTTAAAATAGTGCCGGCCGAGCGGCCAGCTGCCTTTTTTTTAATGCAAATCGATACCGTATTTAAAAAGGTCTGTATATCCTACGTTTATCTAAAAATGCCTAAATTTTAATAATAACCGCCGTACTTAAAGATATGTAAATGGTACTTTAGGAGAAGTTGATAAGCGATTTTTTGACATGCTATGTATGAAAAATTACGTCAATTCGGTTGTTTCAAACGGTTCGTTATCGTAACATACTTTCGTTATTTTTTTTACGATTTTTTACACTGGTCGTCTTTTAAATACGAAGCCTTATTCATAACTTAAAAGGCAAAGTTTGTTAAAGTTGTTGGGGCTGCCAGTAGTTAGGCCCGATTTTTTATTTTCTTTTTTTCAACGACTGATTTTTGTTTACGTTTACTGGTGCGTGAGCGTAAGCTGAAGCAAGTCGTCCATACTGGTCGATTACATTTACGTTTCTGTTTAGGGAAACAACAATACTACTATAATAATTATACTAAATGAAACGGGTCTGTATCGCGTTAGAATACTGATCCCGTCATCCCGTGACCACGAGCGGTGTAATTCGCTCGAAACGTCGGGTACGTAATTTTACAAAAATAGTACATTTAGTATAATGAGTGCAAATCGTGTGAGTTTAAAAAGTAGACTACTATAATAATAAAAACAAAATATTCCTACGGATAATATAGTCGGCTAGTCAACATGGAGCAATGAATTGAAATTCTACGTTTACGGATACACTTCACTTTTATTTTACATTTATATCTGACGTTTCGGCTCCTTGACAGGAACTGTAGTTTCAATTCAAAATGAGTAGTGCTCACTTAACCTTAAGAAACTACATAGTATGGGAGCGATCGCCAAACTTCACCGAAACTAGACATTTTCCTGCAAAAGCAACAATCACATTACTGTGTGATTTAATTGTACTTTAATTATCATACAATTCAATGAAAACGTTAAATAACTGTCTGTTGAGCTTCACATTAATTCCGAAGCCATTGAAATTGTTACAATGGATATTAAACTATTGTAAATGCATTAATTACTACACACATACAAATACATCATTAACACTATTTGTTTTAATAGCTTCATGTAGTGAATAACGGTTTTCCCACATCTATACACGATCCGGAATAGTTCGTGATTTAATTTAAAACGATGTCAAGCGCAAGACACGCACAGTGCGGGTGCGGGCCGCATTGGGCCCGCAACGGGCTGGTCTGGTACCTTTCATACAAATACAAGGAATACAACGTCACGTGACCCGCACCCGGCCCGCACCCAGCCCGCACCCGCACTCAGCCCGCACCCGCACTATGCCTCTGTGTCTTGCGCATTAACCGGTCCGCAGCGCACTATGTGTGTCTTGTACTATAATTCGATTGTAAGGTATTACGATCGTAAGTTGAAAACCCATTTTTGTCTACAATATTTAGTAATGCTGAGTCACTAGCGCGAGCATTTCGAACCCGGATGGTCTAATGCCACAATCACAGTACTTCGCCCGCCTAATGCGATCGTCGAGCATGTTTCAACTTGCTCAGGTCGCAGAGTACCGTCTTTACATAAGACCTTTCGTCAATTGTCAACACCTTATTATTTAACAGCTGTAGTCTCTTATGCTGCCCTTCGGCTAACAAAATACTGGACCGGAAAAATCTAAAGGCCATTGACACCATAGAAATGAAATGAAATGAAATGAAATGAAATGAAATTTATTTGGTTAAAAAAGCACAACAGAAATAGGACAAACAAAAGTACAAATTAACACTTAACCAAAAAGGCTACCAGCTCAGCGTAATGCTGCAGCCGGAGCTACAGCGCTGATTTTCAGCTGGACCTGAGATACTTAAATAACTAAATAAGATAGGTATGATTACAAACTATTACTTAACTAACTGTAAACATTAGCAAAAAACAAAAAGAAAATAATGAAAAAAATAACACTATAAATTATAACAAAAATTAAATGTGCAACAATATTAAACTTTTAATAACTAAAACATTCTTAGATTAATAATCAGTACGTTATTAAAATGCCTAAGGGTTATAGGAGGTGATCAGTAGAATTACTTATTTGATAATTTAAAGATAATATTTTTATTTTTTTACGAAAACTGTTAATCGAAGTTAGTTGACGCAGTGGCGGTGGCAGGTCATTCCAAATTTTAGCCGCCGCGTACTTAAAACTACCTTTAAAGCTAGCTGTTCTGTGTCTTTGGAAGTTTAGCCTACCGAGTCTAGATCTTGACGACCATGTTAATTTTTCTAAAAGATAGGGGGGCCTTTTATTTACGATGACGCCAAAAAGTAGAGAAGCGAGATGGACATAGCGTCTGGATGACATGTTCAAAATCTTAGCTTGGTTTAAGAATGGCGAGACATGACTCCTAGCAGGAATTCGGAAACAAAAACGCGCACATGCATTTTGTACACGCTGTATAAGAGTTTTGGTTTTAGCTAAGAGGCGCGGACCGTATACGGTGTCGCAGTAATTGAATTTCGAAAGTACAAGCGATTCAACTAGTTTGATTCGGAGCTCCGTACTAAGATATTTTTGATATCTATACAAAATTTTCAGACGATAAAAACAGCTTCTAGCAGTTTGAAGAATATGCGATTCAAAACGTAATTGGGAGTCCATAATCAGACCTAGGTTACGCGCTTCGTGAGTAAAAGAAATAGGTTCATTGTTTATAGTAATTTTTATATTTTTTATCAAACATTTTTCTAACTGCTTTTTTGAGCCAAGTATTAAGAATTTAGATTTTAATGGGTTCAATTTGAGGGAGTTACGCTTTGATAGAAGAAGAAGAAGCTGTAGTTGTTCACCTATAGAAGAAGAAGAAGCTGTAGTTGTTCACCTAACGTATTCTTTACACAGCTGTCAACGCATGTTGTATTGCGCCGACCAACTGTAACCACACCTTAAAGCTGTTAAACTATGTATACGTAATATATTATTACACTAATTAGGAACCTCCAAAAACATAAAAAAGTGATAAAACATACGTTTATGATTGCACACGTTTGAGAGGATGTTTGTTTTATATTATTTACGGTTGGAATTTGATCTTTGAGCGGTCTTTAGTTTGTGGATTGGTTTAGAATTATTAAATAGAATCTATTTTAAACATGACAATAGTACTCCACGCCACGGCCTACGTTGCGAAAGCCACAAAACCACCTTTCTTTCCCACATTTTAGGCTGTTAATCAAAGTTACTATACACTTTGAAAAGCTTTTCCTAGTTAATAGTTTTGCACTGTAACTAATTATGACATAAATAAAGTTTATACGAGAGTTGAATTTTAGCTGACAATGCACTTTGCTATTTTTACGTCAAATGTTAAACTATGTAAGTAGTTATTTTTTAAAGGTTAACAATTATAGCTTGTTCTTGACAAAAAAGTAATAAACGTGTTAGAAGGGTGTAGAAGCAATCGTCTGAACTTGAGAAATCTATATCGACGTTATTAGTTGATATCTGAAATCTTAAAAGTAAACAGATCGAAGTTTCCTCTATAAAATACTTGTTTACACGACTTTATAAATATTCCAACATAGCGGAGTGATCATTGAAAACCTGGAAAATGGCAGACAGTTTGAAATTGTTATGAACAACTTATATATTTGTCGGAGCGTGGCATCAGTGGCGCCACACCAGATAGCGGTTTATAACGTCACTACATTATTTTTAGTCTGTAGAAGTTTAAGAGTAGTTTGTAAATTCAGTTGACTGATGGAATCGGTAGTGTTGTTATTCCGTGACGTGAGTTCTACCTTCGTGGTGTAGTCTGTGGTATGAGAATAGACTATGTTAAGTCTGTGGTGTTACGCACTATGACAGATGACAGTTGTTCGATAGAGGGAGGTGAGCTGGTTTGGTAGTCTGTGGCAGGGAGTGAGTGAGTGAGTCTATGATAAGTAAAGATGGCGTACATTAGCCTGGTCGGTACATTAGACGTGATGGGACGAATGGAGATGGTTGGATGGCGATTACATTGGAACGTAGATTGGAGGAATGTTGGTTGACGACATCACGATCGTATTGCGAATCGAGTATAGGATTAGGAAAAGATTCTATGGCGTGGACAGGACGACTATGGGGTGTAGGGAGGTCGTTTAGGTTCCATCAATTAATTGAATCTAGACGTATCCTAACGGTAATGTGTAATCCATGATGATCGTGTGTAAAATACAAGCAATGTCATTGTAACGAAGTCCTGTGAGTTATTATTTCAAGATCAAGACCTAAGAATCCTAAGATGTTGGATAGACAGTATAATGCTCGTGCATATCCTGATGTGACATGTTTCCCCGACATCAGAAGTGGGATGATTATCGAGGTTACCCGACATCAGAAGTGGGATGATTATCGAGGTTACCCGACATCAGAAGTGGGATCAAGATCGCTATTGCCCACCGAGCGTTCAGCAGAGAATGATCAAGATCGCTATTGCCCACCGTGCATCTAGCAGAGAATGATCAAGATCGCTATTGCCCACTGTGCTGAATATCATATCGCCATGGATTGTGTTCAAGATCAACCACGGAGCTAGGCTTATGATAAGATGAAAGAATATTGAGAGCTGCAAGCTGAGCTCGTTAGTGCATGTTATCGACGACGACGGCGACGACGACGGTGACAACGACGACGAGGAGATTGCACTGACCTGTACTATAGTGCGAGATTGAAATTCATGTACCTTCCCCTGGATTATGAAGCTCGTAGTATTCGGAGATATGGCTGAATCATCATTCCGCCAAAAGCGCTACTGTCATCCGCCAAAAGCGCTACTGTCATGCGCCTTACGTAATGTTTATTTTGCAATTGGTTATAAAACTTGGAATGTTCTGTGAGTATAGTTAGTTAGTTTTCTACTCTATTGTGGAGTTAAGAAGGTAATTATGAGCTTCCGAAAGAGTTAAGTGTAATCTTGTACGTAATGTGATATGTTCTAATATGTTTTCTTATTTTCATGTTGGTTCAATGCTGGTAATTATTGTGAGCATTGATAAAACTCGTCCAGGGAAGAACGTGGTTCTCTTCTCAATCCTGTTACCTGAGGAATATGAGGGATTGCGGTAATGATTGGCATGAATTGGCGTATTGAAGTATCTTAGTTGGAAAATATCCGGTGAGCTATTTTGTGATATTTGAGTCAGTTAACATTGAGAGTTTTGTAGTGAATCTTCGTACCACTTGATAAAGTAGAAAGTTTATTGAAAGTATTTTGGATGTTTATCCCGTTGTAAAATATGAGAGTATGAGTAAGGGTTTCTATGTGACTATGTGACTTATTGAGTTCAATGTTCGAACTCGGCGATGATCGTGGTCTGGATTGACCGTACTGTGGAGTGGTCTGCTGAGACCGTGTGTTGTTGAGCAATGTGATTGCTCGTCGGCTGGTTGCCGTGACTAGACGTGACTAGACAAGCTTACTGTTACTTACTCATGGGTCATATTGTAATGTGCATTTGAGATTAATAGTCTATTGAAGTTAAAGTTGTAAATGACGTGGTACCTAGTATTCATGTGTTACATAGCATTGATGATTCCCGATTGATAATAATTGTAATTAATTTTTGATTGAAATCAAGAATTTAAGAAAGAACAAGCTTCTTAATAGTCAGGTTGTCCGAGCGAGTGCAAATTACTGTGGCCGCGAGGTTTAAAGGAAAACGAGTACACAATCTAATGTCATTGACTGGTATAGGAAAATGCCTGAAGGGCAAGTACCCATTGTTAGTGATTCTGAGCCTTGTGAGGATGAAATGTAGTCACTTTTGACTGTGTGGTAACTAGTTGTGCGTGTCCTCTTGAGTCTGGGTGGTCACGGGGATGATCACGGGTGGTCACTGGGATGACCACAGGAGCGGCTGATCACAGGGATGATCAGGGCTAGGCGTGATCACTGGGATGATCACGGGAGTGGCTGATCACAGGGATGATCAGGGCTATGGGTGATCACTGGGATGATCACGGGAGTGACTGATCACAGGGATGATCAGGGCTATGGGTGATCACTGGGATGATCACGGGAGTGACTGATCACAGGGATGATCAGGGTCATGGGTGATCACTGGGATGATCACCGGAGTGACTGATCACAGGGATGATCAGGGCTATGGGTGATCACTGGGATGATCACGGGAGTGACTGATCACAGGGATGATCAGGGTCATGGGTGATCACTGGGATGATCACGGCCAGTCACAGGGATGACTGCGTATTAGGGCTACGGGGATAGCCGGACAATAGAGACACACACACTTGACTTTTACTTTGATTTGAGATTAATTTGATTTTTAATGGGTACTTGCGCCTGACGATGTTCTAGTTCTAATGTTTAGATAAGCAATGTGATTAGGAATATTGAGATAGTTAAATTTGTTCATTGGAAAAGAATAATAGTTTGAGCTTTACTAAGTCTTTCGTTGAAGTAGTTAATTAGGTCAGGAGTGACCGAACGATGGTGATCGGTACACGTTGAAAGCTTTGAACTCTAAACGTACTTACAAGTATGCACACGATAGATTACGAAAGATGCCAGTAAGTCATGTACCAGTCGAAGTTGATGTTAATAGTGATCCTGATGAGGATAAGTAAACTTGTTTTGGTGGAAACTCGAGTAAGGGCTCTATCGGCCGTATTGTGTTGGACCGTACCAGAGGTTGTCGTGTAGCCGTAGCTCAGTAGAAATCGGTGTCTACATTGTAGTCCGTGAGTACGCGGTAGCAGGCAGCTCTGGCGGAGGTCGGGTTCTGGAGGAACCATTGAGTCCAGGAGTAGACTCGGCGGCTGTGAGAGCAATTGCGATTGCTGGACGGCTCGAGAGCCGTGGTGATAGAGGGGCTTACTAGAGTGAAGTTTCGATTTGTGTGGTTAATTAAATTGTGTTAATTTGTTGTTACAAGCGATAGTGGTACATGGCTCTGGTTGATATTGATCGTGTTAGGAAGATGCCTGTGGGGCAGGTAACAGCTGACTCAGACGAAGGTGGAGACAGTGAGGTTGATTAAGTTGTTGATTGTTACTGGTTTTATGTCGGTGGGTCAGTCTGAGACCGCACCAGAGTGCCGTAGCTGTAGCCCGTTAGAAATCGGTGTCTACTACTTGTAGTAGTCCGTGGGTAGGCAGTAGGCGGTAGCTCTGGGTAGTGTGGTCGGGTCTTGCCTGGTAGCGAAGACCGTAGGGTCATGGGACGACTCGGCATTCCGAAATGGAAGTGCATAAAGGGCAAATGCGTTTGCTAAATCTTGTGTTGTGACCACGAATAAAGCTCAGTAGTAAATCAATTGTGTTTAAATTGTTGGTTGTGTGTGAATAATGAACCAGAGTCTGTCACTGTTACTGGCCCCAGGGTTTTGGTAGATGAAACGTTATCATAATTTACTTTGTGATTTCTTACGCTATTTGATCATATTATTAATCTGAATTTGAGTTGTTAGTAATCATAGTTAGTAATTTAAAAGAAAAACTATACAGTTACGAAGTTTCTTTATTTGAGCTGTTTGTAGAAATATGATTGGTCAGAAGTGGCCGAGGCGAACAAATACTCTCGTTGGTTATTTCTGTGCAGGTTAGCCAACACACGAGGACGTGTGCTAGCAGGATGGCCGTGTCGGAGCGTGGCATCAGTGGCGCCACACCAGATAGCGGTTTATAACGTCACTACATTATTTTTAGTCTGTAGAAGTTTAAGAGTAGTTTGTAAATTCAGTTGACTGATGGAATCGGTAGTGTTGTTATTCCGTGACGTGAGTTCTACCTTCGTGGTGTAGTCTGTGGTATGAGAATAGACTATGTTAAGTCTGTGGTGTTACGCACTATGACAGATGACAGTTGTTCGATAGAGGGAGGTGAGCTGGTTTGGTAGTCTGTGGCAGGGAGTGAGTGAGTGAGTCTATGATAAGTAAAGATGGCGTACATTAGCCTGGTCGGTACATTAGACGTGATGGGACGAATGGAGATGGTTGGATGGCGATTACATTGGAACGTAGATTGGAGGAATGTTGGTTGACGACATCACGATCGTATTGCGAATCGAGTATAGGATTAGGAAAAGATTCTATGGCGTGGACAGGACGACTATGGGGTGTAGGGAGGTCGTTTAGGTTCCATCAATTAATTGAATCTAGACGTATCCTAACGGTAATGTGTAATCCATGATGATCGTGTGTAAAATACAAGCAATGTCATTGTAACGAAGTCCTGTGAGTTATTATTTCAAGATCAAGACCTAAGAATCCTAAGATGTTGGATAGACAGTATAATGCTCGTGCATATCCTGATGTGACATGTTTCCCCGACATCAGAAGTGGGATGATTATCGAGGTTACCCGACATCAGAAGTGGGATGATTATCGAGGTTACCCGACATATTTAAATATCATCAGTAAAATATTAGATTTCAGTTGCGTTCAAAACTTACGTGCTATATGATATTGTATTAAATTACAACTACTATCGAATATTCGCTAAAACACTTACTGCAGGCCCTTAGACTTTTAATTCAAAAGGAAATTTTAATTCAGAATTCAAGGTCACTTGAGTTCGTTCAATTTCTCCCGGGTCACGATTACACAGAGACATGAGAACTACTTATATATTGTATACAACTTTATTTCCTATTTTGGTCTTCTAAGTTAAACCTTCAGCCTCATTTAAGAACTTTTCACAAACAATTAGTAAGGCTCGCCTCAAAATCAATAGCCGTATTACCATTTTCATAAACCACTTTGTCACCATAAATTTGAATAATACGAGACGACAGCGTGTAACCTGAACAAGACTGTGTGATGGATTAGCCCGTCTCCGAAGTTTACTAATAAAATATCAATTTGGTGAAATTGGGATTGTCTAAATGTCACATTTTTGAAGCTCTTTTGCAAACAGATGTTTTTCTAATACAAATTAATTATAAAAGTATGGAAGTATGTCGTGTTTTCGAGGGTTTACTTTTCAATGTTCTTTTTGTATATACTGCGTACCTTGAGGGATATCCTACGATTTCATTTTATATTAATATAGCAGCGCCCCGCGGTTCCTGTTATCGTGGGAATTTTGGGTAAAATGATAATATAGAGATGATAAATAGCATATAACTTACTCTTTGAATGTGGCTATTTATTACAAAAATATTTATTCTAATCGCATCACTAGTTTCTAAGACTAGCACGTTCAAACAACAACCTCTTCAGTTTTATTATATTATTTTATTGGAACGAAGTTCCTTATCGCGCGTTGCGAAAGGGGGCTAGACGGAAAAAATGGTAACGAAATTTTTTAGGCCAGAGAGGGACAGACAGAGAAACTTGCGTACGCCAGAGAGAGACAGACAGAGAAACATGTGCACGCCAGAGAGAGACAGACACAGAAACATCAGAGAAACATGTGCACGCCAGAGAGAGACAGACACAGAAACATCTGTGTCTGTCTCTCTCTGGCGTGCACATGTTTCTCTGTCTGTCTCTCTCTCTCTCTCTCTCTCTCTTATAGAAAGCAAGCTAGATATTTTCGTTTCGTCTTTCTATTTCGCATTGAACAGTGTGGTGTCGCGACGATTATTTTTGTTGATAATAAATAAACTTCGTTCCATCCGGGTGTCCCTTGACACCTCTCAAGTTTTTTATGTGTGTCTGGAACAGTTTTTTTTTAAGAAACCGAAACGTCAGATAAAACTGTAAAATTAATAATTTATATGTTTTTTCATTGATTACTTTTATTTGGTAGGATTTAAATAGCGATATATATACAAATAATGTAAACAATTTAAAAATATTAAACTAAACACGATACCAGCCTATTTTATTTTCAATATTTTTTAACGAAAAAAAGTGAAAAGGAATATAAACAATTGCGAAATAATTTGTTAAACAAGTTGTAGAGAGATGAATAATAAAAAGGGAGGAATAATTAAAATTTTTCCGAGTTCGAGGCGATATCAAGGAGTTTGCATGGAATTTTTGGACCTCAATTTCTTTTGTTTGGGAACTCGTGAATGAAGGAAGAAACTGAATGTGGTTTGTCTAAAACAATCTTTCTAAGTAGATAAGAGTGTTAAGGGATCGCAAGGTTTCGGTCCCTCCGACCCATGATGCTGTTCTATGTAAATGAAAAATAACGGTTGTGATTTTAGGGTTGTACTTGTTAGAGCAAGTTTTATAGTGAAAAGTCATTTAAATTTTTTCTCCACCAAAAAACAGTTTTAATGAAAAAAAATGTTGATGATTGAATTTTGGGTGTTCAAGCCACGAAGCTCAGAATTCCACTCCTCGCAGCTAGTAAACTAGCCAAAAGCGACGTCCAAAAAAGGAGAAGTTCTCTATTTTGAATTTTTAATGTTTTTAGGAGCTCTAAATCCTTTGAACTAAACAAAATTTTATTTATAACTATTAATTTTATTTTGTTGCCACTGTTGGATTAGTGGGTAAAAATATTTGATTGTCATATTATTGGAAACGGATCCGGTATCGGTGGATACAAGTTGACAGGATTAGTGGCCAGATACAACTGATCCCGGGATCCGTGGATACAAACCCAAGATGGCTATTTTGTTCTATCAACGTTCTATTGAACTAACCAACTCACAACTCTCAAGCCCGCCAATCTAAACAATGCCTATAAAGTCCATCTACAACATTACGGAACTCCAATACTAAAATAAACGAATGAATAAAATGAAAATAAGGCGATTTAAAAAAAATAATACATAAACATTGGTAGCAATGCACACACAATAAAATAGTGTAATGTAAACCAGCCAGCTTGGAGCGCAGAGTGTTAAATGGAGCTCTGCATCCATCAGGCGGGTCATTTGAGAGCAGGAATTTTAATTTTGTTTAAAGTAGCGCTGGTAAAGAAATTGTGAATTATGCTTCAGTTGTTTGTTTATTTCAATCATTTCCGTTGGCGTGAAGTCATTCGTTTATTTTTAGGTGATATGTGCAGCTTCAAATATTTAACCAATTCCTTTATGCGGTCCGCAATTTTAAAATACGCCAACTGTCACTATGGTCCAGGACATTGGTCCGTGGACGACAAATAACTAAAACATTTTTAAGCTCTAACAAGTCTTTTCTATGGTGTGCGTTTATGAATTATTCGAATTAATTTACAGGGGTTTATTTTGGAGGACAAGGTCCCAAACTGGATTAAGATTAACTCATGCGTTATCTTACGAAACTAAAACAAATAACAATAATCATAAAGTTTAAACGTACTCACACGGGTTTTTTCGTGTTAGAAAGTTAATAAAGCAAGTAATAACTTACTTTTTATTTCCCGACGTTTCGAGGGGATTGCACCTCTCGTGGTCGCGGGTGAACTGAAGACATTGGAGTTACCGCTGTGATGGGAGGGTAGGCGTTCCAAGTGTTGGAAGTACCCTCGAATGGTCAATGTTAGAGTTTAAAGTAAAGTAAGTTATTACTTGCTTTATTAACTTTCTAACACGAAAAAACCCGTTTGAGTACGTTTAAACTAATAATCATAAAGACTCAACCGTGTCAATATCTCATAGAGACAGCGTTTCATTCGACTATAATTTTATTACAATATTTCCAAACTTTACAACGTCTCAAGTAGTATTTGTTTCGGAAATTCCAATTTCAGTTGGAAAGGGAACAATCACAGACCCGCAGAGAAAATAATTTTCAATCAGACATTTTTCAATCTTCAAAAGCCGAAGCTAGAGTATCGAATATTCACTCCTTAATAAGCTGGTCTCTATTGTGAGCGCGTCCGAGATACCTCCGGCCGTTTGTCATAACAAATACAAATATTCCTGAGATATTTTTCTTCTTCATGAGGAAATGGTTTTTTTAACTAAGTTTGATATTTAAATATCGTGCTCATTTAATTCTGGATTGGTCAAGTTGACCATCCACTCGATGAAGAAGAAGAATATGAATTGTTTAAAATATAAGCGTAGAGCAAAAGGCTATTGTTTTTACTAGCTTTTATTTAGTTTCATCAGTCCCAGTCATCTACGAGTATATATATAAAAGGCAAACCTGACGAACTGATTGACTGACTTACATATCGACGCACAGCCGAGACAAAGCCTAGAAACTGGAGATTTGGTACCGGTGTTTCTTTCATGATGTTAGTGATGACTAAGAAAGGATTTTGCAAAATTCAACCCCTAACCCCACCAACCCTTTCACGTGAAGTGAAGCGAGGGCGACATTGTTTTAAGCATAAAATGTTACATAAAATTAAAAAACATTGAAGAAAATGTTATACTCAACGTATAACATTTATAACATTGTTTTTACGAATTGTGAACGCACCCTTAAAAACTTTTTCAGTGGGCCAAATTGCCGCTATTGTACGAGTACAAACCAGATCGATAGCGGGTCTATTAAGATTGAAGTGGGTCGTATGCAGGCGTCGATGTAAATAAGAGAACAATATGTCTTTATTGGCATCATTTTTAACCCCCGACACAAAGAGAGGGGCTTATTAGTTTAACTTGTCTGTGAGTGTATTTCAGTGGCGTGATAGTGACGAAGTGAAACCATCGGTTTTTATTTAGTTTATGTTTATGAATAAATGAAAAAATGGTTGGGGTCGGGGTAGTATCATTTTTAAATTGTGTTTTGGGATAGAAGTAGCTTACAAAATATATGAACTCTTTACTACTTTTAAAATATTTTATTAAGTTAGACGCCTCGGTGGTCTAGAGATATGTGCACTCGCCTGCCAAGACTGAGGTCCAGGGCTCGATTCTCGGGTCGGGCAAAAACATGTTTCCTTCTTTTCAAACAAATGGCTCGGGTTTGTGATCACCAACCCGCATTAGGCAAGCGTGATTAGGTGATCATGCCTAATCCTCCTCACAGTACTGATATCATCAGTGAGATGAGAGGCCTTTTACCAGCAGATGACATTACAGGCTTACATACTTTTACTATTATTTTAAAGTTAGAGAGTTCGAGAGATTAGACGTACACACACACAACCAAACGCAACAACAGACAAACGCGTAAAAACACAACGAAGACACACAACGAACAAAAATAATATATTACATTCAGCTTTATTATATTCGACTTTCATAAAAACTGGTAAAGCCCCAAGACGCATTCAGTAAAGTAATATGCGATAAACCATTGTATGCGTGGAGTCTTCTCAAACAGAGACAGGTTGAATTCAAAAGTTGAGACATAAGTTGATTACATTACACAATGGAACAGTACACCCTCGCGCCAAGAGAGTGCTGCATAAAACATGTGATTATGTTCCATTTCTATTCAAAAGTCGCCTAAGAATACATAAAGGCCTTTTCACGGTGGCGCGTCTTTTTAAAACGAGATAGGTTTTTGATTGAGCTTGTTTTACAAGCGGAAAATACAAACGTGGGTAGAAGGCGAGAGTACACTACGTCAAATTACTCGCTCACTCGCTCGCGTTAGTTTTAATCTCTCTGAACCGCTACTTGAGAACTCGTTGAAACTAAACGATGCAATAATAACGAGAGTACGAGTATCATCGCTCGCTATAATCGCCTTAGATATTGTTCGTTTGAAATGTTCAGCGCCGTAGTTCGGCGTGGGCGGATTGGACTCACGCCCACGGACTTGTATTTTAGTACTCACCAGGTGTACCTCGAACTACTAAAATGCGATATTGCCCACATCCATATTAGGTGATTATTACACCGCACCGCACACCACTCGGCAAACGGTGAACCAGGTCTCATTTCGCATTAGCCTCTAAGAGCCTGTGCTAACTATAGTCACAGCTGTCTTTAGGCTGACTTGTGATTTCTGTGAAGTTCTGTTCGCATCTTGCGGTATCTATAGTCAATTTAACTTTAGTTATAAGTTCAAATTCTTGAACAAACATAAAAGTATGAATAAAATTTGTTAAACGTACGAGTATTTTTCTAGTAAGCGCAGCAGTATATGTTTTCATTGACCACAAGCCTGAATCACTACAGTCATGACTATAGTTTAAGCTTTAGTGATCTGTTGGCGCTGGACACACACCGTTACAAAGCCTGGTTATAAGCCTGTGGTCTCGTGCGCAGCGCCCTGAGCTAATAGTCTTAGTCCACGCTACGTCAGTGACTCATAACTCATAATAAATAACAAATAAGTAAATAAATAAGTATAAATAAGTCGTCACATTAAATTCAAGGTTCCAAATTCAAAACCAACATACCTTAACTCACTGCTTCAATTATCTAAACTATTCCATCTGTACATCTGACTATTAAATCTTTTTGCTTATAAAACTCCTGGATAATGGTTTGGTTGCACAAAGTCTTGTTATTTTTAAAACCTCTGTGAACTCGCTTCGCTCGCTTCTATACGGGCGTTCAACGGATGAGATCATGTCGAGATAAAATGCGATGTATCATTACTCGCGAAAAATGTTAATATATTAAATCCTACATTTTCCAAGACCAATATTGAAAAAGTACTTTATTAATCCTTTTATGATGTGCATTGAATTTATATCGAAATTTTTCATCTGATATTGAATTTAGATATTATTACTTTTGAGATTGAGCGGATTTTATAGGTTTTTAATCATCTTTAAAACTAAAAGGTTCTTATCTTATACTAGCAGCACCCCGCGGTTTTACACGCATTGTGCCCTTTCCCGTGGGATTTCGGGAATTGTTATACATATAAACCTTCCACTTTGAATCCTTCTTTCTATTAAAAAAACGGCATCAAAATCCGTTGCGTAGTTTTAAAGATCTAAGCATACATAGGAACAGACAGACGGGTAGCAACTTTGTTTTATACTATGTAGTGATATCCGTCATTTATAAAAAATCATTTGGCATATGATATAGTACGCAGAAATGTTATATTGCATCAAATAAACTAATTCGCTTTTTCTACTAAAAAATATTCCCAAGCATTATAGTTATGTACTATTTGTGGCTGTTCAACTTTTGAATTCAGGGTATCTTTTTCGCTTAATTAATGTGAAGTATCCAATTAGGGTGTGATGAAAGCTTCAATGAAAGGAGCTTACACTCCGCGCGAGTGAGAGTGGTTAGGACATAATGAGAGCTTTCATACTCGCAATTTTATAATTAGCTTATACTTTTGGTTCTTTTGATACAGCTTATACTTTTGGTTCACTTATTAAGACCAAAATAAGTAGATATTAGCGTTCCGACTCGGTAAATCAAATGCTAACCTTTATCACAATGTAAGAAAAATGTCATTGACATGTTAGTAGTTATTGTAGAAGTTTTAATATGACAAGGTTCCATAATACCTACTTCCATATCAATGATTTTCTAATTATAATAAAATTTAAATTTTTACATTAGTAGAAATTTAAAGGTGTGATTTTTATCACTACAAATTATAAAACAAAGTCCCTGGCTGCGTCTGTCTGTCGGTCTATCCAAGAGGAAGGTTTATATGTTTAAAAATTCTCTAAATTCTCAGGAGAACGGGTACAACGCGGGTAAAACCGCGGGGCGCTGCTAGTTGGTTTATAAATGTCATAAAATTTTGACAAATAACATCGTTTCTACTGATTGAGTTTATAAACGCTTTAATGCGTCACCCTCAGAGACGTCAACATCATTGGTGACTGTGTGTATCAAGTTATTTATACACTTCATTCTAAGGTTATTCTAATAGTTTCGAAATAAAAATATACAACTTATTTAGCTGCTAAGTATCTACTTCATTAAGTGTCGGCTCCAGTTCACCCCGAGTCTAAATATAAACGTTCTTTTACTATTTCCTATCGGATGTTCCTCTCTTAATTACGGACTCTGTCTCGCGATCAATTGGAAAGAAAAGAAAGAGTCAATATCATTATTAGATCCTGTCTAATATTGAATGCTGGGGGCGTATCGTGTTCGTGTGGTTGACCTCAGACCATAGACGTGCAGTCCGCTGTAGTCATTTGAACCACTAAAGGTTGGTTGACTTGTTTGACTCGAAACAACTGTTGTGTGCTCTAATATACTCCTTCATATATATTCATAATAAAGTGTGCTCTTATCAAAGCAGAAACCGAACATTGTAAAAAGAAAATCAGTTTTAAAAAATATGAAAAAGACGTTTATGTAGTACTAGCAGCGCCCCGCGGTTTTACCCGCGTTGTGCCCGTTCCCGTGGGAATTTCGGGATTTTTTTTACATAAAAACCTTCCTCTTGAATCACTCTACCTATTACAAAAAACCGCATCAAAATCCGTTGCGTAATTTTAAAGATTTAAGCATACAGACAGACAAACAGACAGACACGAAAAAGTGACGACTTTATTTTATACTATGTAGTGATTTATTACTTGCGAGTGCTAAGCTCTTTTTCGCATAAGGGTTGGTTTTCTTCTTGACCATGATTTAATCATATGATTACAAATAGTTACAATGTAATTTTTGAATTAGGTTTAGCACCGTTACAGATATTATTCCCGCCGACTAGAATATTTTCTAATTTGACCCTTATTATTTGACATCACTGGCCTCAAACAAAACTCTTATTATTTTTTTAATTATAGAAACTAAAATATCCGTTCGTATTTCCTCTGAATGAACGCAATAAAAAGCTTTCTTTGAATCAATACAATAACAATTATGTGTCATTACAATAATACATTCAATTTCGTGGAATATTACGGTTTCGTCTAGACCGAAAGTCTGTATTTAGTGACTAAAATACCTAGATTTCTAGAACAGTCTTTGTAAACCTTTGTATTCACTTTATGAATGGGGGCGGAAAACCACTCGTGGTTTCCAATTATTACGCTATTTACATATAAACTACTTGCTTGTTGTTCATCTAGTATTACTGCACTTTTTTCGACTGTGAAAATACACTGCATTAAATGAAACAAAACGGAAATCTTTAGTAACATTTTTGGATGTTTCGCGAACATATTATGTACGTAAAAGCTTTTAGCTTAGAGATCTGTTAAAGTAATTTAAAAAACTACTTTTAGAGTGCAATGGATGTAATAAACGGATTTATCGGCGAAAGAACACATCAAATAGTGTCATATAAGAGCTCCGTAGTTCCTCTTTGAAGTACGGAACTTTAAAAATGTGAATTTCGAATTAAAACTACGGTTTTTATCTGAAGTTTTAGCTCCTTTACAAAAACCTTGGTCACAGAAAACTCCGAAAAAGAAACCAGCTATGTGAATTTCATTATAAAAGTTTGCGTGGGTTGCGTCAGGCTTGAAGACCCAACAATAGCAAAAACAAACGCAGTGAACCAACAAAGACGTTTGACAAAGAACTAAAGACAAAGGCTTAATGGACATCATCATCTCATTAAAATTTTAAGGGGACGAAAGAACTGAAGTAAATGCAGGCTAATTTTCCCTAAATTTTTCTGCATTTACAAAATTAGTTTCCTCGGCCAACCGTTTTACACTTGGTTACCTTTATTGCGATTGCAGAGATGTCTAGAGGCTGTAAAATAGTTACAGATAATAATACGATCTACAAAAGACTTAATCTATATATATAAAAATGAAACCCGTTTTCCTTGGTCGCGGCATCACGCGTGAATGGCTGGACCGATTTCCACGGTTTTGCATTCGTTGGAAAGGTCTAGAGCTCCGTGAGGTTTATAGGGAATAAAAATCAAAATTCCCACGGGAACGGGGGCGCTGCGGGTGAAACCGCGGGGCACAGCTAGTTTAAAATAAAACCGAATGAACTCCATGAACTGCAGAAACGGCAATTAAATCGAAATTAACTAATTGACGTTATTTTACATACATTTTAAGTCAAAAACCTTTAAAAAACTTTCTTTAAGATATCATTAGCGACTCTGAGTACGGAAATAAGTATTTTAAAAGTACTTAATAAAACATATTTATATAATTGACTGAAAAAAACAAAACCACTTAAGTTCGTTATCATTCGGTTAAATCAAAGTTTAGTCTAGCTCAACATCTGACTCACATATTCAAGACAAGGCCTTCATTCATGAATCGTTAGAAAAACATTCGAAAAGTAGAAGGAAAACGTCTTATTTAAAAGACGTGTTTTATTACAAACATTATCAAAAGTTAAGCATCATTTGTGAAGGCATGTTCGTTCTAATGGCTTCTCTTTGTGGTCTGAAGATCACAAGTTAATATCCAGTGTAAGAGCTACAAACACTCTATGATCTCGACTCGGAACTCACTGCGTGTAACATTTCGCGACTTCAAATGTGCGCAGAAGAATTAATAGTGTTTAGTGGATCTTGTTTGGTTTTACGGTATAAATACAGATGTTCTTTACTGTTCAACATCTATTTTTGATTTGAATGGTATTTATCTGATTTAACCGACTTTAGAAAAGAGAGTTATGTATTTAAGTCGATATGTAATCGTATGTTAGTTAGAATTGTGTACATTGCATGATTGAACGATGATGGGGCTTTTTTAACGTTTTTCGCAGCACAAAATGTATTTGAAGAAGGTTTTGTTTTGTTCGTGACATGAGCGCAAGACACACATAGTTCGGAAGCGGGCCGCCACGGGCTAGTAGAGCCACATCATTCATACAAATACGAGGAATACAACGACACGTGACCCGCACCCGTGGCTTGCGCTTTAATGTAATCTTAAATGTAATTATGTTTTACGTTTGAAACAAAAGTACTTCTTAACAGTTGTGATGATCACTAATTAGTTAGTTTTTATTGCAAACAGAGTAAAAAAATTACTTCCCGCTATAGCTGTGTTAAGTGTTCTAATTAAACTCCGACTGAAAACTGTCAAGTGCTCGTTAGCACAACCTAACTTTATTGTGCCAAAAGAAAACTTTTAATGAACAATCCAGAGTTAAATCTATTGAAAATTCAAATTAATTACATACAATTTGTACTATAATTAACACGAAGTACTTTGCGACTTCAATTTTGTTAACAAGTTCAGTTGCCCTGACATCTTAGAGCTTTTATTATAATTCTTTTATGACAATTGTTTGTAAAGTACCTTCTGTTATGTTTTAATTTATTCTTTGTAATTTATTTCGTACAAGTATCGCCTCGCGTTCCTACCCGCATGTATTCATTTCCGTGGGTATTTCGGGATAAGACGCTACGGGATATTCCATGTAATATTCTGATGTATAACATATATTACAGTAAAGTTTCATCCAAATCCGTTAAGTAGTTTTTGCGTGAAAGAATAACAAACATACATCCTCACAAAATTTCGCATTTATAATATTAGGAGAATATTATGATTTATGAAATTTTGGTTACCTACGTAGTTCTTCAAGACATGTAGATTGATTGATGATGAAATGATGAAAAGTTTGATTTTATATTAAAAAGTGTACTTGAAATTAAATTAAGCTTAAAAGCTCCAAGTCAGCAAACTCAAAATTTTCAACAAAAAAAAAACAATTTTACGCAGCAGCTTATTATGATCCAAAAAACTTGTATTACTTTAGTGTTCCCATTAATTCGAACTTTATAACAAATAACTTAATATACATTAATTTTGTATATCTCAAACACGTACGTATCGTAAACAAGGGAAGTGTTCTCCACATGAAAGTCGTATCAAGTTAACTGTTACATAACACTCGCATTTTAAGTTCTAGTCAAAACAAGTGCTTCATTTAAATAATAATCGAGTTTGGAGTTTGTTTCTCATTGTTACTTAGAGTTACGTTATTAATAACATACTCGGGTATTTCATTAGTATACATGAATAATTATGATTTAATTAGTTACTTATTAAATTATCGCTTTGTGTTGCTTTGTCGCTTGCCAGATGCAAAAAGAGGGGTATAAACAATTTGAAAGCTACTACTCGTATATATGTACATAATATGTCTGTGGAATCGCAAGTTTTATACAATTATATAATAATGCGGTTTACCCTTAATTTACCGAACACGATTCACCGAAGTATCAAATGACCGATACCGTGTTTCATCGATGTTTCAAATAACGGAAATACACGAGCAACAAGTTAATAACATTTAATAATATTAATTGTAAGCAACGTAATAAATACGACCACAACTAACTCACAATTCCATAATTAAATAGGCACATTCTCAATTTACTCCGAAATCCGTAATGTAATTACATCGACCAATAACGGCCGTTACTGCCGTTACGGGCGTAACGACTCGCAATATACTCTCGCATTCAATATTACTCAGAAATATTAATTATATTATACGCCAACAAAAACTTTATTAAGTTAAGAAGTACTTACTACTTACATATTACAGTAATGGAATAGAAATAAGATTTTCCTCAAGTTAGGACACAATAATATAATACAATTAACAAATAAAAGCTTACTTTATTTCCTTACGCCGAAGGTCTATTTTATAACATACTATAATAAGCAGCTTCACATGTACAGTCAGACGATGAAACGAATCAGCATCTTTAGAACCTAATCAAATTAAAAATTCTACAAGTCAATGAGTATTTTCATCCTACTAATATTATAAATGCAGAAGTTTGTGAGGATGGATGTATGTATGTTTGTTGCTCTTTCACGCAAAAACTACTGAACGGATTTGGATGAAACTTTACAGTAATGTAGGTTATACATCAGAATAACATATGAAATACATATTATCCCAAAATTCCTGCGGGAACGGGTACAACGCGGGTAACACCGCGGGTACGGCTAGTATTTTATAATGTGACAATGTACTAAGGTGCTGGACAATATCAGGGATAATTTTCAACAGCCCTTAACATTTTTAGTTTTAGTTATTTGTTTAAGTAATTCTTGAATAGAGACAACTGGAGGTGAATGGGGGAGGTATTTGTCCAGGAGTGCGATACGATTGGTCAGTAAAAACAATAAATATGGTCATGGAAATATTAAAGTTAAAGTTATCTAATACCCAGGTAACCATACCGAGGTATAGATGAATTTACATAACATTACATTATATGAAACGAGCAAAGTGAACTCTCAATCCCAATTACTTTAACAATAAAATGTCGGTTTATTGTTAAATCTTATTACAATCTTCGAAGACGGGTCAGTCCTACCCATCTCTAAACCTGAGAACCCACTTCAAGAGGAATTGAATCTGTATGGATTTCATTTCATACTACTAATATTAAATGCGAAAGTTTGTGAACAGGTGTATGGATGTTTGGATGTATGTTCCTTGTTCAGACAAAAACGACGCTTCGAATCTGAATAAAACTTGACTAATAGATATATTAAAGTATATAGTAACATGTAGGCTACCCGATATTATCCTGAAATTCCCACTAGAACAAGTCCAACACTGATAAAACCTCGGTGCAAGTGGAGTAACATGTTTCTATTCACAGATGCACACTATCGTTGCATTATCGTTGATCAACGTGCAGCTCGGCCCTTTTGTCCTTTTGTTTTTTTTTTTGGGTGGCCGATTGTGGTTTTTCTATCTGAGCGCTACCGAGCTTAGGATTAGGAGGACAATTTAAGTGGTCGTTCCCGGTTGTTACAATCGTCAGACTATGTCGGAGGCGTTCGGGCGGTCTAAACTCCAATACCAAGGTTGGCCACTAACGTACTCGAATTTACTTATAGTGGACATCAACCTTAATAGATTCAAAAAGGATCAACATCTTTTAACAACTTGTTTCACATCAATTTACACGATCCGACCCAAAGGAGATCCCAAAATTCTTCCTCTAATTTTGTGCGGATCATAAGGGTCTGTGTTCAATAAACGTGACCACAATCGAGAGGTCAAATTGGACCTTCTGTGTATTAGGGCTAGGGGACATTGCAGTGGATAATATCTAGCGACTTTTATCTTTAGCGTTGTATGCCTTTATTCGTGCTTATATAATATGTTAATTTTATAGTTAGACGTATGAACGTACTAAGTAATTGCTAGAGTAAGTTTTTACTGCCTTTCACATGCATTTATTGCGAGTCACACCGCTCTGCTATGACAGCTCCTATAGATATCAAAGAATATCAAAAAAAAAATTAAATATATAATAATATAAATTCAAAATAATAATTTAAAAAAATAATAATATAGGTAGTATACCTAATGGGTGTTTTGGCAAAACTGTGTTAGGTTTTTAACTTTCTATCCTTTTCGAATCTCTTCCAGTCAATTTGAGCAGTTGTTTATTAGAGCGGCGAACTATAGCGAAAGGGATTTGCATAGTTTTAGTTTGGGTCCGCAGATTGCTTCAGATATGTTTGAATTTTTCCAATATCGAGACAATTTTGCAGATAAAATAGGTTAGGAGACCTGTATTATATTACTAAACTTTATTTATTTTATTAACAAAAGTGATACATATTCTGTTTCAAAATATGTAAGTATTCTGCAAGCTAAAGTAAAGTACTTTTTATAACAAAATATACCCGGCGAACTGATATATTCATGGATTATGAAATCATTTCATTGGGTTCATTAGAGGCAAAACCGCAGAGCGCAGTTAGTAAAGTAATACATATTAATGAGCAAACCACGACGGTTTGAGCTTGAGTGCACTACAGTCACAACACAACAGTCTTGCTCGACGCGTACGAAACTGTCAATGTTTAGTTAAGTTTAAATCTGTAAGACATCTAATCTATAGTGTTAGTTTTTTAATTTATTTTCATAGACTAGACTTCCTAACTACTGACTTGTGGCCCTGCCCGACAATTTTGTTCACACAGAATGCGGGGTTTGCTTTGACTTGACCGCAGACCGCAGAATGCTTCCAGTGTGATAACTCCTTTAATTGTGCTCAGCCTCTTACTTCAAGTAACTACTACCTCTTAAGATATTGATCGACCAATGTTGGTTATTGGCGTTTATGGGTTGTGCGTATCTGCGATTCAATTCAAATGTAAACACAAATTGGTTTGTTGGTAAGGATCTTTGGTATTTGCGGAGGCTGATTCAAACTATCATAGAAAGGTTTAGGTAAGGTAACGGTGAAGGTAAGCTCTTAAAATAATGGACAAGAAATTAGGGTCATCGAACGTGTGATTTAATTTATAAACAACTGACCATCGAGTACGGACACCTAACTTGTGTAGAAATCCATCGCATTATTGACACCGCTTGCGATTACAACGAGTAGTTCTCCGCATGCCATATGAGATGACAAATGAGTTTTAGTTGTTTGTTTTTACTAACTACATATTTAATACATAATGCGAGTGGTTAACGACCTACTGGAATCGCAACTTCCATATCCAAATACAGGAACCACTCGGCCTATCTATAGAGCTTTCATAATTATCTAATCGAAACATTGAAATAACATATTTCGAGTATTGGCGTTAATAACACCTGATTGAATCAGAAGATAAAAGTTGGGAGAAATATTTTATGAGTAGGCATAATTATGTTATTTAATCAATAACTTTATTCATCAAAAACATGTCTCGGAGTTAGTTTTTTGATAATCTAACCGGCTTCAGAATCTTTACTTATGTACTAGATTTTGCTCTCTTAATGTCTCATTAGTGACTCTCAGCGGGGCAGTTAACATGCCACTTCTCTTTCTACGTCAGTTGGTCATTCATTTCGAAAAGGTTAATGGGTTAGCCATTACTATTGAAATATTTTTGTTTCCAATTGAACGAAATGCAGAACAGTAGATTTAGTATAAGACTAATACATATAATAAAGCTGAAGAATTTGTTTGTTTATACGCGATAATCTCTCAGGACCTACCGATTCCATTGGAATAATTATTTTTGTAATGGATAGCCATATTCAAGGGAAAGGTTAGAGACTATTTTTTATGCTAAAATTCCCAGACGAGCACAACGCAAGTAAAACCGCGGAGAGCTGCTAGTATCTTACATATAAGTACTGTGAATACATTACATTCATATACTTCAATACTATACTTATTGCCTACCCAATGAACCAGTACATTTCTGTGACCAAATATGTCTGTAATTTATATTTCTCTCTTTCCAAAGAGAGTCAAATATTTACATTATTACATTCGTCCGCCTTCTTGTCCCGAAATGATTAATTTAACTTCATATTGATATTACGTCTGATTTGTTACTACAACATATTTTTGGAGATCCGCCGGTTTCCACAACGGAAAAGTAGTTTAATAATACTGAAATATGGTTTTGCGTAAAGGGAAAGGAAGGCGTAGAGGGAAAAAGGAACAGGGATGCAAACATAAAAAAATTGACTTAACGAAAAAAGTACGTAAATAACTTGTCTCAGTTTTTAAGTGGAGGTTTTACTGTAGAAAACTGAAACTGTTGCGCTTAAGAACGATCGTTAAAGCGACAGAAAGCCGCGTTTCTTCTTAATCGCAAGACACACATAGCACGGGTTGGGGTCTCGCTCGGGACGTTTTATTCCGAGTATTTTTATGAATGATGTTACACTGGTCCGTTATGGGTCAGTGGGAATGTTTTAGCTTCGAAAAATAAATACTGTATTACTAGTTGTATTATAATTGGGAAAGACTTTATCTCAATATTTACTTTATTTCAAGTGTAATATTTTCTTCAAATGGCAATAAACAATTTTTTATTTAGTATTTATTTTATTAAACATTCATGTTACCCATGTGACATGTAATAGTATCTTAAATATAGGGTGTCCCGTGCAAATGCAACATAATTGGAAATTACACCTTAAACACACCCTAAAAGAATATTAAACGGAACCCATAAGTGAAACGCTTCATAGCTTCTTTACATTTGATGATGAGACCGTCTGACTGAAAAGCGTATTGAAACCGGAATACGTAATGACAAACTGTGTTTTATGAAAGTAATATTGGAAAGAAGAATTTTCCCTTAATAAAAGCATGAAAGCGAGTTTGTAAGTCATATTGAATATATATTTTCGTACCACAACTAATGTAGAACTAATGTGTAATATACATTATTATACTAAATGAAACGGGTCTATATCGCATTAGAATTATTAAAATACATATTAATTTAAATACGTTTCGAGCGGATAACACCGCTCGTGGTCACGGGATGGCTCAATGAAAGCTATATAAACCCGTTTCATTTGATGTGTGTACGAGTATTTAGTATAATGACTGCAAATCGTTTGTATCTATATCATGTAACAATAAAAGGTTGATTAGAATAACCCCTAATAACTATTCTACAAATAAACTAATTTTGCTCAAATCTACTGTTCCTCACCGAGTCTGCGAAAATAACGTAAGCGCAATCTACTAAATATTCACACTAGGGCCATCTATTGAATTACGAGTGGAACTACCGCTACTATTGTTCCTTAAAGTGGTCGACCGTCATACGTGCTAATTATCCCCAAAATTCGATTGTTAAGGTTGGTTTCCATTAAGCCACCACAAGCCCGTTAATTACGAGCACGTTATATTATTGCAGAACCTTTGTATGTCGTAAATGTAATTTTATGAGAGTATTTCCTCATTCTCAAGGGGCGGAATTTCAGGAATGCGCCTTTTAACATAAAATATTTACAAACGTACAAAATATACGGCAGAATGCGATATGTCTTGTTGACCTCTGGAGGGAGATGAATAAATAAAATTAACAGTTTCTTCTTCAAATTATATCCTAGGGGACGAGCTGGCTAACTCATAATTGTTTTCTTCGCCAATACGTTTATCGATTTCGACCAGTTATTATGAAAGTTCATATTTCGACGAGTAAACAGATGAAGTAAAAGTCTGCATTTTACAAACCTCTTTTGACGCAGCTGCCGGATACTCTTCAGCAAAATTTGGAGGAGAACCCAAACGGTACCTGATAGGCATGCTCTCCAGGGTTCATACTATGGATCTATGTTACTTTTATAACTATTGGTCTATATAAGATGAATATAATATTATGAGTAAACATATGGGTGAAATCTTTAGTACTTGTCACCCGTAATAATACGTTTTTATATAGTCTTAGTGAGATGTTTCGGTTCTGTAAAGACTGCCACAAGCTACGTGCAAAGCTTTGTGACGAGACGTACGCGTGAGTGGGTAGATTTTCTTATAGGTAACTCAATAACAATATTTTTTCCTTCAGCTATGAAACAAAAAACGTTAAACTTTTTACATTACGTACAAACAATTATTATTATGAAAACATCCCAAGGTTTTTTCCGTGGTGGCTTTTCTAAAACCTTATGAAATTCAAAGGCCTACCATAGAGCCGTGACGTGAATTCTCTTGCATCAAGGATTGTTTATGGTTCACATACTGGCGTAGACACGGGACGGGAAAAATTACAGATCCCTCAGGATACGGCTAGTAACATGCTCCGCAACTAATGTCCATTTATTAGGTACTCTACCAGGCATTAGTTTGAAGTTGGCATTAGCTCTATATCAGCTTTGTATCAAAGAAGTTCAGGATGAGCCAGGTCACAATTTATCAAATGCAAGTCTACTATCGCCAATTACACTGAGTGATATGGGTTTTTGAAAAACAAATTGATCATGACCAACTGTTATTTTTTTTTAATTTGCTGGCCTTCTTTGCAATAACACAGCTTTGATAAGATAAAAGTATCCATCTTATTGAAATTCCATTAAAAATCCTATCAAATCGTTATTTATGAAGCCACTTAAGATCACTCAGAACCTCAATTAAATACCACTCGATAAGGGGAGACCATTATCTCAAATCCTTGGATTGCACGAATTGATTCAATCATGGAGCATTCTTTGTGATCCAGCTCAATGAGGATTGAACCGGATAACTCCAGTTTATTCAACTATGCAGTAATTTAGGTAATGGACAAGTCCATTGTCGTGACCGTTAGATGAATGTTGTGATTGGCCGAGGGCATTGTTGAGAAATGAGGCGGATTAGTTATAGAGGTTGAAATGTAGGCAGCTGACTGATGGTAAAATGTAGCACAAGAATAGTAAGGCATCGTTTAGGTTGAGTGAATTCAGAAGTTGTGAGCTGACAAGTTCGATGGATCGCGAGCTTCAATTATGCGTGCTCACTCCCATACTACTCACCGTCAAGTTGCGACTTGATGCGGCGTCCAGTAAACTTGGTGTATGGATTTCGTTCTGCCGGTTTGGTCAAGTTTGCAGCGTCATGTAATGAAGATGTGTGTGAGCGTTTAAGTATACATGACATTAGTTGAAATCGTGCCGTCGTCCATCACTGGTGACGCCATGGCTTCAAGTGACCCATCAAGACACTTACCGGTAAACGAAACTGCAAACTGAACGAGGCTTCAAGTCCGCTGCAAACTTGACGGTAAACTTAATCGTGAATGGCCTTTATAAGAGATAATACATGAATAGAGCTTAGTTTCACAGGCAAAATCAAATGGCATTGCTCAGGTATTATTTGATACCGGTACAGTATTAATACCTCTATACTACAATAACCGAACGAAATACCCGTCTATCAAATGATAACTTCGGAATAGTTACCTAAGAGAACAACTATGATCTCAAATCGTACCGGTATCATACGATATGGACGGTATCCGGTATTTTATTACTTCAAACGAAGAACTTGTCGTACTAGAATAATTACTTCCTGTACTTACGTAGTTTCGGAAATGCCTTAACGATTTTATGGAATTGTGAACAACGTAGCGTAGCGTTTGCGTAAGAGCTTTTGGTATCCACCAATCATATCATCGTTTCTTATTGTTATTTTGCCACATGTTTTATGTTCCGAATAAACTATTTTATTTTTATTTATAGCAAATGTAGCATAGCAACGTAACATTACGACGGTGATATCCACCAATGGTGACTCACAGGTTCGCCTGACTGTAAGAATTTCAAGATAACATGTAGCGTATCCTTCCCTCGTCTATCATTGTGCCTATTTTCGTCCAGACCCGTTTGAGTTTAGCGACAAACATCCATAAAGGTGTGACAAAACTCCAGCCATCCAAAAATCAATTCTGACCGACTGTCGCATTCATTAATTTAAATACGAATGTAGAAATGTATAAGACAGAAATCCTTGATATACTTTATGTAAAATCTTTGTCCTTTCCAAATTACGAACACAAACAAAACAGATCTTAATAAAAAAGAAGTAAATCAAGACATCTTCTTGAAATATCGTGTGTGTGACGTCTGACGGGTATTGAGTGGACCACTTCGTCAGTTCAAGACATGAAGGCTGGCCCTTTGATTACTTTGATCCTCAGTATTTCATACATTTTCCTTCGGTCCTTTCAATAACAAATAGGTTTTGTTCTACCGGTATCAAATAGGAACGGAACGGAAAGGGTGTAACGGTATATTTGATGGTTGAAGGCTGTTTGACTTGCAAAGTCTTTGTTAGATTTGATTTGGTCTGGTTTCCTTTATATAGATGTATAATATATATATATAGAGACATATATAGTTAATATAAGGAAAACCTTAAAAGACGTTTATTATTATTTATTGATTGCTCTATATTTAAAAGTCCAAACGTCCAAAACCGTTCAGCCGTTTTACTATGGCAAGGAACAAACATAGAGGGTATGGCGACTTCTAGAGGAAGATAGTTGACTAGATAGTTGGTATAAGAGCGATGATTCAATCATGCAACTATACTAGCCCAGCTAGCACAACAAATGTCACAGGTATAATAAATACTGAGAGTTAATTTTTAAAATTAGAATTTTCTGTCAAAATTTCACCAATTAAAACACAGTATTTGTCTTATCATGTTTTGTCGCCTTCTGTCACGTTCGTTGTGTTAGATGGACAGGTGGAGTTTGCTTTAAGTCATGTAATTACCACTGGTTCTGTCAGTATGTCAAACTTTATGCGTGTGACAGAGATAACGCTCTACAAAACAGAAACAAGCCGACTATCTCTTTCTGACGCCGAGGAAAATACTCTTATGTCGCCCTCTCCTGTACATCTCTTGTACAGCCGTAATAATCACAGTCATGTTGACCCATCAATATAAGATGTCCAGTAATAATTCAATGATACACGAAAACACATACACACATTACATACTTGAACGCACTAGAAGAGAGAGCTATTCATAGACAAGGTGGGAAGCTGTAACATCGTAATGATACATTTAGTTTACAAATAATAGCATTTCCCGCACTTGACATTCTTGACATTAGGGTCTGATCGAATGCCGACAAATGGATTCGTTGGCGAGATTCCAACTGAAATTGACCACCACCACGGAGGACTGCGGTGATTTATGAAGGAGCCGTGGAGATCCCCAGCGTCACTCATTGATGAGAAATTAGCTAACTTTTAATGGGATTATAAGACAGTGTAAATAATGTGTTCTAGAAATAGTTAATTTTATGAGTAAGTCCTACTCGGAGTTGGTCACATTGGAGAAGTAAATCACTCTTGACTTAGACTCAATTTGGTTGCGTTTCCATACAAGCGGAGAGCTAGACCAATCATAGCGCAGCGGGCCATGTTAGTTCACATTTTAGAACACATAATTTTTAAAACTATCGATTTGCTCAAACGAGAATATGCTCTCATATACATATATTGGAGAAAAATTAAATCCTAATATGCAGTTACCTATATGATACACTTGACACCTACCAGTGTTTCTCCAAACGATTTTCTTTTGTTTCTATTTTACTCAGACGGGACAGAGGCGCAAATATGATTTGAGTTCAAATCAAAAGAACGATCAAGCACCCATTTTCTTTCAAATTGCTTTGCTATTTGCCAATATTCTAGAAAAATCGTATAATAAAACCATTGAAACGTAATGATGTATCTCAATTTGAAACCCTTTCTATGTAGCTTAAGAAATAACGTCGGATTCAGTCCACATATCAAAGTGTCGGCGAGATGAGACCCCATTAGAAGTAAATGACATCAAAATGAGTTGACGAGTATTATCGCAGACTCCTCAATTATTCGAGTGTCATTCGAATATCATTCGAGTGACAATCAATGTGAAGATTACTGGTCAAGTTGATCGATCAGCCGGCAACCAATTTCATTAGATATTGTGGTTTTGTTTGTATGTGCAGGTTGGATTGATTGATTGTGAATACTCGCATATAAAATACTGCAATCTAGAACGGACTTTTTTGTAACAGATTTATTGTCTACTAGCAGCTCCCGCGGCTTCACCCGCGTTGTACCCGTTCCCGCAGGAATTTCGCGATAAAAAGTAGCCTATGTGCACTGGACTAACTATGTTCCAAATTTTCATTCAAATCGGTTCAGTAGTTTTGAAAGCGTAACAGACAGAGTTACTTTTGCATTTATAATATTAGTTAGGATTAGACCACAGAATTTTTACCGACAAGTGCAGTTAGGGTGGGTTGTTTCAAACGGCTGGTTCACGATGTTTTACTCGTACACTGTGAAATGTCAGTCTGACACAAAGTGTTGTTCCAAAACTTAAATGACTGTTTAAGTTATTCGGACGGCCCGGATTTTTCATTTCCTTACGTCTGTTGAGACTGACATTTTGTGTTACCGTTCACTGGTGCGTGACCGTAAGCGTAACAACCTGCCAACGCTGTGTGTTTTCTTCGTTATACTTACAAAGGTTTAAAGACAGTTGTCACTACAGTGGGTGTAGGCTCTTAAGTGAAACCCGAGTCGCTTCCATTAGAGAGGTTTTAAGGTTCAATTTAAAATGCACAGTGTAATCCTTCCCCGAGCCCACACCCGCCCGAGGCACTCACGGACAGACAACTGTCGCCAGTTTATCTTATAAGAGGTTTAGGGTTCCTTTCTACTAGAACTGCGCTACGCAGATATGCTCCGACGATATACAAGGTTAGCTTTGTTATAGTGCAAATGCTGTTCATCCGCCACCGAAAGCTGGCTGTGTGATACAATGCGTAACTCGGGAATTATATATAGGAGGATAATTATGAAATACATACATTTATATACATGTATATTATTTAACCCTAATGCTGAGGATATACGGCGACACTGACACTCATCACAAATGTCGACACTAGTGTAGATTGCGTCCTCATGGTAAGCAATTTTACTGCAACTTAGTGTCGCGGCAGTGGACACACACAGACATTCGATGTATACATTGAGTGTCTGATGTCAAGTGTCGCCGTGTATCCTCAGCTATAGAGATATAGACAGATGCCAACCTACGCGCTGAGTACGGAACCTAGGTGTCCCATTAGAAATTTACACACACAATAATCAAAATAAAAACAATACTTTGCGTTGAGTGCGTGTCACGCACACATTGGATTCAGTGCGAGTATTGCATTCAGGCTTGTGATAACCCGACATAACAATGTTAACTCACAGTAGATTACATTCCGGTCATTAACAATAAGCAATTATACAGTCTAGTGCACGGTCGATACAGTGAGATATCTAGTTCGAGATGTTATACAAGTTAATTCAATTACACTACAAATTATCAGTGACTAGCAACGCCCCGCGGTTTTTCCTGAGTTCTGCACGTTCCCGGATAAAAATAGCTTTTAACCTTCCCATTAAATTACGCTATTCATTACAATAAGAATTATTCATATCTGATTGATAGTATTTGAGATTAGCGCGTTCCAACAAACTGTTCAGCTTTAGTATATATAGATACACCCAAACATCCTTTCAACCTTTCGCATTGGTAATATTAATTAATTAATTCAATTTGAGTAGGTTTAGTAGTAGTAGTCAACCCTGGTTTTTTAGACCGCCGAAAGGTCTCCGACAGGGTCTGACATTTGAAACAACTTGGACTGACTTCTTAACGTGCCCTCCGAAGCACAGTAGAATGTCACTATCGGCTGAGCTGCACGATACGGTTATTTAACATCGTTAAGTCAAACGCCAAATACTCTTGCTTGAAAGCGTCACATATCTCTCACTAGCAGCGCCCCGCGGATTTACCCGCGTTGTACCCGTTCCCGTGGGAATTTCGGGATTTTTTTTTATACATTATTTTTTTAATTTTTTTTTATCTTCAGTGAGATGAGAGGCCTTTGCCCAACAGTGGGACATTACTTTACTACTTTATACATATAAACCTTCCTCTTGAATCACTCTACCTATTACAAAAAACCGCATCAAAATCCGTTGCGTAATTTTAAAGATTTAAGCATACAGACAAACAAACAGACAAAAGTAGCGACTTTGTTTTATACTATGTAGTGATCATAAAATACATCCTCTCAACCTTTGGTATTCATAATATTAATAAGATAAGACTCAAGTACAAAGTGCTGTGGAACTGTTTCGGCCGGGTACCGTGCGTACTCATTCACACTTGGTTTGATTAATCGAGTCATTTGTATGAGGGTATGCTTCCGAGGGTGAGTCCTTACGGATTTGTTCAAGGGTCTATTGTGCCTCATCAATAGGATGAAGGTCATTGTAATTCATATAAAGTACTGGCTGTTTCCTGCAGCTTTATCCGTTCTTGTGAAATTTTTGGTACAAGTAGACTAAGTTCGTGTTCAGTGTGTGCTATCTGTACAAAAATTTATATTTCTTCGCAATTTATATACAATGTAACTCAGAAATGCGATTATTTAATGATGACGAAGACGACATGAAGAAGAACCGAATTCAACCTAAATGATTAGAACTACGAGTTGCTTTTGTTCTTTCTTTAAAGTGAAAATGAAAGAGATGTTCGCATTTAACATAATATAAAGGTACGGATTCGATTAATAAGAAAACCTCTTCACCTAAAAATCCCTTGAAAGATTGTCTACAAGTTTATAGAAATAATTTCTATTCAATATTCAAGTACGCAACTAATACGGACAATTTCAATCTGCGGTAAATCTATAAGAACTTTGAAATAGGAAGGAACTTTCTAGTGGTCAAACATAAAAACTTCTCCTGGAAGAGAAAGGAAATCAAGAAAATCCTCGGGCTAAATTAAAAAGAAAGAACGTGGATTTTATAAAGACTTTGTATGAACAGAATCGTAGTATAGACATACGAGGTAAAGTAAAGGTATACTCGTATAGGTATATTCATGTCACTTAACATTAAAAGAGAGATAATCCTATCCCACTAATTATTATAAAAGCGAAAGTTTGTGAGGATGGATTGATGTATATATTTTACGAGCAAGACATTTCGCCTACACGTATAAAGAACAATTTAAAATTTATTAAAACATTTCATTACATGCCTTGAATTTAGTTTTCTTTCTTTTATAATACAAAAGTTCACTTTTACAGTACCTAGTCTTTACCCTGCTTGTTAAGTAATAAAAGTAAAACCTTGATAATAAAGTTATATAGCCTCCAAACGGAAGGTTTGTTTAAAGCAGTGCAAGGAACGGACTGGTAGAATAGTTAGAACGTACGAAACGTGTCAGCTGAAAGTAAAGCACAAGACAGCGGGCCCGCACGGGTGAGACCTTACATACCAATACAAGGAATACAACGTCACGCGACCCGCAACCGGCCGGCAGTTGTACTATGTGTGTCTTGCGCTTCAACTAGAAATTAAAATCTGTACTAGATATACGTTTTAACTGATTTCTGGTACTTATAAACTAAATAAACGCCTTTCTGTCATGACTCTTAATTATGGAAATTTTTAGATAGACAATTCTTGCTGTGTTGTACAAGTTCTAACAGGGGGAGTAGTATACTTAATTTTTATCAACATGTTATGACTTGTTTCAGTTATGACGTAAGTTAAAAAAGAAATGATAATATTAACCGCTCATTATTTTGAATTTGAAAAAGAATCACCAAAAATCTCGGCCTCTTTATATTCATAGAGCATAAACTCAATAGACAAATATGAATATTGATAGAGGACCGAACTACATTTTATTGCATTCATTGAATGTTGTCGTTCAATTATGTTATTGTTTTCGTTTTCGGTGTATTCGAACAACAAAATTAAAAACAAAATTAAAATGCTAACGTAAGTGAAACCCAGTCTCAGGCAGGTATGCAACGTGAATTAATACGGCTGCGTGGCTACGTAACACGTTTAACATTATAACGTTATCCAGGTAAGCCTGCCTTAAGACTTCAGTTTATTAAATACGCCGAAGATTCTAGAACAATTTTTAAAATTGCACGTAATACTCCAGGTTTCACGCAACGTTGCAGTAAAAGTTTTGAGTACAATCAAGAGCTACGGCGTATTCAGAGGCGTATTGAGTATGTTAAATTTAATGAAGTCGAAGACTTTGATTATTGTTTGAACGCACTGATCTTTGAAACTTCAAGTCAGATTAGAAAATATATATTTTGCATATGATGGCCTTTAGGCAGTCTAAAAGCAGAGTTCGCCACTGAACAACACGAATAACTTACTAACTTATACAAGTGAAAGGTTATTTTGCCGCGACATTCTCCAGAGTAAGAAACAACAGGGTGAAAACCGTGGGGGCTCTGATAGTGCAGTAACAATATCAATGACTGGTACCGGAGTTTTAATAATGTATACCAGAGTCCATCAAAAATATTGACATAACTAACATCGACAACATAAAGTTTGAATCATGTAAACGATCGATTGAAAATGCAACCAACGGCCTCCCATCACTAGCGCACGTTGCTCAACATGTACTACATACCACTAAGTTACGCGTCACAGCACTTAGTTTAAGGTTACTCAACCAACTTAACTAAGAAAAGGAAACATCACTTTAGACAAGCTTAACCTTTACAGTCAACATCCTTCTATAAAGGAGCTTTAAGCTCACTGAAAGTTGAATTAAAAGCTTGAGCTTTATCGACACTAGAACGTGTCCCGAAAGGATTCCAAGATCAGACGCACGAGATGTGAATCGAATTTTAAATTATTTTAGTTTTAGACGGAATTCTATTAATGTGTCATCCCTCCTTCATGGCCACACGCAAGTCACGCCCTTTGTAACCAACTTAAACGAGAAAGGTTCTAAATTTTTATGTTTAATTGATTTTCAAAGCGAATACTCTATAGCAAGTTTACATTAAGTGAAGACAGCCTGAAGATAGTAGTTAGTGGAAGGACACTCCCTGTATAATTGATCGAACACTCTAGTAAACACCTATAAAGACGGGTCTTCACCATACATTTAATAAATACCTCGACTATTCTTTTCCCTCCCATTTTATCTCAAACATGATTTACTTAGAAGCCAGCCAGTGTAACCTTGCGAAGGCTTTCAACGTGCATTGCACAAGCACGGTAATACAAGGCTGATATATTACCGTGCACCGCGCAACATGTTCATTAGAGCTCCGCGATGCAAGATAGCTTCAGCCCTCATTAGCATAACAATTTATTAACCTACCTTTACTAGCCTTGGGCACCAGCTTGGGTGCTTAACATAGATAATGCACCAATTAGATTAGAAGTTAAGTATGTAATTATATTTCTAAAGGAAAATGCATTTAGCCCATTTCGTGGCTTCTATATGAAATGAATCATGCTCTGATAACGTATGTATCCAATCTTTATATTTTAAATAAAGATAGTAATAGAAAATAACTGACCACAAACAAAAAAAACATTCGATGGATCATCCTGTTTGCATGACTTGCAAAAACAAATATTATTCTTGTGAACAAAACCACAGTTATGTTATACCGTATTTACATTTTAGATAAACATTAACAAATTTTAATATTCCTTCCAGAAATACAGTAAAATAAATTGATAGATTAATCACACTGTCCTAAACTAATTGAATTCACTTCCCGTTTATTACATTACGTCGGTCACGCTGTAATTAGCGTATTGGTGTTAATTTCATGACGTATGTGTGAATAGGTGTACTTCACAATAGTGTATTATAGCTCGAATATATATAGCCCTTTTTGAGTTAGAATTATTGTAAATTTATAAAATAAAGATTAAGTGTATTATTCTATCTTAGGATAACGTCTTTAAAGTATATTAATATTTGTACTGAAGTTTAACGTGTTTGAAGTAAATTGATAACATTTGTACTTGAAGTTTTCAATAAAAATCCTTTTATCTTTTATTATTTTTAATATTTTTCGGTATAAAACTGTATGTATCTCTGTATGTAAACTGTCTGTATGTAAACTGTATGTAACTGTAACTCCCTAATCATGACAGCTGATTTACACAGGGTCAGTCCTCTCCTTCTTCAGGGTCAGCGACTGACTCTGAATTAGAGACATATAAGCGCCAACCCGAAAAAATACGAATGCAAATTGATTTGAAGTACAGTAGCGGTGTGAAGTCGGCACTGACGTGTATCGAAGTTGACCTGAAACTGCGTTAAGCCTGCGCCCGCGCGGTTTCAAACAAAAGTGCAACGCGCGGGCGCCCGTCGCACGCAAATAAATGAGTGACGTAACCATAGCTATAACGCTAGATTCTCATTGAGCTTGCCACCTACATTTTATCTGGCGAATAACGTTTAACAAAATCGTTATCTAGAGATTTATTTTAAATTCCAGAAGTCCGAATCCGATAAGTATTTCAAACAAATACAAAGTCGATTAACGTATACAAAACACACCTTGATATATAAAACCTTTCGGTAAAAGATTAAGAATCCAGAACTGTTGGAGCGAGACGGAAGAACTTTTATTTTAACCAGAGAGGCCGCGGCGGAGTTACTTCGACAACTTTTAATCACGCTTACGGTTCGCTGGTAACAACTTTTGCATCCATCCTTATACTAATACTTGCTTGCGACTACTTTGCAGGTTTATCATAAAACTGCCCTTCTGAAATTAGTGCAATATATTTAAAAAAAACGCCACTAGTAGTTAGTAAGTAAATTCGCAATATAGTATGTAATTTCAAGACAACCAAATCACTTTTACAATAAACAAAAATCCCTTAATTATATAATTACTTGATGAAAATTATTATCACTACATAGTATAAAATAAAGTCGTCTCTGTTTCGTGTCTGTTTGTCTGTTTGTCTGTATGCTTAAATCTTTAAAATTACGCAACGGATTTTGATGCAGTTTTTTGTAATAGGTAGAGTGATTCAAGAGGAAGGTTTTTATGTAAAAAAATTCCCGAAATTCCCACGGGAACGGGCACAACGCGGGTAAAACCGCGGGGCGCTGCTAGTTGTATCTATACTAATAAAGCTGAAGAGTTTATTGTTTGAACGCGCTTATCTCAGAAACTACCAACCCGATTCAAATAATTATTTTTGTAATGGATAGCCATTCAACGGGAAGGTTATATAGAGGCTATTTTTCATCCTGAAATTCCTACGGGAAAGGGCACAACGAGGGAAAAAGTTAAAGCACCAAATAGCTTTTTATTTCTATCGCAATGGTTTTTGTATGAGATCACCGACCGTGATTAAGTCCTAATCCTCCTCACTGTACTGATACCTGCGAGACTGCTTATATTGCCTCAGCTTTTTGACTACTGGCGGTGGAATGTACCACGAAATAGATAGTAAGTACTCCGTCTTCCGGGAAATATACAGACTAAGGGTCTTACTTGTAAGCGCTAAATAACAGTATTGTAGCTATTAATTAATTGTCCCTTTCCGACATACGCTGTTTGCGAAAGAGCAAAAGAGACAAAACACTTTAAAACAGTGTTTTAGTCATAGTTTATGAATATCGCGGTAATACTTTATTTTACTTATTTAATTCGTAAATTGACTAAAATGAAGCTTGGTTTGCCGGAACCAAAATTCAGGTGAAAATATTCAATTTGGTTTTTTAACCTCTAGATAGATAGATAGTATTTTTAGGTGTTTTAATTAATTTTCCCCTGACGCGTCCGGCGGCTGCTCTATTCAATTGACAGGACGTGATTCCGATGCAAACATGATCTCATTGTGAAATATTGGGAACGTTGACAACTTTCAGATTGAATTTTAACAATAGTATTTCAATAATAGATATTTTTTCGTTTTGAAGGGCGGCCAGAGAAAAGCCACAATTTTTATCATTTTCTTACGTCTGTTGAGTCTGACATTTTGTATTAAAGTTTACGCGAGCGTAAGCGTAAACTTAAGCAACCCGTCTTTAATCTTATAAACAAATTTTCAGAACTGAAAAAAAATAAAGCTTTGAGAAAATCCTCGTCAAGATGAAAACAGATCACACTCTTTAAAGTAATCTCGTCAATGAACATCAACAGACTATAAGCCCAAACGCGAGACATTCTTGATACATCTTAATAATATCATCTGTGATTAAACCGTCTCACTTTATACCCCGGTACTTAGATGACGGCTAGAAGGGCTATAAACAAGGAGTCTCACAAAGACCCCGTATCGGTAGTAAACTTTAATTAAACCTGCGTGCACGTGAAGGGTGGAAAATGGTAAAAACCTATACGTGAACAAGCCTTTAGAATCCACGACCCTTTTATAGGCTCGGATTACACGCAAGGTACGTATCCGTCTTTGTAAACGTGCCTTTATTAATGGGTTACATCTTTAATAGGACTTTAATAGTATATAATAGTCGTTCATATAGAGAATTTTTGGAGCTTAATTAGACTCAATTACTCTGGTGTATAATTTTAGGTAGTACTTTAATTTGCTTTGTTACGGTTAATTGGTTTGGCATTGTTTGTTTGTTGGTGAAGTGAAAATGGTTTTATTTTATTCTCTATCTATATAATCCATGAACTTAATTTAAACCTGAACATTTCTACCTTGGAATTTCGAAAATGGAATTATTAACAAATTGTCCCGTTTTTTCAAGAGCAAATTTTTCATCTACACTAATATTATAAAGAGGAAAACTTTGTTTGTTTGGTTGTAATGAATAGGCTCAAAAACTACTGGACCGTTTTTAAAAATTCTTTCACCATTCGAAAGCTACATTATCCACGAGTAACATAGGCTATTTTTCATCCCGAAATTCCCACAGGAATGGACACAACGCGGGTAAAACTGCGGGGCGCTGCTAGTCATTAATAAGAATATACAGTTACATAGTAGCAAGTATACTTAGTGCGATGATTGCGATTGTGTTCTCATAGAAGCGGCGCGGAGTGCTACGGAGCCCGCTCCACGAATCGCAGCGCATCGAGTACGTCAAACAGCGCGTTGTCATTGGGCATTTTTTCTCGTGACGCATTAAGCTATGTCCACATTTGTATCATTTCGGTGTATCGTATCTCCGTTGCGTGGCCTCGGCGCGTATCATGATCGCTAATTTGGACGTAAGATGATACCCGTTAATGATACACGCCGTATCTGATACGGCCCCATCCACACTAACCGCGTATCTTGATACACCTCGTATTCGATACGCGTATCACGATCGGTAGTATGGACGTATTTTGATACTGTATCACGATACTGGATCGCGATACGATACGTGATACACCGCGAACCATCTGGTTCGGTTTTTCTGCAATGATACGCGATAGCCGATACACTGACATGATACAGCATTTAATAAGTATGGACCCGGTTTTTACCAAATACGCCTTAATGATACGACATGGACAAAATGAGCGTCCATATTTATGATACAAATACTCGATACGATACGCTGATCGGGATACGTCAAGATGATACAAATGTGGACATAGCTTTATGATTGGTCAATCGAGCTGCGCACAACTCCGCTCCTCTTGTCTTTTCGGAAGCTTACAAGCGGTAATAAGACAAAGTTAATGACATGTGTCACGCTCGCTCTCTGTAATAAAACTCGCATACTATAATAATATTATTCACATCGTTTAGAATAGGCATTGCGGACTTCTGGCTTAAAAAACCTTTCTTCGTTCAACCCCTATTTTAATTTCCCCCGTTTCGCCTGTTTTCAGTTACCGCTGCATTATCATATACTTGGTTAATAAATATTAATGCAGCCGCAACTCTGGGGCCGACATTAGTGGAGCAACTTCGTATCATACGACACGAGCTGCGAAAACAATTTGCATATTTTTGTTTAACTATTTCGTTGTTTTTTGTTATAGAAGTTTTGAAGAACTTGAGATTTTGGGATAATGGGATTTAATAATTTGAATAAAAATACCATTATGAAACAGAATAATTTGTTTGTTTTGATTTAGAACTGTACATTCTCAGTCAATGATATGACTTAGGTTAGATATTAATACCGTTTACTTCATTAGAGGTACATCAATACAACGTTATATTAATATTGAACAATTATAAATGAATAAAAAACAAAAAAAAATATAAATGAAACTAAGGATCCTTTAGAACTAATTAAAAGTTTTTTATCTCTAAACAACTTTTAATTAGTACTTAAGGCTTTATATAATTTGAATATCATTTACAATATCTAATATTACAAACTATTCATTTAAATTTAGTAAAAAAAAATTAAACAAATGTTGACTGAATATTGGGACAATCCCATTTTCAAATATTGGGCCTCTGTACAATGCAATGAGAACCGAAAGTGAATTATATTAAGTGAATCGTTTTTGGCTTTCATCAAAAATCTTTCTTTATTTTATTGTATTATTTTATTTTATATTTATCTCAGTATGTTTGACATTTTATTGATATAATTAATTTATAATGTATATGTATGGCTATGGGTTTTTTGCCTGAAATAAAGAATTTATTATTATTATTAATAAAATAATAATATTGAAATGTATCGGTACCTATTCTAATGAATTCATTTCATAAACATATCTTATCCATTAGGCGTCTACGCTTAGCACCTATAATTATACTAAATAACGTTATCTCCAGACACTTTAATAAAGCCTCAACAACAAGCTCTTAGGTATTTACTTGTTACATAAAATCTAGATTGTACAGGTACTTCAGAAATCCCTAAATTAAGACCTATCTTATTGAAGTCTGTGTAATTATTTACTTAAATCGACAACAATTATATTTTTATTCTACTATTTCTTCTGGATTTCTGGAGGTATTAAATATGTTAATAACTGCGTCTATGTTATTTTGACAAATACCATTATATTCTCAGAACGTTAGCAAATTAGACTGATGACAAAAACACTTTAAAAACATAACTTCATGAACAAACATCGTAGTACGTAGTAAGGCACTTATAACTACGGGTGTTTTCGTGATACTGGAGTTGACGCCAGTTGGTAAAAACACAGACCATGATTTTCCAGTGTTTTAAATGAATTGCTTTACTCGTGCCCGCGAGCAGAAACGTCGTCGTTCAAACGAAAAATAATGTTGAAATTCCAACTGAAAACGACGAATTTATGCAAGAGCATAGAAAAAATACTATATAAAACATTGAAACATTCCATCCTTTGTCTCTATAAAAACATACACTTCGTTTTGTACCTTGTTTTCTGCAGCAAAAAAATGTTAAAAGGGCCACCAGGTAAAGTACCGCGGCCAGTACTTCCCGTAAACAAAACAATTTAATTTGTGAAATATTTGAATACATTAAAACTGGTACAAACAAGTCGGTCCCAACTCAGTAACGAATCAACTTTGTCCAAACATCGAGATGGCTGGATTACAGAGCTACACCATTTGTTTGGATTATTTATTTAAGAAAGGATTTCTTGGTATACAATACGTATAATAATACGCATTGACTTAAAACATGATTGCCTATTTATCTGCATCAACCATGTTGTGTCGGCTGCGGTATAAAGATTAAGGCCGCATGCGGAGAACGTCTGCAGCTATCCAATAATTAGTTATTCCAACGGAATAGCGAAGAACTTACGCTTCTCTATATCGTGGGTGTTTGGCAGTCGGTGGGCAACCCAGGCAGTGTGAAAATGACGTCTGGCGACCGCTTTAGGCAAACGTAGTCGTGTATTTCGGGCAATGCATTGATTTAAGTTCCCATAATATTAATTCGGAATAGCAAGAACAACACGTTCTAAAGCAGAGTTAGCTCATTCAAATTACGCGCGGCAAACAATTGAAACGGTGCGCATATTGTGACGCTCGTTTTACAGTATTGGATTTCTCAACTCTTAACTTACCAACTTGCTCACTCTAAACATGAACTAGGTCTGAGAGTTTTATAGGATTTTTATACTTCGACTTAATTGGGTTGAAAGGTATAAAAAAAAATGCTTTATTATTCGTTTAGGCTACATTTCTTTCCTTTCCTAGAAATATCTTAAATTTTCGAGCGCTAGTAAATAGACAAGACAATAGGGGCAGACTGTACATACAATGTTCAATACACAACACTAATCTTTATGTGCCAATAAAGTGATGTTCCGAACTTGGATATGAAATTTTTATGAGGTGTCTTTGATGCCCTCAGGGGTCGTAAACATTTCATAGCGACTGAAACTAGGCCTCGACTGCTCAAATTACTATTCATATTCGAAGGTTGCGGCCCTTTAATGTAATTAGGCACATTCGGACGTTGGAATTGACTTCTATAATGCAATAAATCGGTTGTAATAAGGAGGTTTCTTCATTCATCAGGAGCTTGTCCACCCTTTTATTGACATCAAATGTATCAAATCACGATTTACTTTAACTTCGATGGCATTTGTAACTCCACCGTTTCAGTTTGTTCACATAAAACCTACATTTATTATGTCCTACTTTCTTCACCTTATAATATTTTCTCAGTTTCACAACTTTTCGCCATAACCAAGCTATTTTCCGTCACAAATCACAAAGTTTCCGTATAATTCTTATATCTCTACAGAAGTACAAAAGAACTGCAACCGAAATATAAATCGGAGATGTCAGGTGATCCATCTCTTGTGGAAGTTAATCCATCTTGGATGCGAGGAAAGTGACAGTAGGTGGATGGAAAACATAAATCATACACATGACAGAGTTTTCCGGATACTTGGAGATTTAGGAACTTCGTCATTCTGGGGGTAAGGTCACGGTTCACTCATAGAGAGAGGGACAACCGATTTAAAAAAAAAACTTAAAATGATTAGAGAAGAGATAATCAATGTTCTATAAAAATGCTTATGACCTTAGTGGCATCTCCGCTTTTAAAGCATATGACAAACATAGTGCGGCTGCGGGCCAGGCGGCGGGCCCGCAAACGGTCCAACGTGTGACATCTTTCATACAAATACGCGTCCGCACCAACACCCGGCCTGCACCCTGGCCGCACCCGCACGATGTGTCTTGAGCATTATACATAGATATTCAAAGGTTACAAGCTTATAAGTACAAGCTCAATGTGAACGAATGTTTATTTATAAACTGAATTAAATTTAATATGAGAATAAAATGTGTAAATAATAAAATATTAAGCATTAGTACCTAAATCAACAAGTCTAACAAAATTTTCATAAAAAAGATAAATAAAGGCAAAATTCTATTGACCAATTCAATTTACTGCCGAATGTTTCATATAGAATAATGCTCATCACTATGATAATATTGATCAATGAACCTTCTTATTTTCTTTGGCTTTGATTTGGTAGAATACACGCTTTGATTATATTTTCAATTTCGGAATATCAATAGAATTCCAATCAATTACGTACCCTAGAGCAGATTTAAATTACGAACAGCCGAGTCATTTACATAACGCTGAATGCACGCTTGCCGAGATATCTAGGCTACATATTTGGAACTTATATTAATAAAGATAAGCTTGACGACACTTTGTCAGCCAAAATTCTCATTCCCGTTTATGTTTTGTCTTTTAGTTTATGGCAATTCCCCATTTATGATCCAACTTTCAATTGTTTATTTTAATTATAGTTCTTTTTCTGAAAAAGAAGTCAGGTTTATTTTTCCCAAAATAAGATCACTTTCTTATTTCTTTTCTAATTTTCTAAACGCTAGTTCGTATTATAATAAAACTTGTAATTAAATGTTTCTAGAACGTTTTTAAACCAATAGCCAAAGACTTGAACAAGTAATTTGGCCTTTAAGTATTTGTATTTTCAACTTATTAGAAAACTTTGAAGTATACTTAGTTTGACTTATAACATTGAAGTCAACTTTATTATCTTTGCTTCGGTCCATAAAAGCTTAAAAGCTCCTCAGAGACTATTTGATAGTTTTAAATTCAATTTCGATCTTTGCAACACTTAGGGAAGGAGTTATAAAACTAATAGGTTTAATCTCTGTTGGGAGATAAGAAAAGTATTAAATTCCCTCAAGGTAAAATACTTTTTACAAATGCGTAATCTAAAGAACTCATTTTTAAATGACCACAATTTCCGTTGTCAAACTAAAAATACCTAGTTCAATTACTTTTTGCCGGAAATTGGAAACTTTTTACAGTGTGACATTTGGAGTAATTGGATTACTGAAGAGGCTTAAAATTGTCTAGTGAAAGGTCAAAAGGAATTTGATCTTGAATTTGAAATTGAAATTTTAATTTTTAAAGTAATGTACTTATATACACCTAAACTTTTCATCAAAATGATTTGCCAATGACACGAAAGTAAATAGAATTTACAATATATAATAATTTTTCATTTATTTTAGTTTTAAATCGGCTTTGACACGTGGTTTTGAGTGTCTATATTTTCGTCATGTAATAATTTTTCAAGTAATAAACAACTTTAAACCGGACTTATTGCCACCTAGTTTTAAAATCAGTGTAAAACGGAACCATTTCGGTAGCATACCTTTAGAAATACCGAAAGGAGATGGTAATAAACATAGCAAACATACTTAAAGCGCAGTCGAATTTGAGAACCTTCTTTGGCTTTTGAAGTCGGTTAAAAGGGCAAAACTTTAGCGTTGAGACAGAGCGGAGTTAAGCTGCGACGGAATGCACTCGCTCGCTTTCTATTGTCAAACCTTTCTTTAGAATATGCCGATCATAGTTTTTGAACTTTTTCACTCATGAAAAGAATTCGTCTTTATGCGATGTCTTTGTGATATAATGATATGCATTTCAAACGGGGAATATTGGAACTAGGGAATTCTTCATCATTTAAACGGCGCCTTAGTTTCGAGTTTTTACAAAAAACTTACTAAATAGGTCAATAGGGTCGCATTAGTTCCAACAGAATTATGGAGAGTTTTTCCTCTCAGTCATTATTCTTTGGATTCATCGAATCAGATTTTATGCTTTATGGCAGATAAAGATGGTCTCTCCTCAAGACATTTTGATGGTTTCATAAAATCAGATAATTTATGAGGAAGTCGGAAAATGAGGATGTTGAATATCAAACAATATTTAAGACTTATGTATAGAAAATGGCAAACAATGGCCTTTATTTTCATACAATAACTGTGTAACAGCTGTGACCCGCGTTTTCACTTGCAGCGCACCCCTGACCGTGAGAATTTCAGGATGTTTATTACATATTATCCTATTCCTGACCAAGATAAAAAAATAAATAGGAATCACTAAAATCATTTTCCAGTTATAAATGGTGTAACACGACTTTCTTTTATATATACTCGTATAGATTTCATTATTCAATGGTAATTGAATTTGACAAGCCCGTTGGCACAGTAGCATGTGAGAGCGCTATCTGTGTCGGGAGTTGCGGGTTCGATTCCCGCCCGGAGTCAACAATATGTGCAGACATACATAGTTGTAAGTATCTGTGTATGTATAAGTAGTAGTATCAGTGAGTTAGATTCCATAATACAAGCCTAGAGCTTAGTTTGGATCTAATTAACCGTATGTCAATTTGTCGGGATAATATACATATTATATTGTTATTCTATTAAAACTGATAAACCTTTATAATAAAGCTTGAACGTATAATAAAACCATAAAAAAACACCAAAACGTAATAACACAAAAAAGATCATTTAAATATATTTGATAAAAAAAGTTACGCAACCATCCAAAGTTACACAATCTCAGGCAATATACCACAAGTTATATGTTACTGAGGTACTGAGCTCCTGCTTGAGACAGCTTTAGTACTTTACTTAATTAACTTGCTTTGTACTTTAAAACGGACAAAATGAAACTTGGAATAGAGCATGTAAATATATTTTCTCGCAAACTTTGACCCCTGATTCCACAATGTGTCATCTTTATTAACTTTTTAATGATCATTTCGGGGTCAAAAGTTATGAATGTCCCATACAAAGGACACAAAGGGAACCCTTATAATAATATGAATACTTTATATGTACTGTTAAAGGTCAGTGGCCGTATATAATATTTCCATTACACTTTTATTTTCTTTGACATGTTCACATGTATTATGGATGACATGACATATATAAGGACCCAAATAACCCACAAACGTATAGAATATGGAATAATAATTTATAGACATCGATTCTCTACAGTTTTATTGTGTCTCGAACTCGTAAAACAATCCAATCGCAAAAGATGATTGAATAGGGATATAGTGACGGTATTATCATTGTGTGTCCTTTCTTATTAGCTTTATATTTTGACCTTTAAGATTGTTATAAATCTTGGATCTAGGTTTTGAATCAGTTATCAACTGAATGAGTTGTTTGCAAGGCAGTACAGATGACATGTAGCCACAGAAAGCTTTTCCAAAATTGTTGCAAAAGTGGTTTTATATTAAAAATCTTTCATATAACTATTGTACACACAAATTTATGAATGAACTATATAATAAAGGGGAAAAATGTATTTATTATATTTTGGAACGAGCTGGTATAGGATCTTCTTTTTTATTTCAAGCTCATACGAAACCTATACATACTATAAAACAAAGTTTTCAAAAGCTGTAAGTAATTGGTTTCTCCAAAACTACTGAACTGATTTTACGCAGTTTTCACTAACATACAGAGTAATTCACGAAGCAGGTTTGTGATTACTTTTCATGCCAAAATTCTTGCAAGAACGGGAACTGATTTCTTACAGAAACCGGTACAATTTATTGATATACAAACCCAAAAGAACATCGATCCTTCTTCACAGTAAAGTTATATATCCTGCGTATTCCTCTAGTTTCTACAGCTTGGTTAGCCGTAGAGACATCACCATTGATAATCCTCAATCAGTCAATCTGAAACCGATACACGTCTAATTGATACTACGTCCAGTTGAATACATGATACTGCTTTGTTCAAAGGCGGCTAATTATTTCTCATAAGATACTGTTCTATTCACTAGCTCGTCTTAGAACGTCTATACTATGTCGATGTAGAAGATGGAACCTACTTAGTACTAACTATCTATATTATGTAGTGAGGTCTTTTAATTTGAGAAATATGTTTGTATATGGTAGAAAATAGGTGTTATGGAAAAAAAACTTGCCGGCAGCGGGCCAGTGTGATACATGTGTACACACTATGTGTGCCTTGAGTTCAGCCCTTTAGATATAAGAAAAGAAGTTAGAGCTTAGATAAGTATTAGAGAATATAAGTGCAAAACTACGCCTGTCCTCGCAATACAGGTATCTGAACAAAAGTTATCATACATTCGAAGTGTGTGTTGTGTATTCCTAAACTAACAGACACCAATTAATTTGTTAATGTAGTTTAAAACACGCCATCTGCTCTCTAGTGCTCTGATTAGTCTAACTTTTGATAACATCACGTGAAACGGCGACTGAATTCAGAGTGTAAGTGCTGTTCACTTGTTTGTTTATTAAGTCCTCGGGTGTTGCGAGGTTTGGATTCGAGTCAATTTAGAGTTCATTCCATATATGATTTTTGCTGGAAGATTAATGCCGAGCGTTGCGTGACTGTTTACACAAGGTTTACACCGTAAGTTAGATATGAAAGACATGATTCCTTTTCTTAGGAATCATGTCGACGATTCGGTTGGAAATAGGTCGGGGAAAAATTAGAAAAACATAATACAATCTCTTAATACTTACCCATTGAGTTATGTACTGAAGTTAGAACTCGATGTACTTACCCCATTTTCTAGTTTCCAAACATACAAATCCCATTTTCGAAGTCTTACGTTTACAATACCAGTAATAACCACAAATAATAAACTTGAACTCGCCTCAACCATAAACAATGCAAAGACATAAACCAGAAATTTACCGGCAATTTGACTCAATTTGCAAATAAAACGTAAACCAAGTGGTCATTAGTTGTTATTTAGATCCTCCGGTGTTCGCAGCTGACGGTAATAGTCAATTAATTGTTATTGTTGCTTTGGGATGAAATAAAATTATATTTTCATGGCCCTTATCGTAACAGGTTATCAGATTATCTATTATGTATATACTTATAATATAAAGCTTAGGAGACTGACTTTTTTGTTTATTTTTTACCAACACGATTCGAATTATTTAATTGCATTGGCAACTTTCAAGAGGGAAGTCATAGGCGCCCCGCCGTACTACTTTTCGGTTACTGAGATTATTGCGTTCTTCAGCTTTATTATAGATAGATATAGATAAGACATCGATGTTATGGCGTTACACGTATGTGATATACCTCAGACCAGGAAATAATGTTAATTATGAAAAAAAAATATCAGTATGAGGATCCATTCTAATGACTGAATGAAATTCCCGTATAATTGTGACTTTCACTCTTCAGGTTTTTCAATCAAGATGTAACTTTCAGTAAAACCCGAGAAAGATTGATTAGATTTTCATCCTTGCAATTTGAAATTTTATTTTATTACTTTTTTCTGCCGAATCATTCTGTGGATTATTTAAGATGTTTTTATGATGGAAAGTTTTATGTTTATATCATTGTATATTTAGATTTATTAATAAACGTTACATCTAACATGTGTGTAAACGCACCTGCCCTCCTGCGTAGGGTGCGCGGGCTCCTATGGGCAGGATGTGTTCACAGTGAAGGGGGAACCTACTCACCTAGCTCCGTACGTTCCCTACTTCCTAACACCCTAACTCCCAAGATTAGATGATCTAATTTGGACCCTAAACGTGTGTACCTATACCTAGCGCCCTAACCATAGGTCGTGTAGATATATACATGTCGGGTAACCTCGATAATCATCCCACTTCTGATGTCGGCTGAACAGGCGATATTTACCCCACTTCTGATATCGGGGACATGTCACATCAGGATAAGCACGAGCATTATACTGTCACATCAGATATCTTAGGATTCCTAGGTCTTGATCAGGCTAATGTACGCCATCTTTACTTATCATAGACTCCCCCACTCACTCACTGCCACAGACTACCAAACCAGCTCACATCCCTCTATCGAACAACTGTCATCTGTCACAGTGCGTAACACCACAGACTTAACATAGTCTATTCTCATACCACAGACTACACCACGAAGGTAGAACTCACGTCACGGAATAACAACACTACCGATTCCATCAGTCAACTGAATTTACAAACTACTCTTAAACTTCTACAGACTAAAAATAATGTAGTGACGTTATAATCCGCTATCTGGTGTGGCGCCACTGATGCCACGCTCCGACACGGCCATCCTGCTAGCACACGTCCTCGTGTGTTGGCTAACCTGCACAGAAATAACCAACGAGAGTATTTGTTCGCCTCGGCCACTTCTGACCAATCATATTTCTACAAACAGCTCAAATAAAGAAACTTTGTAACTGTATAGTTTTTCTTTTAAATTACTAACTATGATTACTAACAACTCAAATTCAGATTAACAATATGATCAAATAGCGTAAGAAATCACAAAGTAAATTATGATAACGTTTCATCTACCAAAACCCTGGGGCCAGTAACAGTGACAGACTCTGGTTCATTATTCACACACAACCAACAATTTAAACACAATTGATTTACTACTGAGCTTTATTCGTGGTCACAACACAAGATTTAGCAAACGCATTTGCCCTTTATGCACTTCCATTTCGGAATGCCGAGTCGTCCCATGACTCTACGGTCTTTGCTACCAGGCAAGACCCGACCACACTACCCAGAGCTACCGCCTACTGCCTACCCACGGACTACTACAAGTAGTAGACACCGATTTCTAACGGGCTACAGCCACGGCACTCTGGTGCGGTCTCAGACTGACCCACCGACATAAAACCAGTAACAATCAACAACTTAATCAACCTCACTGTCTCCACCTTCGTCTGAGTCAGCTGTTACCTGCCCCACAGGCATCTTACTAACACGATCAATATCAACCAGAGCCATGTAAAAAATATCAACCAGAGCCATGTACCACTGTCGCTTGTAACAACAAATTAACACAATTTAATTAACCACACAAATCGAAACTTCACTCTAGTAAGCCCCTCTATCACCACGGCTCTCGAGCCGTCCAGCAATCGCAATTGCTCTCACAGCCGCCGAGTCTACTCCTGGACTCAATGGTTCCTCCAGAACCCGACCTCCGCCAGAGTTGCCTGCTACCGCGTACTCACGGACTACAATGTAGACACCGATTTCTACTGAGCTACGGCTACACGACAACCTCTGGTACGGTCCAACACAATACGGCCGATAGAGCCCTTACTCGAGTTTCCACCAAAACAAGTTTACTTATCCTCATCAGGATCACTATTAACATCAACTTCGACTGGTACATGACTTACTGGCATCTTTCGTAATCTATCGTGTGCATACTTGTAAGTACGTTTAGAGTTCAAAGCTTTCAACGTGTACCGATCACCATCGTTCGGTCACTCCTGACCTAATTAACTACTTCAACGAAAGACTTAGTAAAGCTCAAACTATTATTCTTTTCCAATGAACAAATTTAACTATCTCAATATTCCTAATCACATTGCTTATCTAAACATTAGAACTAGAACATCGTCAGGCGCAAGTACCCATTAAAAATCAAATTAATTTCAAATCAAAGTAAAAGTCAAGTGTGTGTGTCTCTATTGTCCGGCTATCCCCGTAGCCCTAATACGCAGTCATCCCTGTGACTGGCCGTGATCATCCCAGTGATCACCCATGACCCTGATCATCCCTGTGATCAGTCACTCCCGTGATCATCCCAGTGATCACCCATAGCCCTGATCATCCCTGTGATCAGTCACTCCGGTGATCATCCCAGTGATCACCCATGACCCTGATCATCCCTGTGATCAGTCACTCCGGTGATCATCCCAGTGATCACCCATGACCCTGATCATCCCTGTGATCAGTCACTCCCGTGATCATCCCAGTGATCACCCATAGCCCTGATCATCCCTGTGATCAGTCACTCCCGCGATCATCCCAGTGATCACCCATAGCCCTGATCATCCCTGTGATCAGCCACTCCCGTGATCATCCCAGTGATCACGCCTAGCCCTGATCATCCCTGTGATCAGCCGCTCCTGTGGTCATCCCAGTGACCACCCGTGATCATCCCCGTGACCACCCAGACTCAAGAGGACACGCACAACTAGTTACCACACAGTCAAAAGTGACTACAGTTCATCCTCACAAGGCTCAGAATCACTAACAATGGGTACTTGCCCTTCAGGCATTTTCCTATACCAGTCAATGACATTAGATTGTGTACTCGTTTTCCTTTAAACCTCGCGGCCACAGTAATTTGCACTCGCTCGGACAACCTGACTATTAAGAAGCTTGTTCTTTCTTAAATTCTTGATTTCAATCAAAAATTAATTACAATTATTATCAATCGGGAATCATCAATGCTATGTAACACATGAATACTAGGTACCACGTCATTTACAACTTTAACTTCAATAGACTATTAATCTCAAATGCACATTACAATATGACCCATGAGTAAGTAACAGTAAGCTTGTCTAGTCACGTCTAGTCACGGCAACCAGCCGACGAGCAATCACATTGCTCAACAACACACGGTCTCAGCAGACCACTCCACAGTACGGTCAATCCAGACCACGACCATCGCCGACTTCGAACATTGAACTCAATAAGTCACATAGTCACATAGAAACCCTTACTCATACTCTCATATTTTACAACGGGATAAACATCCAAAATACTTTCAATAAGCTTTCTATTTTATCAAGTGGTACGAAGATTCACTACAAAACTCTCAATGTTAACTGACTCAAATATCACAAAATAGCTCACCGGATATTTCCCAACTAAGATACTTCAATACGCCAATTCATGTCAAACATTACCGCAATACATCACCAATTTAACATCCAATGTGAATTCGTCGTGATAGATTCTTGAATAATTCGGCATACCGCAATCCCTCATATTCCTCAGGTAACAGGATTGAGAAGAGAACCACGTTCTACCCTGAACGGGGTTTATCAATGCTCACAATAATTACCAGCATTGCACCAACCTGAAAATAAGAAAACATATTAGAACATATCACATTACGTACAAGTTTAACGGAAGTTCATAATTACCTTCTTAACTCCACAATAGAGTAGAAAACTAACTAACTATACTCACAGAACATTCCAACTTTTATAACCAATTGCAAAATAAACATTACGTAAAGCGCATGACAGTAGCGCTTTTGGCGGGATGATGATTCAGACATATCTCCGAATACTACGAGCTTCATAATCCAGGGGAAGGTACATGAATTTCAATCTCGTCGTCGTCGTCCGTCGTCGTCGCCGTCGTCGTCGATAACATGCACTAACGAGCTCAGCTTGCAGCTCTCAATATTCTTTCATCTTATCATAAGCCTAGCTCCGTGGTTGATCTTGAACACAATCCATGGCGATATGATATTCAGCACAGTGGGCAATCCGGGCTCAGTGGGCAATAGCGATCTTTATCATTCTCTGCTAGATGCACGGTGGGCAATAGCGATCTTGATCATTCTCTGCTGAACGCTCGGTGGGCAATAGCGATCTTGATCCCACTTCTGATGTCGGGTAACCTCGATAATCATCCCACTTCTGATGTCGGCTGAACAGGCGATATTTACCCCACTTCTGATATCGGGGACATGTCACATCAGGATAAGCACGAGCATTATACTGTCACATCAGATATCTTAGGATTCCTAGGTCTTGATCAGGCTAATGTACGCCATCTTTACTTATCATAGACTCCCCCACTCACTCACTGCCACAGACTACCAAACCAGCTCACATCCCTCTATCGAACAACTGTCATCTGTCACAGTGCGTAACACCACAGACTTAACATAGTCTATTCTCATACCACAGACTACACCACGAAGGTAGAACTCACGTCACGGAATAACAACACTACCGATTCCATCAGTCAACTGAATTTACAAACTACTCTTAAACTTCTACAGACTAAAAATAATGTAGTGACGTTATAATCCGCTATCTGGTGTGGCGCCACTGATGCCACGCTCCGACATACACATATAGGTAAGTGCGGGATGTCTGTTGACGGAGACCTATGACAACAGACGGACAGAGGGTAATTGGGATTTTCTCACTGCCGGTCAAGCAGACTCACAAGACCGATCTACTGATGGCTAAGGGTGTCTTGGCCACAGTGAGAGGACACTTACTCGTGGCTGCAATACTCGTAGCCCTTCCAGCGGTTGCTGGGCACAGCTCGATCTTCTTAGGGTCTTCTTGGGGAGGAGTAAAACTCGACTCGACTTCTGGTTTCCAACTCAATTTATTACATATAAAATCTTAACTTATATACACAATTTTTAGCTTATTTTACTAAATTTTAAACAAAATATGTGAGCTAGTGTGAGTGATCCAATTTAATATTTGTTCACTCATCACTATTTTAGTAATAGTCAAATTTAGTTCAACATAACAACTTATTTCTACATACAAGTAAGTGCGGCGTTTGCAATTCACGTTTGAAATATACAATTTGTCGCGCGACTTGACTTGTTTATGTATTATTTTTTAGTTTAAAGTTTTTAAAACAAAAATATAAATACAATAAAACTAAATGTTATTGTTCATTAATTGTTGAATGAACATTCTGGCGTCTCTCCAGAAATGGACTTCAACTGGTATAATTGTATGTCGGCTTCGCGTAGGGGTGGGCCTCGTGTTCGCCTTGGCTTGGTGGGTACTGTCTGGCCGTTGACTGGCTCAGCGGTCCCCGGTGGTGGTAGTCGGGATGGTCTGGCAGTGGAGACTTCGTGAAGTTTGCTGGCTGTCTTGGCTGTCTTGTGGGCTGAGGCATCGCTCTTATGGTGGCGATGTTGCTGCGCTAGTGACGTCATGGTTTTCACGAGCTGTGGACAGCAACAAATTTAATAAACATAATGTAATTATGATAATGAGTCCTGATACGATGCATGTGCTATATGTGTGAGAAGTTATTTGGGTCCAAATTGTATTATCCAAACTGGTTGTTAGGGTGTGTTCTCCGTAAACTACGTTCTGCAGGATATCTTGCAAACTATGAATTCCTCCTCTCTAGTTATGTTAAGGAAAACGAGGCCATTGTTAGCACTGAAATTATTGATCTCTTGGCCACTAGGATGTTAGAAAGTTTTAATAATACAGTTGTGACCAATCCGTATCACGCCAACGTTCCGCAGTTCAATCTCCTCGCGTTGACCATCACAAATAACTGATGTCATACTCGGGTTTTTGTCTATAAACAACCATGTGTTCGGCATGAACATTTCTATCCATAGTATGTTGTTTGATAGGTACTTCGTATTGGTTTTGTTTTTGAAGAGCTGATTAACAATGCAATTTTTATTTGATTGCATGTTCTTCACAGCACTCGGAAAACAAATATAACTAACTATCCTTTATTCTCTGAAGTAGTTACATGTGATTGTACTGTTGTGTTTACATCACATGGTTCCGTTATGCTTTGGCTTGCTTGAATTGGTAGCGGTATTAGTTTATGTATTGCTCGTTTTTGAAAGGCACCGGATGCTTTCTGGACGGTTACTACTCTGGTTAAGCCATCATTGCCTGTATGTACTTTTTCTTTGACTTTGGCTACTGGCCAATTCCTACTCTTCCATTTGTGCCTCTGTTGTAACTGATACAAGTAGTCTTTAGTCAAATTCGCATCCTTTGAAAACCTTTTTTCTAACTGTAGTAGTCTGGCTGCTGCTTTATTTCGGGAGTTTCCATATTCTAAATGTAGGTTCTTGAACGGCGGTCTAACTGTGTATGATCCATCTAGATTTCTAATTGTTGTTGTTTTGTCAAATTCTTCACACTGTTGGTCAATCTTAGATAGTTGGTGGTTTCCAGAAACTTCTTCTAGTTTCCAGAAGTTAGTTAACTGTTCAATCTCGTTCGTTCTAGACGTCATACTCGTTACTTTCATAGTATTGGTTGTGTAACTGTTCACGATTCCTGACAAGATCCACCCAAACTCTGTATTTTGAGCTATAATGTTGTCATTTACTTTAGTAAGTCCTTGTTGAATCAATCTGCTATACTCTTGAGCACCCAATATTACGTCTATTGCCCCCCTTTTGTAGTACGTTGGATCGGCTATCACCTTGTTTTGTAGATTGGTTTCATCTAGTATTGGTACGTTAGTATTCGGTATTGCACCGGTAAGTTTAGGTAGTACAATAAGTGTAGTTGTGAGCGTGTATTCACTCGGAAATCTTGGCTTCAGCTTTACCTCAATCGAATGTCTTGCCTTTTTTGGCCTTTCATCCGCTATTCCCGCTACTTCAATCTGTACTTTCTTCCTCGGGTAAGCCAGTATTTGAGCTACTGTTTCTGTGCAAAATGATGCCTCTGAGCCTTGATCAAATAGCACTCTCAGTATTTGAGTAGTACCATCAATTGCCTCTGCATTCACTAATGCCGTAGCTAGTAATGTAGTTTTTGGTATTTGCGTATTAGTAATAGTTTTTGGTATTTGCGTATTAGTAATAGTTGTAGTATTTGTATGTATAGTCCTTGTTGTAGTTCTAGTTTGGTTTCGTTGTTTTCTTGATGTAAGAGCGAGTGATGTTTTGGCGACTGACAATATTGACAAGTTTTTGTACTATAACATTTCTTTGACTGATTGTGCGCCAGACAGCTCCTACACGTTCCTCTCTCGTTTACCGCCTTATTCCGGTGTTGGACAGTTAACCGTTGGAACTGAGCACATAGATAAATGCTATGTTCCCCGTTACAATACCAACAATTGAAATAATTGTTTCCTGACCTCTTGCTTGGGCCTGGTAAGGGTATGTTGTCTTTCGGATTGTAAGTTGTTCTCACCTCCTTGTTTGTAGTATGTTTGTAAGTTGTTCTCTCCTCCTTGTTTGTAATATGGTTGTGGTTTGTTGTTTCTAGGCATTTGAATTGTTTTTCCAGAAATTTCATCATATCCTGGAACTTTTGCGGTTTGTTTGGTTCTGTTGTTTGTTGTTCATACTTCTCATTTGTTGCAGGATCCCAAACTCGGATTAGTATTCTCTCGAGGATGGCATCCCAGGTAGTAATGTCAATGTTTTGACGTTTCAGTGCTTCTAAGTTCTGATTTATTGTATCATGCAAATTTCTTAAATTGTCGGCAGTCGCCACTCGTATTTGTTCAATCCTCAAGATGTTATCTACATGTCTTGCAACTATTATCCTCTCGTTCTTGTATCGGCTTGTCAGTAACATCCACGCTGCGTCATAGTTTGCGTCACACACTGTTAAATGCTTAATCAGCGTCAAGGCCTCTCCTCGTACGTGTGTTTTCAGATATTGCATCTTTTCTGTTGATGATAACGAAGTGTCCTCGTGTATGATTTTAAGGAATAAATCATAGAACGACTCCCATGACTCATAATTACCGTCAAATGTTGGGATGACTATCCTTGGTAAGTTACCCTTGTGCTCACTGTTACTCGCTCTCCTAGTTATTTTAGTCATGAAACGCTCAACGATACTTTGATAACTTGCTTGAGTTGTTTCAAATACCTCCTCCCGGAAATAGTTGTGGTCTGAAGCGCTATCTTCCATCAGAATGTGTAGATGAGTTTCCTCGATCTCTCCCCATTGTTTTTCCACGGATTTCACCATGGATTCCCAGAACCACACTGGCTTATCTGTGTCCAAAGCTTGTGTGGCCTGTTCTAACTTCTGTTGAAATTGTGCTATACGATATTGTTGAATAAATATCTTTGGAGAAGTTGATTTTTGACACTCGTTTTCTTCGATGTCTTGTGGTTCATACAGTCTGCCTAGTAACTGTACTCGTCTCTCACATTTTGCTAAGTATTCCATAGCTTGTTCGTAAGATGACTTTATTGTATTGTAATAGTTTGTTGTAATGTACTTGTGATCCGCTAGTATTTGCTGATCCCGAAGTACGTCGTGGTTAGTTGTAGTCCGGTTGAAAACCTCCGTGAGCCGCGTCCTCCTCTCGTTAATGTACTTGTCCGTTTTCCGTGCAGTTGCATCTTTTCTTAGGTTGGTAAATATCCGTTTGATATCGAAGTAATCCTCCTCTTGGCTTTTGATCAATCTGTTGATTTCATCAATCTCCATTTTGACTTTCTTCTGACTTCGGTATGTTAGTTATGTAGATGACGTCGTATCGCAACAAGTCTGTGCGAGCCGTACCGCAATACTTCACAAATTATTTGTGACAGTGACGGAGGAAACGTAATCGCGTACGTTGATCGTAATATGTCTTGTTTGTCAGTCAGTCGTTAAAAAAAAATGGACAAGAGGGGCGCGAAAATTACCGGTTCGATTTCCCGACGGGCGCGTGTACAGTCCCGCCGCGAAACCAAATAATAACTCGAAGGACCAAAATGTAAACGCACCTGCCCTCCTGCGTAGGGTGCGCGGGCTCCTATGGGCAGGATGTGTTCACAGTGAAGGGGGGAACCTACCCACCTAACTCCGTACGTTCCCTACTTCCTAACACCCTAACTCCCAAGATTAGATGATCTAATTTGGACCCTAAACGTGTGTACCTATACCTAGCGCCCTAACCATAGGTCGTGTAGATATATACACATATAGATAAGTGCGGGATGTCTGTTGACGGAGACCTATGACAACAGACGGACAGAGGGTAACTGGGATTTTCTCACTGCCGGTCAAGCAGACTCACAAGACCGATCTACTGATGGCTAAGGGTGTCTTGGCCACAGTGAGAGGACACTTACTCGTGGCTGCAATAGCCCTTCCAGCGGTTGCTGGGCACAGCTCGATCTTCTTAGGGTCTTCTTGGGGAGGAGTAAAACTCGACTCGACTTCTGGTTTCCAACTCAATTTATTACATATAAAATCTTAACTTATATACACAATTTTTAGCTTATTTTACTAAATTTTAAACAAAATATGTGAGCTAGTGTGAGTGATCCAATTTAATATTTGTTCACTCATCACTATTTTAGTAATAGTCAAATTTAGTTCAACATAACAACTTATTTCTACATACAAGTAAGTGCGGCGTTTGCAATTCACGTTTGAAATATACAATTTGTCGCGCGACTTGACTTGTTTATGTATTATTTTTTAGTTTAAAGTTTTTAAAACAAAAATATAAATACAATAAAACTAAATGTTATTGTTCATTAATTGTTGAATGAACAATATGAAGAGACAATAACCCCTTAAATAAACCTTAATTAAACTTCTTGTGGGCTACTAATACATCGAGGCTGGATTTTAAACCACCGTACATTTTCAAATCCATATTATTTCCGCAAAAAGCAATTTCTCATTTGATTGGCGAATTGGCGAATGGCAAATTCTCGATCTTTGATCAATAGATAGCGAGCAAGCCATTTGATATGTGGGCTTCGGCCGCCTACGAAACCATGCTACGTAACCAGTTACGTGGGAAGAATTTTTTTTCTTGCTACGAAACCAGTTACGTACAAAGAAGTTTTTTTCTTCCTACGAAACTGGTTTCGTAGAAAGATTTTTTTTCAACAGGAACACAAAAAAAAATAACCCTAACCTACCGAACAGTAAGAAAATTGTTTTTACGTAACTGGTTACAGATCAGTATTTTCTTACTATTCGGTAGGATAGGGTAATTTTTTTTTCTGCGATTATCGTGGTTCTCCTGTGTTAAAAAAATGCAAAAATGTTTTTGTCTCTTATCCACAAATGCAAAGATGTGTCACAAACAGGTTTCGTAGCAAGAAAAATAAGGTTACGTAGCATTGGTTTCGTAGGCGATCGTACGAAACCAGTTTCGTAGGAAGAAAAAAACTTCTTTGTACGTAACTGGTTTCGTAGCAAGAAAAAAAATTCTTCCCACGTAACTGGTTACGTAGCATGGTTTCGTAGGCGGCCGAAGCGGAAAAAATGTACCGTGTGATTATGTTTATTAACTTTAATAGTTTTATAAAGTATCTATATACATATTTGTCAAATGCACAGGCTGGTAAACAAATATTCAACAGTATGCAACACACAAAGTTTGCTATATTTGAACAGCTCAACTGTAAAACTAACGGGGCTGTGGGACAAGTGTCCTAGCAACCAACTATATGAGTTGAATGGATTACACTGCATGAGCTTATGTACTCAACTGAAACCACACACCGTGCACCGTGTCAAAATTCGGCGGCCTCCCTCAATGCCTAGGTATCAGATATGTCTGTTTGTGTCCATCATGTTATTACAATTAGTAATAACTCCAATTATCTTCCCATTAATACTTTTCGCAAGTAATTGGTTTCTTACTCAGGTTTCGTTCGAGGAAAACGAAACATAATCCAACATGGCCGCGCCATTGTTTGCAGACGTCTTGTAGCGATCCTTTAGACGCGGCTAGTCCATATCAATATGATTATGGACTTTCTGACATCAAAAGCTATTCACGTTAAGTAAAATGCTAACAATAACTGTATGAGATACTTTAAAGCCTCTTGTGGTTATTTGTAGAACTAAGATGCCTTTACAATAGAGCTTTGTTACGCTTTGTATTCACCAATAGGTATGTTAAATAGCTTAACAATGGAACAAAGCGATGGTGATGCTCACCAATCATGCAGTATACAAATAATTCTGGTGGAAAGCACCTCAAACTTTGACTTTGACACAATTTGATACATCCTTTTTTACGGTAATTTGATATGTAATGTCTGTTCAAACGATATTCAGGTAAGATTGCCATATCTTTTCAAGTCGTAACATTCTGAGAGGAGGTTATAATGTGGTGAGAAACTAAAGGTCTTCATGGAGCTAAAAGACATCAAATCATTAACCACCGGCAAAAATAGACACAAAATTAATACATTTCAAAATACTACACTCAAATTGTAAGTACCTCAAACATAATTTTATAATTGAATCCTAAAATACGCAACGCTTTAATGAACCAGATAACGCAATTCCAATCTTATGCGATAAGAAATAAAGGCCAAAATCACATTTACGAGGTAATTATCATTTACTGGATCTACGCCAAAGAGCTGTGTTTAACGACAAGCTGTTCGGTTTAATTATTGTCATTCGGAGCTTTTATGAGGAGTTTTTGTAGGAGAAATACAAGTGTGTTATTCTTAAGTTTATGAGGAGGTTTAAGATGGCTATTGTACTGAACACAAAGTTACCGAAGCACTTCTTCACTCTTGTTGACTTAAAATATAGTTCGGCTAAATAACTAGTGCTTAGTTTACAAGCTGTCAGTTGGCGAATTCCAAGGGAAAAGTAAGACATGACGTAGGCGGTGAGATCAATAGACTTCATACGAGTATTATATTAAACTTGTCAACTCATTAAGCTTTTAACTCATCGATCTAAATGAAACCAATACTTATTTATATTATAAAGAGGTACCTCTTGAGTCTTCTGCAATGATAACCGTTCATGTACTATTTCAGATTTTAAAAACCTGATTAAAAGGCAACAACTAGAACTTTTAAATCCAAACAGAAGTTTCAGGATGAGCGCGTTCAAACATGTAGTTATAACGGTGTGTTCAGTTAGTGTTCTGAACAAACGTTTCGTTTTGTTTGTTGTTTTGTCAAAATATAAAACACATTTTATCAAATGAGAAAATAAAACGTTGTTCGTGGCCGACCATCGCTGGACAAATATATACCATTGGTAAAGTGTTTTCATTTACCTCATGAATGAATGGTTGCGCATTCAGAAATGTTTTTAACACAGCTAAAGATAAATAAAGATAGATAGAAATATTATTTTTTACAGTGGACAATGTAAGCAGTGTTATCTTAAACCCAATTCTTCATTTGCCGAAAAGACTACATAACTGATCAAGAAAATCTTCAATTAAGAAAAGTAAGCAACTAAAATGATTGCTTACACAGCTCGCAAAAATGTACTACGCATTATTATAATACGAAATTGTGTATATTTTACCAGGAATACATTACCGAACAGTTCAAACTGATCGAACTGTTTTAATGATGGAACAACAAAGACTGACACGGTATACATATTGATGTAATAATCTTAAGTTGTACGAATAATAATTATAATCTGTCTTGATAAGATCAACGATCTTGGAGTGGAGAGGTATTTGATTCGGAAACAAATCGATCACGAGGTGTCGCGGGAGGATAAAATACGACGACACCACGGTGTGGGAATACATTGTTATATTTGAGGCTGTTTATCTTTGAAACTGAGATAAATAGAGCGAACATAATCCCCTATTAATATGTTCAAGCGCCTTCACGTGCCGTATTTCTCAAAAGATTTTATTTACCATGAAAATAAAATAGGCTTAAACACATTCACATCACACAACGTCAACAAAGGAAACATGCAAAAATACACCCTAATACTGAATATTAGGACTGACGCAAGTCGGTAAACCGATCACGTATTTAATAACAAGGAAAAAGGGAAACTACCTAAAAAGAACAATCGAAGTAATGTCATTCTTGAAGGACTGAAGTTGAATGAAGTTTATTGACCTCAATAATACATTATAAATAACCGACTCTTTGCTGACTCTCATGGCCTATTTTACTACGCCAGATGCTACGTGAGGTTGCTACGGATTGTAGCGCGTAGCATGTACGCTACGCAGTCGTTGCTACAATTCTCCGTAGTACTTTCGCTACGTTCGCGTAGGTGTGTACAAAGTTGCTGCGGTCGTCAAACTTTTAGGTGAAAACATAAATTATTTTTACCAAGCCATTGAATGTTAACAAGTTAATTGGCTTCTCTATTAATTAGTAAAATTTATCACACTTAGCGCCAATTATTAATTAATATCTACTTGATGGTATTATTCAATTTAGCTTATTTAACAAATGGCTGTCGATAATTTAACGAAGTGTAACGTTAATTATTTATTAACGAGAAATATTGGAAAACACTCACGAATAAAGAGAGACGTTTTAGAAGCAAATAAAATAAAGGAAAACTCAATCAAGTGCTATGTTAAAAAGAAAATTCAATTTTGAAATTAATAATAAATTACTGAATCTTACTCAATGATTCAGCTATCGGCATGTTTCTGTCCCTTCAAAGTTTAAACTTGGAAACACCTCGATGATGTAATCACCGACACCGCGAAATAGAGAAGGAGGCGTCGAATGCTTCCTTAGTAGAGATTTAACGAGTGATTTCCACATGAATGTATGACAAATGACATCAACTAGTTATTTAATGGACGTCTCTGAGTGTATTTTGTAATATGAGTCTTTTATTATACGCAAAATGTATTATCACAAAGAGAGCGCAACTTGAAGTCAAATTAAGAAAATGATAAACCTGTACGAGCAACCTCGTACATTGATGAGTAAACATTTATATCATTGTTTCATTGAAATATTGCAATTGAACAAATAATATTTCATATAAAAGGTCAATGAAATAATGAAAATAATAAACCGTACTTTCATGTTTATATTAAATGGTCGAAAACGAGTGCTTTTTTATTTATTAGGAGGTATTTAATTTAATTCGAACTTATAATTTATTTAAGATAATCAATGATAAAAACAGCGTTTGTTGTTTTTATTTCCTTGCAAACTTAGTAAATTTGACATATTTGGTTCAGTAAACCGCTTCAATATTAGCGGTTGCAATTTGCCGCCGATCACCCAACCATCCATAGTAAACAATTCAAAATTCTTACATGCCGTAAAATATTAACAAATAATTATCCATTTTGTTACAAGGTTTAAAATAGATATTATTAATTTATTTGCTCTCATAATAATTAAGTTCCAAAACTCGGAATAGTTCTTGATTTGAATTTAATGAAGACACCTAGTCACAAGCCTCACTTAGTACTCAACTTAAGTTAATATGAACTAACTTTAACTTCATACTACTTGACTCTTGAATTAATTACTTGATTTAGTTTCTTGCTTCCTGTAAGATACTTTGATTAAGTTTGTTAAACGTTTAGTAGGGGAAGCAAACGTGCTTTTGGTACTCACTGGAGCGAAAGTTTAGAAAGATACGTGAAAATATAATGAATACCTACCTCCATCAAATATTAGCTTTAAATATAGTGACGTGAGCTGTTCAAATAAAAAATAATTATTTTGAGTTTTAATATTGATGTCAACCATAGAGGCTTTACTCATCAATGTCATACAAAAATATGGGAGATAGCCTTCATGTCACCCAATGGCGTAATAGAAAATAGTTAACAACTATAATTGCAGGGATATTAAATCACGACATATATTCTTTCAAAATTCAAATTTTCATTCCAAATGGAGATTTAAATTATATAGCATTTCCAACAGCTATATCAAAATTCTAGATCATGGCACAGGGTTCTAACTATTAAGAATTTTTTATAAAAAAATACAAATAAATTGATACCTACGTTTATTCATTCACATCACACTACGCCGATCAACGTTTACTCTCGCTCCTCCATATTTACTGTAATTGGCTTACACAAATCAATTTTCGATGAACATCCTCATTATTTTTAACATTAATTTAAATGTTAGGACCTTGGGAATATGCTAGTATTACAAATTATTCCGTCAAATATTTACAAGAAAATGGGCGATCCTCGAATTTCTGAAAAGGTTGTTTGAAAGTTATTCTTGGAAAATTGCTAAATATGCGATGGTGTAGCCTCCGCCCCGGGCCACTAAAAATGTTCATAAAGAGTGAATCTGCGTTCCGATGGTGAAATAAATTTCTTATGAGTCTGTTACATTAAAATGTATAAATCTCGGTTCAGTTTCGTTGGCACGGAGACGATTTTATTGAAGAAGTTATTTGAATTTGAGATGAGACGCCGCTGCCGGTTTAGATCACTCACTCTATACATCAAGTGCCTATACTCGTACGCTTCCAGAGTTATATGTGTGTCATAGCTACTAGCCCGATAAAGTTCCCTATACATTACATCTCGGCCATTACGAATACATTATACCTATCTCGTACAAATATTTTATTTGTGCAAATAATTTTGGTGACAGATTAGGGGAAAGAAATGGGTTGGCATTTGTATAACAAAATGGGACGTTTTAAGGCCCAATAGTATTTATTTTTATATTATCACTTGGCGAATATTACAAGACGAAATTTGGATTTTATTTTATACAAAACGTTTGTCTTAAACTTAACTGAGTAAGCTTAATTTCGGTTTTAAATTAATATTTTATTTAGAAATTTTTGGCTTTTGACTTAATAGCAGATGATATAGGTACGTCATTATAAATTATTTTTGATTTACTTAAGCATTAATTATGCTTAATTCCAAAACTCGTTTTTCGTTCATTTCGTCATTTTTTAGCTTTAATCTCTTAATAGCAAATTATACCGACTAATAGCCAATAAACTTGCTCTAAGTAATCGATTACGTTCCTTTTTCAAAATTATTTTTTGGGAGCTATAAATATTTAAACTACGAAGCTCAAAGCTTCCAAACCTCAATGTGTGTCAATCTGAATATATGAAATGTTTGCACCCCCGAGGGTGTCGATCATGGATGTCTGGTCTTTTAAAAACGTCATCAATCAGCATCTCGATCCCGAGTGATTGACGTGAGATAACAGACAGATTGGAGGGATTTGAAAGAGCGCGCGGATGTTATACATGTACCACCATGGACCACATGATTACATGAACTGAAAACTCCTTTTGAGAGTTGTTGAAATCTATACTAATATTATAAAGCTGAAGAGTTTGTTTTGTTTGTTTGTTTGTTTGTTTGTTTGTTTAAACGCGCTAATCTCAGAAACTACTGAACCGATTTGAATAATTCTTTCACTGTTAGATAGTCTATTTATCGAGGAAGGCTATAGGCTACATTTTATCCCGGATTTCCTACGGGAACGGGCACAACGCGGGTAAAACCGCGGGGCGCTGCTAGTATAATATAATAAAAACGACATGAACCATAACCTACTACCCACAAGAAGATTTATTTACCGTTACAGCCTATCATTACAGTTATGGGGACCGTATTGAAACAACAACAGGAATTACTATCAAAGTAATAAACGTTTAATCGTGTTCATTAAGTGAATGTCTCTTGAATCAGCACTATCACATAATATTAGCGATGTTATCGACCATAAGGACTGGTTCATATTGCTCGTAAGTCAAACCGACAGTTGTATTCAACGTCACCACAACGGTGGTGGATGCATATTGCAACAAAGCATTTCAATATTGTTGATTAAGCCTTTGAAATTGAGCAAGTTCACTTTAAGCGCAAGCTCAGTAGAACGCAAGCGGGCAAGTGATTTAACTTGGTGTGATGCATTTGTCACAAGCCGTTTACTAACAGCTGCAATCATGTATTTCTTTAATAGTAAAGTAACGAATTTGCCTGTAATGTCTCAGAGCTGGGCAGAAGCGTCTCATTTCAACTCACTTTACCACTTTAAAAAAAGTATTAGGGCCGACACTGCGTTAAGCGTCCGCACGCCGTGGTTCCATACAAAAGTGAACCGTAGCGTGCGCCCGCCGCGTGCGCACGCGACGGGCGCACGCGACGGACTCACGAGGCGGGCGCACGCGACGGGCGAACGCTGAACGCAATGTTGACCCTTAAGTGTTATGTGTACCATAAAAAACCTGAAATAGTTTGACCATTATTTTCTGATATATTCATACTAGCAGCGCCCCGCGGCTTTGCCCGCGTTGAGCCCGTTCCCGTAGCAATTTTCTAAAATCCTTTCTTAGTGTGCACTTACGTCACTTGAAGAACCTTCCTGCCAAATTTCATGTTTCTAGGTGTAGCGGTTGAAGCTGTGCGTTGATTATCAGTCAGTCAGGACTTTGAATTTTATATATATAGATTAAATAACTTCACTACATAGTATAAAATAAAGTCGTCTCTTTTTCGTGTCTGTCACACTGTTTGTCTGTCTGTATGCTTAAATCTTTAATACATATTACGCAACGCATTTTGATGCGGTTTTTTGTAATAGGTAGAGTGATTCAAGAGGAAGGTTTTTATGTAAAAAAATTCCCGAAATTCCCACGGGAACGGGCACAACGCGGGTAAAACCGCGGGGCGCTGCTAGTTTTCAATAATTTTATTTGAAAGTAAGTTTATTCGACATCAAAGGCTGACATACACCGTTTGAGTGGCCACTTTAACAAAATGTAACTTCAGCAGTTCTGCACAAGGATATTAAAAATGCCCGAGGCCCTGTCTGTTTGTTCAGTTCCTTGAAACGGTAGATTTTCATTTACTGTGATATATCAGTTGTTTGTCGAAAGGAAACAATTGTAGATTTATTTTCCAATTGCAAACTTTATATTACACAATATTCGTATACGTACGTAATACGATAATTGACGTAATGCAATTGAATCATTTTGTATGCTGATTATTACTAGACCTGCTAGAACATAAATTAATCTTCCATTGTGGGCGTGTGTATCTTTGTGCTATTTTGCGGTAATAGCGGTAAAAAAATCGCAGTTAGCCTATCTCCGCAGTTCCGTAGTCAATAGATAGCGGTAGGATGCAAGTTAAACCGATAATAGAACAAACATAGAAACAGAAAACATAAACAGAGTTTGATGTTTATATTTCCTCTTTAGTTTAAACGTGCTAATCTCAGGAACTTTGCATCTGATGACACAAAAAATACTTTTATTAGATAACTACTGTCAAAAAAGTTCAGGAACTATTTTAATCCCACAAATTCCCACAGGAACAGATACAACCCAGATAAAATCCCGAGGCGATACTTATATAGATCGATAACACGGTCATGACACACCTTTGACTCGCCTAACGATATCCAAACAAAAGCTCCACAAACCATTTCTCACCGGTTGTTCCTCCCAGGTACTATGCAAGATGGGGGACTACAACGACTCCCTGGGGAACTTCTCCGAGTCCTTCCAGCCGTACTACGAGCGCCCGGAGACGTACATCGTGCCGCTGATCTTCGCGCTCATCTTCTTCATCGGGGTGGTCGGCAACGGGACGCTGGTCGCCGTGTTCATCAAGCACAAGGCGATGCGGAATGTGCCTAATACGTGAGTGGATATTTTTGTTCTAAACCATCTAATGCTCCGTATTCGCGGTATATGTATTGTATGTATCCGTAAACGTATGTAGTTTCACAATGAGTAGTGTTCGCTTAAAGTTCAGAAACTAGTATAGAAGTCACAACACGGCAAACCTATAGGATGTCATAGTTCAAACGACTAATAACCAAGCTGCCAAGCTACTTATTTGTTGAATACGAAAATATTATTTCGGATGTCAAGCTTCTTGTACAACTTACGAATATTACCTACATGTTCGATTCCTCGATCAAATTGAATATCTGACGCTCTCGGGAATTCGAAGTATATTTTATCACTGCTGTATCTTGGATCCACTTTTAAATTGCATTCTGCTTTAAAAAATAGTAAAAATATAAAAATTGTGAACATATTTGCTGAGGTAGAAATGATACAGGGAATTACGTCCAACGTTGTTATATTAAAATTTGTTCAGTTTGAATATCTTATATGGGTTATTTGCTTGTATTTTCAAATTTTGTTTACATAACAGCGTCCGTTATTCAACCACTACTCCCGCGATAGTTAATTGCGTGATAACTACAAAGTAAGTACGTACAGTCAATAGCAAAAGCTGATGAACATTGTAAACACTAATCTAGACGGGACTTAATCGCGAATAAAACATTTAATGCATACCTCAACGTGTCGGTCGTGGCGCAACGGCCGTGTTCACGAGGGTACTGGATACTGGCTGATGAACATATTCAATATTAAAAAACGCCTGAATACACGTATTTATCTTATCTTTTAGTGTTTTGTAATATTGAATGTATTCATCAACTTGTGTATTTGACTATACCTATACTGTGAATTAAAGTTAGAGTCGACTGAATCGCTGATTTCTTGGCGGTGTTTCTTAACTAAAACTTAAGAGATAGAGTCAAAGCACCCTATAGTCAACACTGTAGATAGGCAACCAGCATTAATTTTATCTGTTAAACGAATTTTTACTGGCAACTGTTAAAGTTTTGTTCGCGGCAAAGAAGTCAGTCTAAAGTTTCTTGAGACTTTATACTGCGCGCAGGCTTTTAATTAGTTCTCAAGATTAAAGCACAGACCTCACGAATGTAAAGCAACATCAATAGTGATATTGCCTTCTGTGTATTAGATAATAGATAGTGGTCTACTATTCAATAGAACAACACGGCTCCGAACTCTGAATACACAAATCATAACATCCTTTACAAATATTTGGCCAACTCCACCGTAGTAATAAAACTCTGTAACACACACAAACCACAAAGTAGATATACACCCAGAAGGCCAACAACAAGCAACAACAAAAACAGACGCACACATGCATAGACGTGTGCCTATACATCTTTCGTAGTATAATGTCCACTGGAATTAGTTTCTTCTTTTAAAACTCATGTAGCGCGCAGCTATGTGTGAGTGCATCTATACTCGTGATCTATACCAATATAATAAAGCTGACGAGTTTTAAGCTATTGCATAGCTTCTATCGCGGGCCTTGAGCGCGGGGACCGAATCCAGAAATTCCGTAATGAAAAAACCTCACGTGAAAAAACCTCACGCTCCCCACTAACGCCATCTAGTGATACAAAAAATAACTTTGCAATAGCTTTACCGCGGCAGTCCCCGAGTGCCACTGCCCCACGTCTTTTTTGTTTCTGTTTGTTTGAACGCGCTTATCCCAAAAACTACCAAATCGATTTGAATATATAATAATTATTTTTGTAATGTAAAGTCACATTCAACGGAAAGGTTATTGGCTATTTTTCATCCTGAAATTCCCACAGAAATGGACTTAACGCGGATAAAACCGCGGGGCGCTGCAAGTAGAAATATAATAACACTGGAAATGTTATAGAAGTTCGTATTTGACGTTCTAGATGTGTCTATTACGTGGGAAAACACTACATGAGAACATGCTCGATCCCGGCTAACATCCTTCAGGAACTGAACGGAAAAAAATCCACGCTCGCTCGGTCACTGTCACGAGGATTAGAAGCTCCACATAAGAGAGTTGAAAGATTCTTTAAACTTCGAAGTTTAAACTAGATAATGTTCGTTAAAGAAAGAATACTGTTATAATAACATTAAACAACACAACCTACATTGTGTGAGAGTTGTACCAAGTTTACCTTCGATCGGTTAACTTTTGTAGAAGCTTTATTTTTCTTTTCTTTGTAGTTCGCAATTTATAACTGATTCCGTAAAGCCTTCTGTTATTTGTTTATTTGTCAGTGATGATTTTCAAACTTTCGTATTCATAATATTAGCAAGAATATATCAAATAACTTGTTCGATTAAATTATTTTAAATTCCCCTAACTTTGTAAACCTACACGAGGTTACAGGCTACTTCATTTACCCCTTGCACCGTCAGGTACATCCTGTCGCTCGCGCTGGCGGACCTGCTGGTGATCATCACGTGCGTGCCCTTCACGTCTACCGTGTACACGGTGGAGTCGTGGCCCTGGGGCGAGTCGGTCTGCCGCCTCAGCGAGGCCGCCAAGGACGTCAGCATCGGCGTGTCAGTGTTTACGCTGACGGCCCTGTCCGCTGACAGGTACTTCGCGATCGTCGACCCGCTGAGGAAGTTGCATGCTACGGGTGAGTGTTCTTTACCGTATTAAGTTGGATTCGTATAGTGTTCTAATGCTGCTGTCACACAGAATACACACACTACACTAATCTTATCGTATCTTAATCTGAAAACTTATTACTTTTAAAAGTGACAGGATTCTTTATAAATAGATGAAACGCATATAGCGCGACGGAAATTGCGTCTTTCCGTGACCACAAGTATTCCCGTATATCTATTTCATAGATTATAATCTCTATAACGTAATTCAAACTGTTTTTAGTCAGCCTAATTCATGACTGCAATCTGCTCAGATTCTAATAGGTTTAAATTGAATGTTAGATTAAATGCATACACATTTTTGCATCTATGCGGTCGCAAAGATAAAGTAAGAAATTTCATAAAAGCAACTAATTAACTCAAAATAACATCGTAGTAACGAGGAAACGAGAAAATAACTTAATTTCTCTCTATTTCCATAATAACCACCGCACAATCTATATATTCCATATAAATTTTCCACCTTATGGTTGTTTACTTCGACGTCGACGGAGACGTCGAAATATGTCTAAATTCCGTGTATATTTATCTCAACACATTATGTGATGTGTCAGTTAGCAGTAATGGGGGACGCACTAACGGAAATTAGATTTGGAAATTATCGAATAATTTTCGGATAATTGAACATTAAATGAACATTGGAGGTTTGGTTAGTGCGTGTTCTATGAGAAGGCGTTGTACTGTATAGACTGGTCGAAGTATTTACGTACTCACGCGGGTTTTTTCGCGGTGGATCAGGTTATAAAGCAAATAGTGGTATACTTTTTTCCTTTTATTTCCCGACGTTCAGAGTTGATTGCGCCACTCGTAATAGCGGGCAGACTTAGTCAAGACAGTTGAAAATTTAAGCTCTTTAGAACTTTCTCAGTAGCGCAATCAATTAGTCTTTCCTACGTCCTCTTTCAAGGAATGCGTCTTTTTTAGTCGTCCGACTACGCGCCGCAGTAGAGCGCAGTGTTTCGCGCGCATGGATGTTCTTTTGTTTTTCATACCAATCGCGCGTAGTAAAACGTATAATTTGAAAGAGATATATGTTGACCGCTACAATATGATATTAAATGTTAGCTGTCACCGCATGTTGCATGCGGCGTCCTAGTCTAATTGCACCCCTATAACCGAAGCTTCGATTTTTAAATCAAATTGAAAAATCCATTTGATACAAAGTGTCCCAGATGAAACGGCTCATTTCAAAAGAAAAATATTTTTACGTCCTTTTACTTTTAAATCGGCAATGAATTCTGAGAAGCCAATCGCAAAATCCCGATCAAAAAATCTCTTTTAACACCAGTTTTTCTGGAAAATGGCAAGAATTCAAACCCGCATATCTAATTGGGCGTGACCGTTAAATTAAAGGGAAATTCGCTCAAAAAGTTGGGAAAATTGGGACGGTTCACTGGAGTGATTGTCTGGCAACATTTTCCATTGGACCGAAAGAATATGATTGTATATTTATTGTTATATTGAGATTCAAAGTCAAGTTGATGTTTACTTACATCTTGATGTCAAAGCGGTGTTTCACCTTAAGAATATCTTTGTCCATTTTTATTATCCAACCATTGATCAAACAATGGTACTTGTCTGTCTCTTCCAACATACTAGTATCTTTGTCATTTTCGTAGCTTCATATTTTCCTTTCGAAAATTCTTACTTTAGAAGTAGCCATTTCGAGTAGGTTAGGTTAGGCCAACCCCGGAGTTTTTAGACCGCCTAAAGGCCTCCAACATGGTCTACCAAAGAAACAACCGGGAACAACTGCTTTACGTGCCCTCCGAAGCACGGTAGCGCTCAGATAGAAATGCCACGTTGCTTGACAATCACAATGAACTAATATCGCTTGGTCAACATACGCCACGAGCACCAGTGAGCGAACGCAAGCTTTGCTTATGTTTTGAGGTCTCAGATGATTTTAAGGAGGTGCTGAGTTGAGCCCCTAAAGGGAGGTAGCTCCACCGCCCCTTGGATTAAAAGTAATCAATCAATCATAAACTTTTCCCTGTTTTTATTTAATCTCTTCAAATAATTTATATTTTTAAATATACAAAGTATTAACTAAATACGAAGTACTGAAAATATCTAAATTCGATTCTGAATAAAAAGTTCCTGCATAAAAACTGGAAAGCTGTTAAAGCGATAGATACTTTGTAAGTAGCGCTCAAAGTTGAAGTAACCGAGAAATATAACTTCATTTAACTTTATCACCGAACTTATTTGCAACTTTACTTGTTTCGGTGTCATATTACTTACACATTCAGTCAGTACACTCTTATGTAATACGTTATTTAAATTATGGTCATACTTGATGGATTAAGCGGGAAATAAAATTATGTATCTCGGGGAACAAGTCTTCAAGTATGAAAGTCGTATTCTATTGAATCGTTCAATAAACCGCAAGGCACATAGTGCAGGTGCGGGCCGGGTGTGCGACCAGCGTGACACCTATCACATAGATATGTACAAAGAATACTACGTCACGAGACCCGCAACCGGGTCGCACCCGCACCATGTGTATCTGGCAGGGAATATGTGATGCGTCGAGTAGCGTAAACTTGGTCCATCGCATTTTGTATGATATAACGGTACGCTGGAATATACCATCGACACGAACAAGACATTAAACGAGCACTTCATTCAATAAACCATTTTATACCAGGCCAACTCTACAAAACAAAAATCAACATGCTTAGAAAATAAAACGTCATACACACAACCCTTTGTGTCGTCAGCTAAAACCACCAATCTTGTTTCCTCAATCCTTATAATAATGTAACATGTCACTGCGTAAAATTTAACCCCCCAGTCGTCACTCGGCCCGTTCTGTATTGTTTCCAATATCCTCGGGCGTGTCTCACGTCCTTTTAACGTCACATGTGACCCGGAAAGGGTTAAAAACGCAAGCAATTCACAATATAACACAAACTGGGACAAACTTGAGGTTTTGTTGGATGTGAGACATTGGATGTTGGTTAGTTTAGGATGTTTAAATGTTGATTTTGAACAGACGCAGTGTGTTTGATACTATTTTAAATTTTAATTTGTTATTCTTCTTGATGGATTGGATTGTCAGCCAAAAAACCAAAACCAAATCTACTGTTAATCTAGAAAAGTGTCCAATTCAATGCATAAATAGTATGTGTGTGAGCCGGAGAATTCTATAGTGAAATGTTAGAGTGAATAAATACAGTTTCATTCGAGTCGAAAAAGTCTATATCTGTTGTGACTACAGCGGGCTCGGGCTCTAATCCTGCCAGGATTGAGATAACAATACTATATTTTGTTAAAATATTACGAAAATCCAATAGTTTTGTGTGAAAAAGATAGCAAACATCGTCCCTCTAAAAGCTTTTATTATGAGCTTTTCTATTTTATTTGATTTGCGCTGTTTCGAAACAGATGGATGTTATCAGTTTTACGAGTCACCGTGGAGTCGTTACTTCTATAAATTCGATTTAAATTTAGTTATGGCGTTAGTGCTTCGTAGTACACGTTAAATTGTCGGTCCCGGTTGTTTCAATCGTTAGACCAAGTCGGAAGCCTTTAGGTGGTCTCTAAACTCCGACACCCGGGCTGGCCACTAATCTACTCCGACTTACTTGTAATGGCGTTAGAGACCCTGAAGTACCCGCACTATTATTAACATTAGGACCGTCGCAAATTTTAGTTCACGCAATCTTTAGACTGTCTTGTTTGGCCCACAGTTAGTATATCTTTAAACAGTCAAACAACAATTCTTTAACAGACAAATAACAGATAAAAAGTCTAAAGGTAAGTGATGTAAAACATTAATTCAAGTATTAGGCGTTTTATCACTAGTGTGCGCTCCTTCACAGGTTTCATGGACCAGAAGGCAGCCTTAATCAAATCATTCATTAAAAGAATCTGTCTGGACTCGTGACTAAAGTTTGTCTGGAGTCTAGAACTAGGCATACTAATAGAAATCCAACATCGAGCGTACGCTGTAAAGTACTTGTATGATAACGTTTACAATAACCTCAATTGATGTTAATATATACAGTCAGGTTACTCGCACAACTGTACAAATACTAAATTCATTCCACTCCCGAGATAAAAGTAAACACATTTCATCAAATACCGTACACAAAGGAGGTTTTTATTTCTATTGGCGGGTGAAATTTATTCATGAAACACATGTCTGTTTAGAGAGAGAGGTAGCGCGACACTCGCTAGAGCGACTCAGCTCTAGTGGCTAACGGATAGACTAAATTGAATTATTATATTTTATAGATCTACTTGCGATTCAATCTTATTTTTGGTTGTCAAAAGGTAAAACAATAATTCAATAACAACAAATAGAAGATGCCCTTTAGAATTACAAACTATACGCGATCCGGTCTTGTTCTTGATTTTCGTATTTAAAACGATGCTTATTCGATCTGACGGTAGTTACCACGGCTAATATACCCGTAGGCCACACAAGACCCACTAGCAGGATGCACACTGTACAGATGACGCTTTAAAAAACGAGTATAATAAGAAAACGTATTATGATTTTAATTTATGTTGTTTTATCTTGGTGAACTGTGTATCTCTGTTTGTATTCTATCACATAAAAGCTCAAAGGGATGTTCCATATAAATTTATATTGATAAAATTCTACTACATTTGAAAATTTAAATGAAGTTACCAACTCAACCACATCCGACGACAAACATAATAATTCAACTATTTTCTATTCAGGAATAGTTTTTCCCCACGGCTTTACCCACTTTGTACCCGTACGAATTCGGGGGTAAAAAGCATATCATGTGCTATAATAGAATATAATCAATATAATCTTCTATATAATAAAAATGAATTGCTGTTCGTTAGTCTGCTTAAAACTCGAGAACGGTTGAACCGATTTGGCTAATTTTGGTCTTGAAATATTCATGAAAGTCCAGGGAAGGTTTAAAAGGTAAGCAGTGACGGAATAAATGCGGGTTGAAACCGCAGGGCACAGCTAGTTTATAATAATTATGATTTTAATTACCTCTGTACCAAACGATTTGAAGCTTTTACGTGAAAGAGAAACAAACAACCATCCGTCCACACAAATTTATGACTGAACAGTGGCAAAATGAATTGAACCGGATTCGTCGGGTCTTATTTAATTTGAGATTTAAACAGTTATGCAAATAAATGTGGGAAAGGGCAAATTCCGAGTTTATCACTAACCCTACTGAACCTTTATATAGTTTTGCCATCAACACCGTTTCGGAGATCCGTTAATAAAAATCAATATTTCGATAGCTTCATAATGAACTTGGTGCCCCAAATACTTCGGTTGCCAAACGTCGCACTAGATTCTCCGCCGACTGCGACACCTAATTATTGGATAGCTGCAGTTGTTTGTCGAATGCGGGAGACTATTGTATTCTCTACTCTATAGCAGTCATCGTATTATGTAAGTTGAGAGCGGGAAACAACTTAAAGTTAGATATAGCAACGTAGTAATGGTAGTATCCAACATACAGACCACAGACATAGAAACCTTTTCACTTCGCTTAGATATCCACCAACCACATCAAGCGTAGCTATTGTAGAGTAAAAGTGGTGGTAGGAGGTAGCAGTAGTAGTATCCACTTACCAATCGTAGCATAGCGTAACTCGGATGAAAAGACATCCCTAAACTATTATATTTCTACCTATATACAGAACCACATTAAATAAACATGTGATACGCTTGAGCGACGTAATTTCAACTAAATTCCGTCCCTCTCGCATGTGTAGATAAATTGTATTTACTAAAGGCCCAGCCTTTCGTAGAAGTCGGTGGAAATTATTCTTTTGTAGGGAAGCTGTTTGGCAATTGGATTATTCATAATGTAAGTGTTTATTACAGAATATTACACGGAATTTGTTTGAGATGTTTAAGTTATTAAGTGGGATTTAAGTTATGGTTATTTAACTATATGGCATATTGTAGCCTAACACACTAACACGCGTACCTAACACACTGTGTTAACTTATAAAGATCATTGTCACGGTAAGTTGATACATGGTTGAAACAATAATCTTTAAATTGTATAAGACCAAACTAAAAGGTTATATTCAATCTCTAAACGACGATTTATTTATAGTGCAGGAGTTAATACTGTCTTTTTTTGTTAAAACTCCAGTGTCACTATCACCGATGATGAACCGTAGCAACCCCGAAAGTCCAGTTTTCATAAAGAATTTTTATTTGTATATTTTTTTAATGTATACCCCCAAAAGCTGGTACATTTTAGTAGCACTAAATACATAGCGATAAATACATTCGATACGCTCGTCATTACATCAATTAAGTCATAATTAGAGATTATGTGACGGTCAATAAACAGGGTTAAAATTCATAGTATTAATCTAGACTAATTGGGATAGGATTAAACGCTTATTCAAAACATATTTCGCGCAATAATTTGCTGCATTCATTCTAATCCGATTCGTGGCGACAACGTGTCTGTTATATCATAATGTTGACTGCGAAATAGTGTCGTTTCATTTTAACAGAAATTTCCATTTTAGAGAACACGTTATTAGATTTGCATTTAGATTGCGTAATATTATAGCTATGAAAAGACACCATATTAACACATCAACGAAATATTACTGCACAAACGGGAATCCTACTACTATTATAATATATATATGCGAAAGTTTGTGAGGATAATGTATGTATGTTGCTTACTCTTTCATGCAAAAACTACTGATTCATATCTTCTTGCATTGTTCATACGCATTATAAGCACTTACTTGGTGCTAGTCAAGTGGGCTCGTCCTCTCTAGCGCTTATGTTAGTTAAAGCTTTAACTTCCTCACTCAGAGATGTCCATTAATTCGACACAACTAATTTTGGTATTTTTTATACATGCCATGTCAAAATCACTCATTAAATCTCCACTAAGAAAAAAATTGACGTCTCTCAGTACGGGCGTAAGTAAACTAATTAAACCTTATTTAATAAAAAAAATTAAGTTGCGCGAGTGACCCTGGGATCTTAAGCTATTATTTTCTGTTCAGGCTTGAGAATGAATTTATTAAGTACCTACGAGTATGCGATCAACACGTATGTATAGTATCATACTTGACGTGAAAATGCTATTTTGATTTGAAATTACGTTAACGGATATACTACGCGTTTATTTTACATTTTTATCTGACGTTTCGGCCCCTTTATATCTTCTGTCACCACGGTTCCAGTAAAGGATAATCAATTAATAATTTAAACAGCTCAAGCTTAATTAATACAGTTAAAAACACCCAATACCCCGCGACAAGTTGAGCCGACGGGAGTAATGTTATCATAATTTAACGTCTGTGTTACAGCTGGCATCGGACTCGTTTAAATCACTTTTAACGACGTATTAAAGAAAGCAGTAAATTGTGATTATTACTGTTAGGCCAGTGTTTGCAAACTTTGTTATTATTTCGGGAACAACTCATGTATTTCGTGGCATTTTGACTCTGTTATGATAGACCTAAAGACGGGTAAAGACGGGTGTCATGGTAGAGATACAAGTTCGCAGTTGACTTTTAACTAGTACCTCATAACTTTCGTTAATTTTATTTAGTCAACATACTTGTATTTTTCCAATATGATACATAATTTAATAATTACCACGACTATTACACGACATAAAACAACTAGGATCTCTCCATTAAAGGGTGGACTACAGTTTGAGCCGTGTACTTGAAAAAATGTGTTTATAGCCTCATCTACACAAACACAACTATAAAAGAAAACTTAAACTATGTAACAAAATGCGCAGGTACTGCCAACAGAATACGTTAGTAAAACATTAATTTTACTTTAATATAAAATCCCTTTGTAAACTCCATCACAACACAAAACGTCTTAAAACCGAACACTTAGCCTGATCGATCGCTTTTTGATCGTCAATCCCGTAGTATCAACAGATCGCTCTCTGTTTAGCAATGTTTTAGGGGCTTGTTTACTCGCTTTTGATCGCTGTTTACTGAATTATAGCTGTTTGAACTTTACGCTGTTATAACGGTGCCAATTTAGCTATTAAGCGAAATAATGGAAGGTACAGTGTCGGTACGAGATTGTGTATGGGAACTGCTCATTGACTGTGAAACTGTTTTTATGATAGCCCCTGAAATAACTGGACAGTACCAGAACCTATTGTAAAGTATTTCAGATTGTGGGTCTAAGAAGTCTTTATCTATATTATTGAAGAAGATTGATTATTCTAAAATAGGATTAAAGTGACTTTCATTAAAGAATAAACTCCGTTTTTATGAGTCAAAGACAAGTCAAATATGTTTTTCAGACTTCAGATAAGTCATTTAGAACAAATTAGTGTTCAAAATAAGCAAAGATGGAAGTCAAATAGAACAATATCCCGCTAGAATTATTTATAACATTAAGGACTAGTATACATTCAGTTCTAGATACTGGTGAGTAGCCTGTTTCGGATACAGAGATCTCCTCGGGGAAATTGCGTTGAATGATAACCTCGCCACCACGACGCGTACTCTAAATATTGATGATATAATTTCAGAAATCTGACGGACTTCAAGTCTAGCTCGTCATTTAAACTGTACGTTGTAGGAATATTGAGGAAACCGCGTGTACGTTACTTTTATAAAATAAACGTACGAATTCATATTCATTAGCAGTGCCCCGCAGTTTTACCCGTGTTTTGCCCATTCTAGGAATTTCAGGATGAAAAAAGCTTATAAGCTTTCCGCTGAATGTGGCTATCCATAACAAAAATAATTATTCTAATCTACTATACTAAATGAAACGGGTCTGTATCGCGTTAGAAAATTTTACGTATTTTACTAAAATACGTACCCGACGTTTCGAGTGAATAACACCGCTCGTGGTCACGGGATAACTCGAGTTACTCGACTATTAGTTACTAGAGTTATAACTCGAGTTAACCCGTGACCACGAGCGGTGTAATCCGCTCGAAACGTCGGGTACGTATTTTAGTAAATACGTGTAATTATCTAACGCGACACAGACCCGTTTCATTTAGTATAATGAGTGCAAAGCGTGTGAGTTTAAAAAGTATGTTATTCAAATCTAATTGTTAGTTTCAGAGATTAGCCCTTACAAACAAAGTTAGAAACTGTACCTCCTTATATAGACTCTATATACATATATATAGAGTATAGACTAGTCTGGACTTGCCTTCAATTATTAATTTATATTAATATTAAACCCTTACCCAGTCAGTATCTACTCGGTCTTCTGTGATAAAAGACTTATCATAAAATAAGTACTTCGGTCTTCGCTGATAACCGCATGTCATAAACGTATAATGACACTTTTCGTTAAACTCAATAAAACTGAACACATGTGTCACCATTAATTGAGTTTATTATCTATACTAATATTATAATAGAGGTAATTTTTTTAAGTTTGTTTGTTTGTATGTTCGAGCTAATCTCAGGAATTACCAGTCGTACTAGATCGTAGTCGTAATAGATACCCACATTCAACGAGAAGGTTAAAGGATTTTTCATTCGGAAATTCCCATGGGAATGGGCACAACGCGGGTAAAACAGCGGGGCGCTGCTTGTTTTAAATATAATAATAAAGTCTGAACTGAATATCACACTCATTCCAGGAAAGTCAAAACCAAATCGTGTTATTTGGTTAACCCTATTCATGTACGAGAAGTAAATGAAGTAATAAATATGTGCGGGGTGGACTATTAACCATCGTCAAAATTAAGCACATATGTACATAGGGTGTACATCGGGTGTACGGGTAGTACGGGTTGCGGTTGCAGGTCACGTGGTTTCATGTACTTATAATGAAAGGAGTCACACTGGCCCGCAGCGGACATTGTTTCTTTTTAGCAGATTGTGAGACTGCTAGCAAGTAAACTTGCATAATGTAATTAAATAACATTATCAACCTTTTTACATAAAACACGCCCAAAAAGTTATACAATAATGTGTAATATAATCTGTACACACGCTAAATTCTCTCCATATGTTGTGTTGGCTGCTCAAAATATATTAGAAAATTATATTCCATTTAACATTTGAATTTTTAATTAACATACTCTTCCAATTTCAGGTAGGTACATATAATTTCAGCCTCGATATTCGATATTGAATCAATTATTTTTTGCTAATTGTCAGTGTTATTGGCTCACAGTTATTGAACCCACATTTATATAATGTTAATTGATCAATTTTGGTTCAGAACGAACAGTAATAGAGCATTCTTTTGTTGTTAAACAGCGAAAGAACTGCTATCACTTCTATCGTTCTGAGATTTTTACTGAAATACTGTTCGTAATTATTGGACATTTCTGGAAAGCTTTTGCTCTGGCTTTAGCTCTATATCCCCTTACTATGAACGCACCTTTAGCTGTTTTCTTTTTACATCAAATAGAACAAAGATTAACGGTTATTGTGTTTGCGTAGCCGAACTCACGTATATTGGCACGCACGCGTTTTTTAAATAAGGAATGCTTGATCATTAGGGACGCATTGCACACGCATTCTTAATTTTATTTAGCGCCTTAATATGTGTAATATACAAATGACGACCGTTTTAAGTAGGGTTCTATTTCGTGCCATATTAAATACAATGTCGAACGAATAGCTTTTGTTTCTTGAACATATTTAGGCTCTTAGGGTGAATTGAACAAAGATTCTTAATTTGATTTAGCGCCTAAACTTATTTAAAAAACAAATGCCGTTCGTTTGAAATGGTGTTCTATTTGATGCACTATAAAGTTCAATTTTGAAGGGACAGCTCTTGTTTCTTAAACATATTTAGATACTATATATTGTTGATCTAAGAGTTTTTGTGCAATCCGCTCATATTAATACTATAATTTTGTTTTCTCTTATCAAAAACTCCCTAGTTGAAGTGGCCGCGTCGGTAGCAGTTCACCCCACAACTATACGCGGTCGCTCACTAATGTGAAATTCTAAAGAGACCGAATAGTAAACACTCGCATCTCCTTGACCTACTCTACTTAGTACTTATTGGGCACTTCCTCACGTCTATAACAGAAGTGGAAATTAGATTATGCGTCTAAAGAGGTCCGACACACAGGCGTTTTGTACCAAATGATGTTATGTTCGCTCTCAGGATGCCACTCAGACATTGTTCGAGTGAAAACGTAGTGTAGTGCTCAAAGACCAAAGCCTCTTCGTCAAAGACAAGGAGCGAGGCACAATTGAGGTTGAAATACAGTAGGAGGGGACTAGACCTAAAAGCAAAAGTGATTAGGTAGTGTGCCTTTCTTGAGACTTCTGTTATCTACCTATATCTATCTTATATATAAAATTCTCGTGTCACAATGTTCGTTCCCGTACTCCTCCGAAACGGCTTGACCAATTCTCATGAAATTTTGTGAGCATATTGAGTAGGTCTGAGAATCGGCCAACATCTATTTTTCATCCCGAAATTCCCGCGGGAACGGGTACCGTGGTTGAACTCCTCTGAAACGGCTCGACCGATTCTCATGAAATTTTGTGTACATATCGGGTAGGCCTGAGAATCGAACAACATCTATTTTTTATCCCGAAATTCCCGCGGGAACGGGTACAACGCGGGTGAAACCGCGGGGTGCAGCTAGTACTAATATAATAACGTTGAACAGATTTGTGTTTGTTTGAATACGCTAATCTCTGACACTACCAATCCGATTTTAATATATTTTCAATGGAAATCCGTAATTAACGCCCGAAATTAAGCTGTAAACAACGCGAGTAAAACGCGAGGCGCTGCTAGAGTTATGCTATATCTGTGTTACCAGCACCACTGCTATGTCACGTTGCTACGAGTATTTACGTTTGATATGAAGAGTGGATAACGTTACAAAGCAGAGCCCCGGCGGAAAGATATTAACTTGAACTTGATGATACTTTGGTAGAAATAATACAAATTAAGTGATAGTTTCAGGCCGGCCCGCTGCGACGCCGACGAGTGTGGAATATGTCATTGGCCACGATTATAGAATTCTACTCCAGTCTTTACAGTTTTAATGTTCCATTCTTTACATGTATCATAATTTACTTTTGAAACTCACACGATTTGCACTCATTACACCAAATGCAACGGGTCAGTATCGCGTTAGAGTCATCCCGTGACCACGAGCGTTGTAATTCGCTCCACACTTCGGATACGTTTTATAATAAATACGTTAATTATCTAACGCGATACATACCCGTTTCATTTAGTATAAAGTGCAATATTTATTTTAACCCACCCTACGAATAAACGAGTATAGCGATAACCTACTTCTTTCTTTCAATATTGAATCGTAGCGACGTGTCAAATTACTGCGTAGTTCAAAGGTAGATTAAAGTAATTGAGTAGTGTCGTTGCAAAATAAATAAATAAATAGTAAACGGAGTCGAGCGCGTCCTGCCATTGATAACGAGCGGCGCGAGCTTAGTGCAGCGGAATTGAACCAATACCGGGAATTGTTGGTGTGGGCCGAGCTATAGACTGGCCGCGGGCTTAACATAGTAAGTAAATAAGTTCGTGTATGTTAGTGGCCAACCCTCGTGTCGGAGTGTTTAGACCGCCTAAACGCCTCCCGACTGGGTCTATCGATTGCAACAACTGGGACCGACAATTTTACGTGCCCTCCGAAGCACGGTAGTGCTCAGATATAAATGCCACTGACGACCACCCATCCAAGCAGGGACCTAGCTGCACGTTGCTCCTTAAAAACATAGTAACAAATGTTAAAAACTCGGGCGCCCGACGTGTGGCTTCATACAAAAGTGAACCGTTGTGTGCGCACGCTTAACGCAGTGTCGACTCTAATACGCAAATATAAAAATGTCGGTCTGTTCCATCTAATGTTAGTCATGTGAGAGGACGAAACTTCAATATGCTTCTAATCTAATTAATTATTTAAAGTAACCTAAACCAAAAACATCCAATTACTTTTATAAAATTGTATTTTCACCCAGATAGTTATCGATATGAAAAACGTCTAACTAAGCAGATTAATAAACGCACAGATAGCATATTAACATAAATTAAAAAGCTATTCTTTTTTACTTATTAATGTTAAGTTTTATTCGTTCAAATTTCAACCATCAGCAGTTTTAATTTAACCATCCCCATTTACTTTGCACAGTTAACTTAATTGTAATCTTCTCATTCCAGACCTTAACCTCTATCTAGACCGAGACCATAAAACTGATCCTAGACTTTATGTTAGAATAATCTAGTTCTTTTATAGTCACAATAATGGCGTCGTTCATGGCATGCTTCATTAGACTCTCAGTTTTATATGAGGTTTTATCACTGTACGTGAATTGATGCAGATTATAATAATATGAACGTTCAGCCAGAGAGGTCGCTTTCGTTCCAAGGCGTAAACTTTCTCGAGGTATTACTTAGACTGGTTCGCAAAGGAATGGTTAAAAAATATATCAGCGGTATGTACTAATAATAAATGACAGCAATAATAATTAGAAAGGACTCCTTTGATAAGAGCCTAGTTCTTAAGTGTTGGATAGATGGAATTTCGACCAAGATGAACCGCTTTCGACAGTTGACAGCAGCTGTCATCGAATTAGGTGTTTCTCCAGTCTTGTATTGTCAAAGTTTAGTTCACATCTAAACCAGTAGAGCAATAATGTTATAAGACTGCTAACACGAATACGTTCCCGGAACGGGTACACTGCGGGTCAAAGGAGGCGGAACATCGAGTAAAAAAGTAAGAATAAGCTTTTCGTTTATATTTTTGTTTTCATTAAAGTTTCTCGCTTAAGCTTATAGCTTGAACGAGTGCATCATTGGAGCAATCGCTGTGGTGTCGAGAGATTTAATTTACTGAAGTTTATTTACCTTTGTCCGCGCTATATGGAGTACGTACGATTCTCATTGAAATCCGAGCACTCTTTAACCATAGACAAATCTAGCGAGGACTTTCCAGCATTGGGCATTACAGGCTTATATTTTTTTACTGTTTAACAAATATATCTGCGAATAAGAATAAAAAAATGTATTGCCTAAAATGTAAATTACATAGGCACTACCGGGAAAATTTATAAGGCACTGCCGGCTGCAACTCAGCTGTTTCTGTACGGGACGGAGCCCGCACGGCGCTGATTTTCAGCATGCCCCGTGCCCAACCTACATTTACTAGTAATACAATATCATTATTTTATAGAATACTTACTTACGAAAGTGACGTAGAATGAGTTTGTTTACTTATTTTATTTAACTATAGAGTGCTATAAATGTAATGACGTAGGTCGGGGGGCGCCGGGATCTTACTCAATCATAAAACAAAAACCATTAACCGAAGAACTTGTTATGTTAATAAAATGCTACATTATTTTACCTATAACATTGGTTTTAAAAGACATTTTACTGGTTGAATAAGAATAAGGCGTCTTATCTGAGCTCGCTTTGTGCTTCGCGCCATTCTCAGACCGAAAACAAGCTTTATCCTTCTGACAAAGTATTCGCGCAAATTCTGCGAAATTCAGCATTCGGTGGAACGCTAAGGAATTTCCGAATTGAATATATTCCAGTTTAAATCACATAAAATAACGAACATTACACATTTTGGCAGCGAGCTGCGAAACACGGCTTAGGGATGGATTTGGCAGCGAAACCACGTGTACAAACAAACAAACAAACACTGCATTTATGCAGTCGGTTAGGTTGGGAGCACATACATACACTCTTCAAACGTCATACAAATTACACCTAATTTCATACATTTTTGACAACTTTTTGTGAATATTTTATAGATATGAGGGCTACTTAATTTGCCGGGTTTGAGCAATCGAGGTTAGAGACGATATCGTTTATCCTTTAGTCAGATAACTGATTTTTTATCAGGAAAAAAGGACTTTTGATTGCACTGTAACCTTGCAGTCCGAATTATTATATTGTTCCATGAAATAAGCATGTTTTAAAATAGTTTAAGTTATTTTTGTAGTACTCGGTATATCTCCAGTATGAACGTGATCAGATCAAAGATTTGGCTCCGCCGCGCTGCGCCTCAGAGCTGCCGATACTAATTCCAACAAGACCCGTTTGTAGGAAGCTTCTTCAGCTATTTCCTGGCTTTATCTATACTTTTGTGCAACTCCTAACGTTTTTGAAATGCTTTTTGTAATTTCAATTTTACGGGCCCGAATCCCGCCCGAAGTATACAATATGTGCAGAAATAGTTGTTGTTGTGTCAATTATGTATTCATAAAAAGTATTGTGTATTTTTAGGTAGTAGTATCAGTTAGATTCCATAATATAGATTAGAGGTGAAAAAAACTAATAAGTCCAACGTAATGGCAATATAGCTAAATTTTGTATGAAGAGAAACGTCAAAATTATACAAAGTTTCCTTATAATTCAAATTAAAAGGCTTTTCTAACAAAACCTCTAGGCATCAAAACTTTATATACCTAAAAACGTTAACTTATCCCAAAGTAGGATTTAGAACTAATCATTTTTTGGTTGATCGGGATGAGTTCTAGCCCCTCGTAACATAAGTATGTATTTTATTAAAATTACCTTTTGTATTTTTTTAAATTAGCCGTGCTCTCTACCTTATTTAGCTCATAAATATTGTATGAGGAGTACCTACTGATATTTTCAAACTGACCCTTAATGAATGATATTTGAAAACCCTTTACCATGCAACACATTGTATGTATAGGACGTGAGGTTACGTAACGATCGTTAGGCAATCGGTATAATTAAAAAACGAAGCCCTCTTCACACGAGTGTACCTCACTCACAATCATTCATAATTTATCGCTTTTCCATTACATAACATTTGACGCCGACCGTACCACGTTCATTCAAACAGGCGGTTAATTTTCCTAATGTTTAAAGGTAATGAAAGTCTCCTTTTTATCTCCGCAGCTATATTTCACGGGGGAGTAAACAAGAGTTATTAATTAGTAGTCCGCAGCTTCATTGAGATTTACAACCGGCTTCAGGCAGGCACAAATCATTGTTAGTCACGTGAGAGGAGAAAATGTGCCTCTGCCTGATTTACAGCGCAGTCGGTTAATCTAAAGTTTCGTGTTAGTTTCTATGGAATTTTGTAAGATAATTTGTCCCGAACAATACTTAGAGGGTTTAATTAAACTCATTAAGTTAATTTACTTCACTGAGAGGCTGCCTTCCAATATACTCGTATGTAAGTTAGATCATGGTAGTCCACAACACCAGGGTTGGCCCCTAAGCTATTACTTACTTCATATAGTTTTTGAGGTATCCCTACTTATACGTATATCCTACCAGTCTATACTAATACCATAAAGAAATAAACATTTGCAATTTTGTATGTAAGGGTTAATGTTCGGAACTAGTCGGATTTGAATAATTCTTTTTGAACATGATAGCCACGTCTAAGAAAGAGGTTAAAGGCTACATTTCATAACGAAACCCCCGGGGGCCTGGCGAGCGAGAAGGTACGCTGCGGTTCAGATGTTTAAAATGAGTAATGGATAGTAGACAACACTATTAAAAGCTTCTATTCTCGAAATTTGGAGGTATGTACTTATACTTGTATAAATCCTATTAATACTAATGTTATAAATGCGAAAGTTGTTGAGGATGTATGCATGTATCTTTTTTTCTCTTTCACGCAACAACTACCGAATAGATTTGGTAAAACTTTACAGTAATACGAGTATAGGTAACACATGGGAAACATCTTATCCTGATGTTTTGGGTACAACGCAGGTAAACCCGCGGGGCGCTGCTAGTTATACATAAAACTGATCAGTACTTTTGACGAAACCCCAAAATTAAAAGAAACGAAAGTAACTGGTAAATAAAATTTAATCAAGAATTAACTATCTTTCTACTTTATTTATTTTACATTACACAGTTACCATTCATCGCAAATAGCACCGAGGAGCGAGGTCGGATGAGTAGAGATGAGAGCGGATTAGAGCGCTGCCGTATTTCTGAGGCTAATTACATTGTTTATTTACAGAGACAGGCGAGATGTTTCAACCAATAGACCTTGATGGATTCCTTTGGACAATCTAAAAACTTCAACACCAGGGCACAACATAGGGGTCTCTATTTTTATTTTATTTTTTATTTGTAACCAGGGTTGGCCTCTAACCTAAAGGAAATGAATGAATAACACAGTAATAATATACCTGATGCGAGGGTTTGAAAGGTCACCTTCGGAAATTTGACCCAAAAAAAACATAAACACTACAATTTATGATATTACTCGCAAAATATCATATTACCCTCTTTTTGATAGAAAAATGGCGTCGGTAATTTCCGGCGGACTTTGTGCCAAACATCGTATTTCAAGTCCACCAATGAATCGCAACGAATTACTGGAATGTATATAAAGGCCGGCAGAATGGACGATTTGTTTGTTTAGCCTGTTTTACGAGTACATTAAACAATGATAACATAAACTTCAGTACTTGTAGTACGGGCGGCGACTCAAGTGACTGCACGATATAAAGAGATATTCTTCTTAAACATAAGAGCTGGACTCTTGTCGATGGAGTTCTTTCCACTTTCCACTTTTCTCTATCTTCTACCATTCTGTTTGTGTTCGTACGACACCACACTTGCACTTTCTTTTAGTTGTTCTCTCTACATATCTATTCTTGGGAATAAAGTAAGTTTGAATATATTACGAGTACGCGGTCGATGAAGTTACTGGTCAACCTCTCAAGAGAGATACGGGGCTTGGTACAGCGATGACAAGGGAGTGAAGCTTATGAATTGTTCACTCAACAACTAACATTATATTGGTAGTGGGTGACGAATTCAACGATCTACGTGAATATAAACTAGCCGAATATATTTTTATAGCAGTTGACTTGTCAGAGGACTGGTAATAAGTAATTTTATCACTACATATTATAAAACAAAGTCCCCGGCCACGTCTGGCTGTCTGGCTGTCTGTCTGTTTGCGATAAACTCAAATACTCCTGCATTGATTTTGACGCGGTTTTTTTTTTATAGATAGAGTGATTTAAGAGGAAGGTTTATTATGTATAAAAATTCCCGGAATTCCCACGGGAACGGGCAACCGCGGTTAAAATTGTGGGGTGCTGCTAGTTATGTTATAACTTATGACTTTGATGGTTTTGTAGAGTTTTGTACCTACACTGAAACTTTAAAACCCTTGAGAAGTCATACCTTGAGAAATCATAGGTATATTAACAACTATCTTTTAACATTGAATTTATTATTTTTAACTTTTACATATTTACCTAACTTAAACTTACATTGAAAAAATTGTTTTCAGGACCTTCCTCATGTATTTTTCTGTAAACACCAATTTCCATAACTAAGTTACCTTCATCTCAATTTTTTCGTTGACTTTATATTAAGGAGGGTTTCTGATTAGACGAAGTGAAGATGGATCATTGAGCGTTGTTTACATTGAGCAAGTTTACAAGCTTCGAGCCAGCAAGTTCATTAGAAGGCGACCGTCACACATCCTCAAACTCACTCAACTGTCAACCACGAGGGTGCGCTTCCACTGACGAGGAGCGGAGGTCAGCTGACTAATCACCATGCTTTACGACAAGATATTACCAATCTCAATGCGCAGTGATTCAGGCTCGGCACCGCTAAATTTCTAGCTTTTTAAGGCTAAAGCTATGGAGTAAAATACATAGTTCACAATTTGACAACTACAATATAAGGGGCCCTTGAAGGAAGTAGGTAATGTTTAAATACCTTTTTTACTTATCAAATTTTACTGTCAAAATATTTAGGAATATACCTTGACAGTCAACGGTATTTGCCAATAGTTGAGTCTATGACTGTACTTAAACTCTCGTAGGTAGATTCGATCAGGTATCGACCGACGTACTCCACCATAGATCAACGATACTATCGTTTGTTGCTCATAACGAATCTATTTTAACTGTGTAATGGCTTGCGGTGTCTGAATTGTTTTATTTACTTGCATTCTGACCTTCAGATGAAGACTGGAGATACACTCATGAACTTTGATCGTAGACACTTGCAGTCGAAATAAGACTCGTTTACAATGCAATGATATCTAGTCTATTAAGATTCTGAGCACGAGAGTGATAAGTTTAATAATCTCGATGTTTGGAATTTAAACGCTTGCGGAGATAAGTACACTCCTATCTGGGTGAACTTTTATCACAAAAAGTCCCCCGAAAAATAAAATTGTATGTAGAACATTGATGGTCAAACTCAAATACTTCGTCTATGCCTTTCTTGTATACAAATATACTTAGCTTGTCTGCAAACCTTATTAAAACTTATCAAAGCTACAGTTAAATCACAAATCAAATGAACTGAACTGATGCGATCATGTCTGTAAGGAATGATTATCCATTTAAATTGTTTCCGAACTATCAATCAGCTATTAAACACGTACGGACACTAATTAATGCCTTTATGTAAGCTGTTCGGAGTCTCAAACAGAATTGAATACATGGAACTGATCCCGACTGATTAGAATCGCGATAATATGTACTTCAATAGAAATTAGCGTATACATGAGGGAGAGATCATACAAGAACAATGGTTTACATTGCTGTCGTTGTTAATAATGGGACTAGATGCTAGTTATGTAGCGTACATGGGTAGCGTATGTTAATTAATACTTGACACGTGTCAAAATGTGACATGTTGAAATCAGATGAAAGTAATTTGATATGTATATGTGACGCTTGCTTGCACGTTCTGTTCAACTCGGTGGCTTGTAAAGTCGCCCAATATAAACCACGAACGCCTCTATAACCCGGCACGATACATGTTGAATCTCGATCTAAATTCAGTTGCTGAATCAAGAAACTCGAAATTCAATCAGCCACTTTAAAATAAATTAGCCACTAAGATTCTGGAAGCGTAAATGCAAATATACTTCTTTACAAATATGACAAGTAGCACTAACCCCCATCGTGCACTTTAACAAAGTGCAGCTCTAAATTGATCAGTTCCATAAATTGTCGTCCGTCAGGAGTCGGTGCGGGCATCCACAGTAACAGTAACACAATAAATAGAGTCTTGTCAATGGAATTATTGTCATTTATTTTTCTCATCCGTGCTCTATTCTTCAACTCTACAAGCGAAACGACATCTTGACATTCAATTGAAAATGTATGCTCCACATATTTAAAGGTATTCCTCAGCAGAAGCCAATAACGAAAATTGAATTGGTACATTGATAGGTATTTCAAGCATGGATTTAATATATGTACATACATCATTTAAAGTAAGTAATTTAATGACACATGACATTTATGTACACATATGCAGGTGAAATTACAACAAACATCTTTTATTACGATTTATTCGTTTGTTTGAATGCAGTTATCTCAGGAACTACGAGTCCGATTCGAATTATTATTTTTGTGCATTCAAGAGGAAGGTTATAAGATCATTTTTATCCCAACATTCCCACGGAAACAGTCACAACGCGGGTAAAACCGTGGGGCGGCGCCTAATTGAATATACAGCTGTTTTTTGAATAAGAAGTAAATGAAAATGTTTTGATTGTTCGCAGGAGGCAGCAAGCGGGCGACCCGGCTGACGGTGGCGACGGCGATCGGAATCTGGGTGCTGGCGGGGCTGCTGGCGGCGCCCGCCTACGTGGGCTCCTACCTGAGGGAGTTCTACGTCAACCCCACCAAACAGGTGAGGGGGCTCGAGTCACTGATATAGTGGACAATAGGGTACAGAGACAACATACGGCGGTTTACTAGATTCATATTTTCGTTAAAAAAATACGTCACCTTTTATTGACGCCCTACGAGCAGTAAAATAAGATTAGGATGGGTACTAAAAAGGTATAAGTAGAATGACTGATAACTTCAGCTAAAATCATTATGCAAAACAAACGGAATACTATTTAGACCAAAATCTAATATAAAACTAATTAACAACTTCCTAAAGTCGAGCAATAAAAGCAATCTGAAATTTTCCTAAATAAGTAACTCCACTGACCGAGACTGTAATTGGATTGTACCAGCGGCGAACAGCTACATGTTGTAACTCTAAAACTGATTCTAATTAGAGGAGCCAACAAGAAACTAATTAAATCCGACTTCTTACCTTTTTGTTGTTGGTCGCCGAATCAAATAGTTCGGTTTATAAAGGCTGAGCCCACTATCGTCACAATGTTAAGACTCGTTCGACACAAATAAAGTTGTTTAATTTTCAGCACGAATTATTTAGTCCAACGGTCAAAAATATGTGGCAGGTACAAAGATCTATGCGACGTCATTGTTCTACTATTCGCTCCTAATTATGTTTTCATAGAGCAGAAGACTGACTATAGTTACAGTCTTGGAAATAGTGTGTTGAGACACTTTACGCGGTATTCCTACCAAACCCACGTACGTTTGAATTCTCTCGATAATTGAATAAGTTTCAAACAACATTGTTTATTTTAAGGTATCATTACGTGTATTTTGTCCGTTTGGTTTATATACTAGCGATCCCCTCTCGCTAAGGTTAACCAATAGGAATTCTGGGTTAAAACGCAAAAACCAAAGTCAAAATACTTCTGAGGCTAATCATTAGCTTCTAAAATCAGTTTAATAGAATTCTAGTCAAATTACTTGTTGGCTTACTTTTTAGCCCAGCTTACCTAACTTGTAAACACGCTTAATGTATACAACACCCTACAATTTGTTATCTTTAATTCCCTATAGTAGACACCGAGCTTAGAGTTCAGTAGAAACACGAGTAGTGGCTTACAAACAATTCATTTTCAGTAAACTCTCTCGTGTAGTTTCACGATAACCTTTTGTTTCTTGTGGGATTTGATCGAAATCTTTTGGTCCCGAAACTTTTCGATCTTTTTTTACATATAAACTTTTTTACCTATCTTTAGTGTGTGTATAGAGTGAAGCTAAAACGATAGGTGAACATCGTTCAACATCAGATATTACGATTTAAGCACCATTGAATGGCCAGTAGCAAAACTACTGTTACTATTAATACGTATATTTTGTTCAAATACTCGTAGTGGTGATAACCAAAACTACTGTTTTCTTTTTAAATTATCTTGATTATATAAATGGGCTAAGCACCGACTTTATTATGCCATAATTTAATATGCTCCAACTAGTGGAGCGTAGCAAAAGAACCATATTTTATTTTCAATTATTTCACACAATCAAGCTAAGTATTGCCTTTATTATGCCATAATATGTTAAGCGCCATCTAGTAGAGAGTAGCAAAATAATAGTATTATTTTTTTTATTTTTTTACTGAAATAGGCAAAGTATTGTCTTTGTTATGCCAAAATTCATTAGGCGCCATCTAGTGGAAAGTAGCACAACTATTATTTTCTTTTTAATTCTTTCATTGGAATAGGCAAAGTATTGTCTTTTTTATGCCACAACGTCTTAAGGGCCATCTAGTGATGAGTGGCAAAAACACTGTGTTTATTTTTTATTGTTATATTGAAAAAGGCAAAGTATTGACTTTATTATGCCACAATATGTTAAGCGCCATCTAGTGAAAAGTAGCAAAACTATTATTTTCTTTTTAATTCTTTCATTGGAATAGGCAAAGTATTGCCCTTATTATGCCACACAATGTTAAGCGCCATCTTGTGGAGAGTAGCAAAAGTACGGTATTTTCTTTTTAATTTTTTCATTGAAATAGGCAAAGTAGTGGCTTTATTATACCATAATATGTTAAGCGCCATCTAGTGGAGAGTAGCAAAGTAACTGTATTTTCATTTTAATTTCTTACTGAAATGGGCAAAGTATTGCCCTTATTATGCCACACAATGCTAACTGCCATCTTGTGGAGAGTAGCAAATGTACTATATTTACTTTATAATTATTTCATTGAAATAGGCAAAGTATTTGTAATATAATGCCATAAGATAAGTTATGTATTGTAGACGCCATAATATAAAGAAAAGTAGTAGTAGTATGCTCGTTTAATTGTCTTGTTGAAATGAGAAAAAATCACAGTATTATGCTATAATTATGTAATGCGTCATCTATGCTATGTGGATCAGTTAATATGAATCGAATAAGCTACGTATCATAACACTTCTATGGTGGAAATGCACCTAAATCCATCTTTAGATTATTTTGATGATTCAGAGAGTCGTATAACCTGAGAGTTTGTAAATACTGAAGAAAAAGATGGTGAAAGTGACCTCGCACTAGCTTGTAAACTCGATCAATCTATGAACCAAACATTCAGTTAAGCATGTTTCTCCCCTCGAAAGTCCTAAGTCCACCTGTCATACCAACAAGGTGCTAAACAATGTTTTATTTCCACAACAAACCAATTATCAGTCTTATTCTATGTATTCTTATCGTATGTTACCCCAGTTCCTAGTGTGCTACCCCTACCCGAAGGAGTGGGGCGACAACTATCCCCGCAACATGGTGCTAATGCGGTTCCTGGTGTACTACTCCGTGCCGCTTACAGTGATCGCCATCTTCTACATTCTGATGGCGCACCATCTCGTGCTGAGCACGCAGAACGTGCCGGGAGAAATGCAGGGGACTCAGAGACAGGTAAGAGTTACAGATCGAAGTATAGTGTGAATTAGCGACGTTAGTTACCTATTGGATCGTTAAACAAGACGTGCAACTCGACCTCTACTTCGATGGGTGACCGATAGTGATATGTTTTACCAATAGTCGCAATTTATCTCAACGCTTCGGGAGGAATAGCCGATCCCAGTTATTTCAATCATTAGAACATATTTTTGAAGGCTTAAACATAGGGATGCGGTCTAAAAACTCACACACCAGAGTTGGCCACTGAATACCTTCTCGAACGTAGGCAGGTATGCGTACAATATTGTTTTCGGAGGGAAAATTAAATAATAATAATAAAAGGACAGGACTATAATTTAGTTTGAAACACAAGCTGTTTGATAACACCAAAGATCCAAACTACGTTTAAACCTAAATCCGTTTTGGTGTGTCTGATTTAATAGGCGTAGACGAGATGTAGAACGCGTGAACCAAGCCTAGGTCAAGTGTAGAATAATGAATTCACCGTCAAATACGTTCCTACCCTCAAACCTTGTAATTACAGGTAACACACTCGAAGACCTATCTTTGAGATAATGATAATTCCTTGGGTCCTAACCTACACATTTTATTTTGTTTGTTTGTAGACATTGGGTTACGAACCTGTTTTAAAACTATTAAAAACACAAAGAAAAATATCAAGCAGTACCTACCTAGAATACGTCATAAAAAATACAAATGTGAATAGCAGACTGACCTGGCTTCCAGATGCGAGCTCGGAGGAAAGTGGCGATGACCGTGCTGGCGTTCGTGCTCGTGTTCGCCGCGTGCTTCCTGCCCTCGCACGTCTTCATGATGTGGTTCTATTACTAGTAAGGGCACTCTCTCTTCAACACACTCGCACTTAAACACACCCACACTTAAACACACTCACACTTAAGCTCACTTACATTTTAACTCACTCACTTCTCACTTTAAACGAACCCACACGCTTTTCACCCACTACTAAATAACACAATAGCACTAGGTCGCGTTTAAACTATGACGTGTTTTACAAAACACGTAAGTACCCGACGTTTCGAGCGATTACACCACACGTAGTCATGGAAAGACTAGATGTGTGTTCTCTATGTGCATTTCACCTGAAACTACTACCCGCAATAATAATTATACACCCGGACCAATTCACACGCGGTTATTCCTATGGTTATACCCGTGGTTATACGGTCAAAATTAAGCTCTAAGCAATATCTACCCACATTTGATTTTTTATTTATGAATGTTAGATTTTAAGGTTTGCGACACACTACTAAATCAGATCTGTGGTAGAAACCGTTACAAAACACCAAAACGCTCAAAATAGCGAGTAAGAACCACAGACATACAAACCCCTTCACTTCATTCTAGTTCTGTGGGGAAAACACACTGACATTATTTTTATCAAACGACCGGCAAGTATAACTTGGCGCGGCTGTGCGCCACTGTGTTCAATGTCAATGTCAATGTACTTTTATAACTGCTTCTCTTGTACCAATTTTTATCACTTTAGGCATGATGATAGCACAGTAGTTAGCAAAATATTCGCAACAATGTTTACTATGAACTCGGAAGTTTCAAAGTGAATTTTCAAGAAAACCGTTTTAGTTCCTCAAATCGCCACCGCCAACTTATACTTGCCGGACTGTAATTGCACCTTTACATTTTATTGGGATGTTTTTTTATAATACATACTATAGCAACCATATTTTTCCTACTTTAAAAAAATTGTCTTCCTCCAGCCCCACAGCCGAGATGGACTACAACGGGTGGTGGCACGCGCTGCGCATCATCGGGTTCTGCCTGTCGTTCCTCAACAGCTGCGTGAACCCCATCGCGCTCTACTGCACCAGCGGTATCTTCAGGAAACACTTTAACAGGTGATGAAGGGTTCCAATGTCTGTTAAATCAAATTGGAAAGACAGTCTAATTACACTGTATTCTGGTTGAATATCAGAGCAAGATGCAGGAGCACATACCAGAGACAAGACTTTTTTGTCTGTTACAACCTGGTTAAAGACAGACTTGAATGAACGAGTCCATTTAAAAACGGGTTTTAGCTACGATAGAACCTCTAGAAATATAAAGACAGAATGTTTACAAATCCGTTTATTTCCAGATACTTGTTCTGCCGCGGCGGCCCCACGCACGCGCCACGCGGGTCGCTCTCGTTCTCCACCTCCAGGAGATTACATTCGAGCAGGAAGACCAACATCAGCATGGTGCCTAGGACGTGAGTGTTCGGTATACAATGACGCAACTGACATACTAGCTGTGCTGTGCCGTGCTCTGCGGTTTCTGTGGCAATCATCAACTGACATATAAAGAACAGTGGTTTTTGGAACCATGGGTTTTTACTTTATATAACTAAATCCATTATATAAAGTAAAAACCCATGGTAAAAACTTATCCCTATAATTCCTGTTCCACGAGAAGGCTCATAAAAACAAGCGGCCAAATAGATGCGCGAATTTCAAAAGGTGTCAAACCAATGCTTTTTGTGTTTAAGTTGTGACCAGACCCTATTTCTCTCTCTAATGCTGAACCTATGTCTTCCAGTACAAGCGTAGGGCGCGACAGCAGCATCCGCCTCCTGAACAACGGGTCGTCGAAGCTCTGAGGGCGGCCGCCGGCGCGGGCGGCCGCGCGCGCGCCGCCCCGCGCGCCCTTCCCGCGCTGCTGCGAGCACAACGGACACTCCATAGACAAGGATACCAGCACCGAGAGCTTTTTCCTACCAACTTACTGACTTTACATGTCTACTCCATGGTCCAAATGTGCATGAAAAGTTGAACGTGGATATACAGTGCTTTGCAGTATTTGTTTTTGAAAATTGACACTCTTCTCCCGGAGAGAAGGAGAGGTTCTTCCTTACTACTTACTGTCTTTTTATTCGAGTGTTCGAACGTGTAAAAATTGTGTAAAATTGTCAATGCTAGAAAATTGTTGCAATGATTTCCAGTTATTTTTTAAACCTGGACAATCAAGCACTTAGCGCAAGGTCTATGGTAGAAGTGTGTACCTAATGATTTTTTTTCAGTTTTTGAGAGAAAATGATTGATCCGTCAATCGATAAGGTAGCACGGAGAGCTTCATTGCATCCTAGGTACTTATCTGTGGTCCAAAATGTTGAAAAGTTTAATGAACCTGTAGTTAATTGGTTTCAATTTGCCTGCAAAAGTTTAATTTTTAAGCTACTGTAAAGACAAAAGCTTCATTATTCAATTTGATTATTGTGATAAGTAGGTACATAAATAATAATAAAACTCAGCTTGAGGCTAAATTAGCCCCTCTTAGAGTAATTTATGCTACTAGAATACATGGGCCTATATTATAAAGCTCTAAAAATAGTGTTACCTATCTATTATTTTTTAATTCCTATTTGTTTATTTGTTTTATTACTGGCTAATCTAGCAGATGTTTTTTTACACTTTCTCTCTCTCTCTCTCTCTCTTACTGGCTAAGTTAAAAAAAATCCTGCTTTTCACTTCAAATTACAATGTCTTGACTGAAATTCAGAGAGATATTGAAAGGTTTTGTAACTAACGATTGTAAAAATAAAACCGTTTTAAAAAATATTATTAATCTTATAAGATATCAGTAGAAACGAAAATTGACAATTATTGTGTTTTATATAACTAAATGTGCTTTATTAATTTATTCAATATTGTACCTAACTGTAGGTGAATAAAAATTTGGCCGTGTAAATATGTAGCAGTATTGTATTGAAATGTTAACATCTTGAAATTTTAATGTGAAATATAAATAGGTAAAAAAATGTTGTTTTTATCAGAGATACCTAACTAGTACTATTCTCCATGTCTAAAATATATTTTTTTATTTTATTTTGTATTGTACATAATAACTTTTTATGGACCCATACCTACTTACCTCTAACTTATTTTTTAGTAGGTACTGTATCCTTTTGTTATGTTAGTTCTTTGCGTTCTAAGTTGTAAGTACTTATGTCAGTTTATTGTAACTTGTGTCTTAAACCTCCAAATAGTCGTTCTAGTCAATAATTTATTTATAATTAATAATGTAATATATATCACTGTAGAAATAAGTCTGTAATTATGAACCTAATTGTATGTTAATAATATTTTTGTTAAAAATGTATTAAATAAAGTGAAAATAGTTTTATAAACTTTTCCTAATATTCATTTTTCCTCTTAGAGAAACCCACAGACATGTAAAGGGATATGTCTGTGGAGAAACCTTAGTAATTTATCACCCAATGAGCAATGAAAATCTTGAGTTAATTAATAATAATATTATCAATAGCTCGGCACCATGCTAGCTACTATGTAAGAACGATAATTATAACTTTTGGACCAAGCACTAATCCGTTTACACCACAGACAGGTTGCAAATGGATAAGACACAGGGCTGTCAATGTCAAAATTTTATCATTGTCAATGTCATTGTTGCTTGCTTTTTTATTTCGGGTAAAAAAAAAAAAAACTGACAAGTAGAAACGAACGAACTAAAGAAATTACTGAAAAGTGCATTATTAGTATTAGAAAATCTCGAAAAGTATTGATTCAATAGTATCCAGAATCTAATACAAGGAATTTAGTGTAAAATATAATAGACTACACGAGGACAGTGTAAAAAATGAACCATGGTGAATGTTATGAAAGGCGTTCTTGTTGAATGGTTTGTATACAAATTTACCTAATTACCTCAGTTTACCTAATTAGAAATTCTTAGCCTCTCTAATAAAGTAATTATAAAGACCATGGGTTACAAACACTTTATTTAGTTTTCGACATAATCCAAATCTGCCGGAATGCCGAAACTTTGATCTACAACATCGTTTTCCACTTGCAGCGTATTCTTTATGTACGACTTCATAATGTAGATGTTCTCGGTCCATCTGTTGATTGCCGATTTCAGCTCCTAAAATACAAATAATATGTATATTTAGGTTAGTTTATACCAATGAGCACCTTCTTGCTCTCTCAAAATCCAGTGATTCCTCGTATATCCAGATAGTTTAACGAAAGTCTTGTCATTAGTTAACATACTACATATTTTCTTAACTTCAATAATTTTCTATGTTTAGGTCAAGTCCACAACTGTTACTTTATTGTTTAAGCATTATCAGTGATAGACAGTCATTTCTTATTAAATAATAATAAAATTTGTTACAAAACCTCAATTTCAGTTTTCAACTGAGCGATGTAATCGGGGTCACAGTCCCTGTACTTTTGTATTTCCTTCTTCAGATCGGCTTCTTGTTTCTTTACGGTTTCCAGTAAGGTTAAGAGGTTACTTCTGTCATCGCTAGGTTCTCTGCCAACCTGTGACATGATTTTTTATATAGATTGAAATAATAACTAGCAGCACGGTTTTACCTATACCTGTACCTGTATTTTAGCATGACAGGTAGTCAAACCTTCCCCTTGAATCACTGTAGGTTGGTAAAAACTGCATTAAAACCTGTTTAGTAGTTATTGAAAAATCAATTACATATTTTATTTTGTTTTATAATAATTATGTAAAAGTAGGTTAACAATAATGGTATATTGTGCTAAAGAGGATAGATCTAAAACCCTCTTATTGTAAGAATTGTGAAGATTATCACTACATAGTACAAAACAAAGTCGCTACTTTTGTCTGTTTGTTTGTCTGTATGCTTAAATCTTTAAAATTACGCAACGGATTTTGATGCGGTTTTTTGTAATAGGTAGAGTGATTCAAGAGGAAGGTTTATATGTATAAAAATTCCCGAAATTCCCACGGGAACGGGTACAACGCGGGTAAAACCGCGGGGCGCTGCTAGTAAATATAATAACTTTGAGAATGGGTATTCTATGTTTGTGTTTATTTTAAAAACCTATCCTATGTGTATATGAGCTTATGTTATTTATTGAAACTTTTATTGTAAATTCCTATTTGTTTTCAGCCTATACTTAGTGTATATAATAATTATAAATAATCTTACTTTTTCAGCTATGATTGTATCTTCAGTTTTCTTAAATTTTTTTGCCACATCTTCTATTTCAGTCTTCATTTCATTTAGTTTACGTTTCTTGGCATTTTTTGCTTTGCTGTAAAATAAATTAATCTACAATCATAGTAAAATATAGTTATACAAAAATAACACTACATATTTATAATTTAATAACTGTCTTTTGAAATCTAAGTTTGTTATCCTACTATATATCTGTCAACAAATTACCTTGGAAAAGACCAAAAATAAATAGAAGTCCCGATCTTCTCAGAGTCCACGAGATGATCATCAACCAGGTTCTGAATCACTTCCTTCACCGACTGCATTGTGATGCCTTTCTCTTTGGGGGCGATCTTTTCTAGTTCCTGTGATGTGATGAAAAAGCCAAATATCAATAAGAAAAATAATATAAATAAAAAATCCTATTAGTCATCCAAAATATTTTTAGTGTAATTATTTAAATACCTTCAACTGAAAGAAGTCTTTACTATTATGAAATATCTCCAACATCCTTATTTTCTTCTCTTCTGCACTCAGACCTCTTTTCTTAGACATTGTCTTCTTATGTTTTAGTGATCCGGCTATGAAACAGTTTTTACTGCACTTGGATGAGACGCTGGCACTCGGCAGGAAGTTTATACTGCAAGACCTGGACGAAACACACGTCTTCATATCATCAGACATCGTAGAGACTTTACAGGCTAGAGTCGATGATTTGATGGACCAGCTGAGCATTCCCGTGCATGATAAAGGATTGTAAACAATATGGCGTCAAGAGAAAGCGGGAGGGTGAAAGAGGCTGATAGAAGGAAGGTTCTAGATGATGCCGCTAGAAAGAGAAGAGCGAGGAAAGCGGTAGAGGCTCTCGAACAAGATAACTTCCATGAGGACCCGCACGCTGACTTAGTAATGTCGAAGAAGGTGCCGAAATTTGCAGACTCTAATGAGAAACCTACTAGAAAGAAGAAGGCTAAAAGTGCTGATTATTATAAGTTGCGATTTCGGAAAACATTTGCGCAGTTGGTTGAGGAGGACGCCGGGTTTAGACCTGATCCTCCTAACTACTTGTCTGCGCAAGTGCCACCTTCTAAGTAAGTTTATTTGAAGGACTGCAATATTTGTAATGTTATGTAGTGTGTTGGCTTTAGAGAGCACTAATAATCTGATGGAGTACCTACAAACCGATGGTAATATAATATCCTCAAAAGGTTGATGCTAATATAATGCCACCTGGTATTATGTGTAGTGTATAATAATATAATATATATAAAAAAATAATAACACTAAAATACCTGCCTCAAACGTTAATAAAACCTGTTTATTGATTTATTACAGGTTCCCTGATCGACACTTCTGTGCGGTGTGCGGTTTCCCGTCGAACTACACTTGCATTCCGTGCGGCGCGCGGTACTGCTGCGTGCGCTGCCTCGGGACCCACCTCGACACGAGATGCCTCAAGTGGACCGCTTAGTTTCCTTATTATTTCAAAATAAAATATAAACACTATAAATGTGATCTTTTTACTGGAGACTGTTGATGCAGCGGTGGAAGTGGAATATTTTATAGGTAGGTAGTTTCTCAAAACTTTTTCCTGTCACTTTCATTTCATTTAATTATTGTTTTTCACTTTTCCCGCCTAATTTTTTGCCCATGATGAAGCTTGTATGTTAATTAAGCCAGGAATAATTTTGTTATTAACGCCATCTAGCGGGGAGTAGCCTTACTACTATACAAATGTGGATGGGATCGCCCTCTAGCGGTGAGTAGTTTACCATTTTTTGTACAATTTACATGCGTTAGATGGCGCTAAAAATATTTCAAGAACAACATTTACTATTTAGTTTAATAATTATTTATTAGTGTTTGACATTGCTTTTCTGTTTTATGAACTTACATTTACCACATATATTCTATAAAATAATTGGGAAAAAGAAATACGCCCGACAAATAACAATATAATTAACTTTTCATTGCCATTTTATTGTACAGCTGTAACAGCTTCTGGCAATATGAATGAAAGCCGTTGATAGCCCGTTATCAGCCGGCCGGCAGATGTCAGATAACAGCGCTATTTGATCGGAACAGATGCGCTAACCACTTCCTATTTGCATGCAAACATCTTCCGGTGTTTTGATAAAATACAACGTTGCATTGTCTCTGCTTTTGGGGTCGTTTATCAAAGGCCATGGTTATAAAATATACCCCAATTGATGGGACAGTGAGGGAACTTCGTTTTACCCTCCTGTCTTGCCAAGGATTTTGTATGAGTGCCATGTGTTTGGAACAGCGTGAGCTTTCCTGAATACGAGCTTATATTTTAAATGTATCAATGTCATTTACCAGGTATGAATTTAGAGCATCATTTGTTATGGTGTATTTGTAAGTTCATGCAATAACATCTACTTCTGATAAAGTATATATTATTTCCATGACTAGATAGAAAGCTCATTAACTAATAATGTGTGTATCTGCGTGATTCTATTTGTAAACACTTGGGTATTTAATGGGAAATCGGATGAAAACAACAAAAGTAATTGTATCACATAATATTTTATTTTGTTTATATATTTTAGAGTTAACATAACGCACCATTTGTGAAATAATTAGCGATTTCTTATTCTAATCAATTGACTGAACAGTGAGCGGTAGTGTCAGCTACTTAGTTGCGATTTATATAAACTAGATGGCGTTAAAAGTCTTCACACACGTGAAAGCGTACCTTATTTTAATTTGTTTCTATTAAATATAGCTTGTAACTGTAATCATAACTTTGGAAATTACATGAAAATAGCAGAGATATATTATTTTACAAGTTATCTATCACGATAGCTGACAAAACCATCTAATTCTATTGCTTACGCCTACAGAGGTACATTCTGATTTTTTTATAGAAAGATTTACTTATTTTCTATTGAACTTTTTAGGGTTAGGTTTCTTAAATTATGAATAATATACAATTGTATTTTATCACAAAATTCAAGGCTTCGAATCGACGGAATACGTACAGCGTTAATTTAAGAACAACTTTTCTCAATAGAGATAATATTTTCCAAATCATAAAATGGTAGTTCAATGCCTTGGATCTGTAGAAGCCTAATGTAACTGCAAAGTATTTACAAATTTACATTTATTTACAATATATTTACATCAAATGCTGTTAAGGTTTTTGAAGCATAAATTGGAAAAACCAACACTGTTCAAAAATTGGTGACCAATGTGACCGTTCTTAGATATCGTCCACAACTGGGCTGAGATTAAAACTTTGTTTTCTTCCAATTTACGCCCAAAATATTTTAAAACTATCTTAAACGTACTGACTCGATTCATATCTAATAAATACTTAAATATAATATAATAAGGTTGTATGTACAGATGATTGTCATTTGTTGCTTTATGTTTAATACTGGGGACTGAGGAATGGTTAACTTTGGGTCTTTCAATTAAACTGCTTGCAAAATGAAAATAATATATCAACTGAATGGGTGGGTTGGTGACTATGAGGTAAAAATAAGGGATGATAATTTTTGTAAACAGTTTAAAGGTATAATAACATTATTAAGTATTTATTTATTTAATAGGAATTAATCGACCCGAGATCCGAATGAACAGGAACATTTGTAACCATCTTGCTTTTTATTAAAATTTAATTCATATTGTCAATTTAAATTATTAAACTTACTTGAACTAGATAGACATTGCTTTTAGAATAATATTTTCATTAAATAGCTTTTAGAATAATATTGTCAAAATAGTTTTGGAAATATCAAATTTCAGTATACATCGTTCCTAACCTAAGCAAGATCGTGTTGGACTACGGTGCGGCACAGCGCCCTCTACGTTACTCTTTAATTAGACACATTGCTATCAGTCTGTTGAGATTCAAATAAGGCTTCCGAACTCTTTATTGTCATATTTGTACTCCAGTACTGAAGGACGGCCTTCAAGGGTCGTCCTTCTTCTTCCTGAGCTTGCCCTCCGTGTGTATGGTGTGCGTGACGGCGTCCACCGCGCAGCCCAGCCCGGCGCCGGGCTCGCCGGCGGCCGACAGGGCCGCGATGTACGCGCACGCGATCCGCAGCACGGACAGCTTGGACAGCTTCTGGTTGTGACTGTAGGAGGGCACGCTTCTCCGGAGAGTGTCGAAGGCCGCGCTGATGGTGTGCACTCGCGTCCTCTCCCTCGCGTTCGCCTCTATGCGTCTCTCTCTAGTCATGTTCTTGTAGTTCCTCTGTTCTCTCTTCTTCTCAAACGTTTCGACGACCGCGGGGTGAGGGGGGACTCTCGGAGGTCCCGGGACGGGTTCTGGAGGCGGGATCACCGGGGGAGGCGGTTCTAGAGGCCTTCTCCGTTGTCTCAGAGGATTGATCTCCTTTTTGACTAACGATAGAGGTTCAATTTGTGGTTCCTCGTTGAAGGACCAGGGCCGGAAGTGGGGGTCGTCGGGGGATGACAGCCGGATGCGTTTCTTGGGGGGCTGGCGCGCGGGCGGGTCGAGGCGCACCCCCGAGTCGTCGGAGTGCGCGGGGCCCGAGCACGAGTCGTCGTCCTCGCCGCCCGACACGAAGCCGGCGTCGCGCTCTATGCATTTATCTGTAACAAACAAAAGATTATATTAAAATATTGTTTAATTAAGTATGATATTATTAAATACATATTCGAAAAATCGAGTACAATGCGGAAAGCTTACATAGCCGCGTCAAAAGGAGGGGAAAGTACTACAAAGGAATGTAATCCATTTCCAAATAGGCCATTGAAATGTCTTATAAATAAACAAGTTTTACAATTAGACTTAAATATGGTTATTGAACGAGAATATGCTTTTCAGTGTTGTTTTAGTAAGAAAAGTCTACTAAAAAGTATAATCATATACAAAATGTTCAGTTAGGATCGCGTTAAAATCTTTCGTTGGGTGTCAATCAACTAATTAGTAACGCGTTGATGTCTTTTGTATGGCGAATGGCGGCGCGGGCGGGTTGACTCGCTAACAACAAATACCTGTACGAGTTTTCGATTAATAACGTCATAAATACTTTTTAAATAAATGTTGCTATTATACAAAAGCATAATCTGTAAAATCTGACATTTAAATTCAAAGATTTGTGCGTTAAAGTGAACCAAGTATCCTCTTCTTTTTTAATATGGCCGTTTTCAAACAGAGCTCGGGTTTGAATTCTTCCGTAGTAGAGCCTCGGTGCGAGAGGTAGAGGTGATTACGAACATTAAGTTTGCTGTACTGATATTGTCAGTGAGATGAGAGGCCTTTGCTCTCCAGTGGGGCCATACATACTACATTATTTGTTGTTTTAGACTAAGTTTACCTTATTTAACTTTAACTAATTTTCTAGTTTGCCACATGAAATCATAGATTGCTATGTATCTACGATGTTAAACGAACGTTGTCCGGTTGTTTGTTGTGAACTAAGGACAAGGCCATGGCTTGGCGCCGGCGCAACGCTACGCAGTGATACACACGAGGTTGGTCAGAGCTACGAGATACATATTAATTAATTGTTTCTTGTATTTATACAAATGTATGAAGAATTTCGTTGTTTTCATTCAGATTTTAAAATCTGTAATATCTTGAATGAACGTCAATGAAAGTTCGTTGCTTTACTTTTTTACTTATTTTATTTATTGAGTAACATTTAAAGCTTCTTCACATAACACACTCATACATATAGTAACATAATAAAGAAATGCCGACAAAGTTTTACGTATATTTTCAATCAAAATCCCAAAGCCGCTGCCCACCAAATTACACAAATTAATCCACATCTGTTATCTGTGCGATGAATCCGTCGATATATCTCGCGACCCCGTGTCCGCGTGTAGCGAGGCGGTCGGTATGCATATTTTATAAAACGAGTTCCTCTCCATATGGCCGGCGATTTAGTTTAGAATATTCGTAAAGTTACAATGTTGAATCCTATTTCATGTTCAGGGAAATGTGATGTGAAGATTACCTCCCAAACGTTAGTAAACCTAAGATGATCCTAAGATGGTCGAAAAAAGGCAATCTCTGAAGTTGAATAAAATTAAATAAAATAAAATTATTTTCATGGAAAAATAAATTGTCACAGTCCAATAAAAATTGACTTGTAAATATGTCGATAAAACTGCCACCTTATTTGAATAATCTGTAATAATTGCGCACCGAATTAACCTGTAACCTGAAGTTGATGAAATATTGTAGGTTTATAACTTCTGGCGATTAGCTGAATATATCTAGTAAAGCTTCTTTAAAGCGCTTTTTCTTTGCACTAATCCTTAAATCCACCAGCCGGGCTTAACATAATCATTTTGCAAATGATCTCTATTTTAGAAGTTTATACACCATTTCCCGAATTTCTTCCAGGAACGTGTTTAAATTGGGCAAATCCGCGGGGCGTTACTAGTTAGTGAAATAAATATAGATTACCGATCTTTATTATGAATATTATTGTCGAAATATACGAGTAATACCAAATGGAGCCACATTCCATCGCGGAACGAGTATCGATTGGGATTTCCAATTCTTTGAGAAGGTGTTCAGTTACATTTGTATTGAGTTACAGGATATTTTGATTAGTTCACATTTAATTAATTTGCTTTGTTTGTTAGTTTTATGAAAAGTAGTTTCAAGAAAAATTGTTGATGACTTGTATATTGTACTTTTTGGTGCATTTTAGATTTAGTTTGTACTTATTTATGTTATAACTGATATATTATAAAAATGCACTCTATTTTTCTGTCCTGCCAAATTATTTTACTGATCAACCGATTTCGATAAAAAAATATTATAGCTGTAGTAGTATTAGCCGCAAGCCCTTTCATCTCACTAAAGATATCAGTACATTGAGAAGGATTGAGCGTAACCACGCTTGCGTAATGTGAAATAACACAATAAGCACTTAAAGCACTGAAATTAAAAAGAAAACTTAACGTGAGATAAAAACGTTAAAAAAAAACTAAGTATTTCCGTAAACGTAGTTTCAATTTAAAAAGAAAACGAATGACTTAAATGACCTAATTATAGTAACCTTTTCTTAATAAACCTAACCAAATGAATCCTAAAACCGGAAACAACCAGTTAACACTGATAACATTCTCCGCAAACGTTCACATAAAAATTTTGATCTTGGAATGTAATGTCGATAATACTCGTTAATGTGTTTAGCTACCGGAATTAGTTTATTGCTCATAATCGTACCCCGGCGCCGTAGAGGCGTTACCGATGAGAAATCAACTTTGCATTCAACTTGGGTGCTATTTTGAACCTTATGCAGTTGATAATAGAGTTGTGATACTACCTCCGTGGTCGCAAAACAGGTTCCGCTATCCGTGCGACTAGCCGCGCGTTTACGAAGCAAGCTTCTCACACTATACAGGTGTTTAATATCCACGCGGCCCGTGTAGACTCCGCCTACGACGTGATTGGGTACGTTTTAAATTATTTTGTGTATACTACTCATTAATTTTATTTGATAATTGATGGTAAATGTTATTGTTAATTAAATTAAGTTGATTTATCTAATTAATTTTGAATTAATGTGGGCATTAGACGTATTTTAAAGATATCGCTAAGTTTAGATCTTATATTTTTCATTCTTAAAAATCTAAACAGAAAAATCTGATATAAATGATATAACAAAAAAGATGAAACCAAACACAGAAACAAATAAAAAGAAATAAGAGAAAGTATTGAACCAGTCCCAAGGCTGTTCTTCGCCCGTCTATCACAGAGCGCTTGTTAAAACCAGAGACAACAACGATACATCACCTTCAATAATAGGACTCCTTACACCTCTCTCATTACGGTCCCTCCAGGCTCGCGTTAAAACAAGGTCCTTTCCGCCGCGTCTCCATCTCAAAGGCACCGCGTAGAAACCCCACAATTCAATGGCCAAGATCGAACGAGATAAAACTTCCTTTGATAAAAATCTGGCGCCAAATTTCACAGAAACTTAACGCGCCCCCATAAAACTGGCTGGTTGTCTTATTTTTTTCTGAAAGGTTTTGTTTTAAATCTTCTTTATTTGAAGTGGTTTGTTGTAATCATAACTGTACTTAATTAAGTTTCCTTTAAAATCGTGTCATCCATTCGCAATGGTCCATAAATGCGAGCTGTCATAGAATTCAAAAAGAGAATAAGTGTTGTACCTAGTCAATAATAACAGTACGTTCACTCGTACATTACCGAACTAAATGAGTATTTGATGAGCGGTCACTTACGTAAAAAATATGGTCTAATAATGTCATGTCCGCGCTTACATTCGCACGGTCGGTCTGTCTTAATGTATGAGAAGTCGTGATGTTACGACTTTCACCCCATGTATTACGGTGGCGCCGGCGTGGGCACACTACGACACGCCGCCGACCTGCCAGTACAATATGACCGGTGTCGGTTTCACATCGTTTCATTAATTAATACGTAATAAATGCACACAACTGTTTGTAATTCATGTAAATGTTTTATTAGAAATTGTAACTAGAGCTACGTCTACTTCCGAAGGGCGCTAGTGATGTAATTATTGAATTGCGACGGTATAACAAACTTTTTTCTGGTATTCAATGCATCATACTCAATATGTACTCAATGTATATTAGTTGCAATTGATTTTAAAGACTACTTTACCTAAGATCATCATCGTAATTAATATCTTAATTATGCAGCTTTACTTAAAAAATCAATGGCAAATTCGGTAATCTTTATTTGCAGTCAACCTCAACAAATTTGACATCTATTTACGAAAAACAACCTGTCATTGACATGTGACCAAAACAGAATAGATTAATATATGTAATTAATTCAACAATGAATAATATCAAGTGTATTCCATTTTGGGTATCGGAACGATCTGAAATCGGGTCGTATATGGGTGTGTCGGTGTCGGCCGGGTATGCGAGGCACGGCGGCCGCGGAGGCGCCGCTCTGTCGCCTCGCCTCCGCCTCGCTTCCTTCACCATCGGTAATCGCCACACTTACCACTTGATTAGTATTAATGACAAACGGACACAGGGAATAGTTAAATAATCATGTGTCACTGTTATTGTTTGTTTTGTATTCTGTTGACGTTGACACCTGTCATTATCTGTACCGTGTTTACAATTACGTCATGCAATAACCATTCGTGTGGAGTTTATGAGTTGCATTGTAAATAAATAATGTATGGATTATTTGTTGGGATTGTTACATTTTATATAATCTAGTGAACTGATTTGTTACCAGTACATCACTTCTATTAATTTTGGTAGTTTCATACTCGAAATGTTTCTATATTAGTTCTACAAATACTTTATCTACATTAGGTTTAGTTGGCATTTCGATCACAAAATTAATATTTATTTTTTAATTTATTTTTTGTGAACAAAGGTAAATTGCCTTGACCTTTCTTCAGTTAATATAATGCAGGAACATCCATGCCCTCATAGGCTAACGTTCTTTATGTCCCCATGTCCTAACAGGCCTCAAAAATCAAATATTTTTCTTCAGTTTTGGTCTCAAAAAGGACCTTACCATGTCCTACCATGCCTCATGTCCTAGGCCCCAGTACATCGGTAGCGCACCGCCGCCGCCGCCGGCGCCACATGCTCTCTTATTACATATTCACAAGGAGGGCTAAATTTCTAGGAATCTTCGCTCGATCGATCCGCACATCTTTCACTATCAGTTGTGATTTATATGTATGTTTGTTGTGATCTTTACCGGCAGGATTGTTAGCGAAGTCACTTTGTAATTTAATAAGTGAATTCATTAAAATTATGTATTCCACAATTGTTATGACATTCACAGTCTTAAAGAAGTGGGTTGTGATTAATTCGGTCAACCAAGGCTTTGAGTTTTGGAATTATATCTAATTTACCATTGCATTATTAATTATGACATGTGTTCATAAGTTATCAGTGGAATATAATGTACATAGTTATACTGTCTTCCAAATCTTGTAGATTTATCAACCTTTTTACTTATAAACTTTCTTCGCTGGTATTATTGAGTTCTAAGTACTAACGTACGTACATATAACTCAATGATAAGTAATCAGAAATCGAACACGGGGTTTGGTTAGAAACCAAACCGCTCTACCGCCGCCCATGTGTAATGTTTAACTTGATCATTTTGAGTTATTTACTCGTAAAACTTCTAATATTTCCTATAACAATAACACATCAACTAACCCAAATACCCGCTATAAAACTCCACTCGGTATCCCCAAACAAAGATGTCTTACAAAAGCTACCGCTACCGAGTATATCTGTAAATTAGAGGGCCATTGTAACACAACTGTACAAACATTGACTCTGAGCGGTGAGGAGTCAAAACATCCATTGTTTCACTCATAGACGTAACACTTGTCTGCTATGCACCTGGTTGACACGTGCGTCAAACTGACACTTATACATTATCGATATTAATGCGCGCATACGATATTTTGTTTGCGCTTCCCTTCCCTATTAAACGTCAGCATTAATTGTTTCTTTAAAAAAAATAATTAGTCTATTGTTTCTTCATTCTAAATATAAAATTTTAAAAGTACAGCTGTGTAATTCCGTAATCTGAAGCTGAAAATGTTAATCTAAGTTTCGAAATTTAAAACATTTCCAAATAAAGTTGAGGCCTAAAAGTTTTTTCGTTGAATTCATATGTATTGCGATGTTTAATTTATTGAACCACCTGGTTTTGGTTGAACTCTGAAAAATTGCATCGGCGTGACATATTGTCACAAAGTCATTTATATCCAGGCGGACATTGTAGGAATTTGAATAAAACCTAGACTTTAGAATAGATTTATGGCTGAAAAAACGATATTATGCGGCGTCGCGGAGTCGTGGCCGCTCTGGGCAATTTATCAATCCTAGGATGATGAATACTGTTCCGAAATCAATAGGCAGGACTTGGGCACTGTTCGCAGATGTTGTATTAATGATCCAGAGTTAGACTTTGAATTCGGTAGCCTATTTCGAGTATTTCGAGTATCCTATTTCGAATCACAATACCAATAACATAAGCCTACATCTTTAAATTATGCAGAATATATTTATTCTTAAGGAACACTAGGAAGTAGGTAGTCCCTAAAGAAATTGCGCAGGATATTTTTAAAAACAGAACTTTGTTTTTGTGTCATTGTCAAGTTTATTTGAATGATGCCAATGTCAAATTTAAATGCGACGTTCCATTGCAAAACATTCGAATTTAGCATTAACTAATTCAAATATTTCGAGATTATCTATGGATATAATAAAAATAAGATCCATTGGAATGTTTACCAAAGAATTACATTGCCGAAACCAAAATTACCAAAGAATTACAACAGAAAACTGCAACAAGTATGGCATTGCAGCCATTTTAATTTGAAAAACTCAATATTAATTTGGTATGGATTAATTGTTAAATTTAAAAAGCGACATTACTAAATTCCTTATCATTAATCATGTAAGACCAAAACATAAATAAAGCTTATTAGTTCTTGTTACAAAACACAAATACTCCTTTACGTCCACACGTGAGTGAATCCCATCTGGTTTCCCGACTCAGCGGTCGCATTCCTAAACGGTAGATATTTTTCCGAACGATTTATTTTATCGACTTGATGGCGCCTGGGTAAGAATTGTAACGTTTATACCTAATTATTTACAACAAATGACTTTTATTACTCAAAATACTAGACTAGCAAGGTCTCACGGTTTTGCCCGCATTGCACCCGTTCCCGTGGGAATTCGGGATAAAAAGGAGCGTAAGTAGCAAAAATATTCCCCGTGAATGTAACAACCATATACAAAAATAATTATTCAAATCTGACAAATGTTCCAGAGACAAGCATGAAAAAACAAACGTTTCTGCTTTATTATATGTATTAGTATAGATCAGATACATATGTATTAGTATAAATAATTCCCAATGGATTGTAACAATCGTTCACCAAAATAACATAATCCGTAAAATATTCAATAAGTTATTAGAATAACGTAATATTTCGTTAGACGACCTTCGCTATTGAGATGTGATTAGTTAAATCACATTAATTCTTATAATATGAAGTCATTATGGCGATTATTTGTAATCAAACGCTGGCGCCGGTCTCCCGGACTTTACATAAACGTGTTTTGGTTGGCGCCGCGTGCGCAGCTTTTAAAACTTCCAAATTTGAAATGGACATTCAATATGTTAATGTTTTTTTGTATAAAGTTGTATCGAGTTTTGTAAATTAAAATAGGTTAATTATCAATTAGTTTAAGCACGCGCAAAAATATTCTAACAAAGTTTATAAAATCTTTAGGGTCGTTTTATCGTTCAAAACAATATCCTCTTTTATCCTAAACTCTTGACTTTAACCAATATCTCTTCATCTTCAAGACAATTGAACCAAAGAGTGCAGGCTCCAATCACCAAAAATGTTGTTGATTATTCGTTGTAAGTTATTCAACCGATGACCAGATCAGTTCGAAGGTGACCATAAATGTAAATGAGATCGCGAGGAATGCGATGACTGCGGTATGAAACACGCATACATTAACTAAATAACATTCAACCGAGGGATTTCGATACAAATGTGTAAACACTTCATTATGGAAACGTTTGAAATTGTCTATGACACGAATGACACAAAAGTTACATATTTTTATTTACTTTATTGTATCGTCTTCTTCGTAAGTATTCATCAAACATATTTTATACGAGTACTAGACCACTCTCGCTTAGTTTACAGGGAGAAAAAAATTGAAAAGTTAAACCATAATTACTATTATTACTTACGTGATTGTTTTTTCATGAGTAAAATTAGCTATGAAACTTATTTTCTGATTTCTACAATGATAATTTAAATGGGTTAGCTTGAATCGAATAAAAAACTACACTTAGTTCAAATAAGGCTCTCCAGTTCTCCACACTGCTGTTCAAAGTAGCACCTAATTGTTCTAAGTCTTCAGTTCTTGCCTCATTTTTTGTGAGACATCCTTTAGGAAGTGCGCGGGTGGGCAGGCTTCCTCTTTGTGTCACACACTTTAAGTCTTCAATGTGTGATTTACGTTATTTCAAGTGGCTACACTACATATTTGACCACTTTGTATTAGGTATGTATTAGTTGAATAACTAATTCTTACTAGGCAAAGGAAGATGGGCAGGAATCGAACCTACATATATTCATACTCAGGCTATTATTATTAAATACTTAGTATGAGTGTTTAAATACTAGGTTGTGGACCTAGGCCCTAGGTCTATGATAATATTTGCGTTTAATCGTGTGTTTCTTTGGTTCAATCAATAATGTTGCGAAAAGGCTTGGGTGGTATGTAAAGATGTAAATGATCTAAAAAAATCCTTAAATAGGAAATAAACAAAAGTGATCTTAATTTAATTCTTTATCAGTTTTTTTTTGTATATTTCATGAACATGTGTGAAATTGATTGTTTTATCTTCACATTTGAACTCACATACTGCCGTAGAACATATCAGGCATATAATTAGTTCGTCAAATGATTTATATCTTATTAATATTACGTCTAAAACGAGTTACAATAGTAAAAAAACCAAAAGGAAACATGCCACGTGATCATTTTTTACGACTGGCAATATTTTGAAAATGTTTCCACGTGCGCTATACCGGATGCTGTGTTTATATCATTATTGTTCGTAGATAAGCAGCACTAACTGTTTAGTCATAAATTTTACTACAAGTGGTCACAGGAAATGTTAAGATGTTTGACAGGTCTTGTCAATGTCAGAATTGCAAAGAAAAAAATAACATTGATACTCTATTATTAAAGAATTAAAGATGAGAAAGTAATTCGAAACCCGAAAAAAAATATTAAATTAGCATGTACCCAAACGTCATTTAGTCAAGCCTGTGATGCCTCACTGCTGGAGAAAGGCCTCACTAAGATAATTATGCTTTGACATTTTCTTTAAATACTGAATTAAAATAGATAAAGTTTGTAACTTCTTCAAAAATGTACTACCTACATACCTAGTTATTAAACTCTACGTCAAGGTTAAGAACAGTGTTCAATTTGTCAAAAATACATTTATACGTATTTTTAATAAGTTTTCATTGCGGTTGCATATAAAGGAGTCGATAATTAAATATACAACTGTAACTGACAAATACTCGTATTAAATGACATATTAAAGTTACACTTACAAAACACTTAAAAAGAAGAATTAATAAAAAATAAAAATGAATACGTTATCTTTATGGCCATACTGGTAACCTGACAGGCGAGGCGACAAGTTATTTGACACCTGTCATCGCTCTATAAAGCTATAACTTAATGACATATTTTCGGTAAACCCCAAGTTTTTTCTCGCACAATACACATTCGTAAAAGAAACATAATAATAATTGTCTTTGTGTGATATGTTTTTTTCATCACGGAACTGAGATTACGTTATTGGAAAACCCAAACGTTTTTAAAACGAGAATATTTTTAATATTCAGTTTTGGCGCCAGGCTGCTAATTATAACAAATAAATTCTCTTTTTAAAGAATTCTTTGTGGTCGTAAATTGTTTTTTTATTTATAACGTCGATTAGGCTAGCAACATGTCGTTTAAATACTTTTAAGAGCGGCCAACCCGTCTTACTTTTCATACAAACGCTGTTACGTGATTACGGCGTTGTTATAGATCTTTCTTTGAAACTTTTTAGCTAATAAGTATCTTATGCACTATATCTATGTTTCTATCGTAACAGAAAATCTAAATTTTTAGAAACAAATTCAGTATAAGCCTCCGAAAACCGGCTTTTTGCACAAATTTTACCTAAACTTTGGGCGGTCATATTGTACTTATAAATTGTAAAATTAAAGAAAATATTATGATAGAAACCTCGTAAATATAATGGAGATTTTAAATAACAATCATTTATTTTACAAACATGCAAGGTTTTTTAAAAAACACGTATATCCTGGAACATGTTTTATGAAGATTCCGCACACTATATTTTGTTCAACGTTATCGCGGTCTCCCTTGCTTGTTGTCAAGTGACGGAAAGAGGTATGCGGGGGGCGAGTCTATCTATGAATGGCGCACTCGCTCGCTAGCTCGCTAGTTCGGTCGCTCGCTCGCTTCGTATAGAACTTTCTTCGTTCTTTGTATTGTGCCTACGATATATATTTTACTAGCTGCGCCCCGTGGTTTTACCCGCGTTGTGCCCGTTCCCGGGGGAATTTAAGAACCGCTCGACCGATTTTGTGCAAACTTCACATAGACCATCTACTAAATAGTCCGAACAAAGCCTAAATATTTAGTTTGGATGGGTCAGCCCGTTCCTGAGTTACAAAATTACAACGAAAAGTGGCATTGATTTTTATATATTTCCATAGTATCCCACACGTATGCTTTCGCGAACTTATTTGTACGCAATAATGAGCAATGAGCAATGCAACGCAATGTTCGACATAATCAAAGTTTGATTATGTTGAACATTGTTTTTATGTATCACTGGCAGCGCCCCGTGGTTTTACCCGCGTTGTGCCCGTTCCCGTGGGAATTTCGGGAATTTTTTACATAAAAACCTTCCTCTTGAATGACTCTACCTATTACAAAAAACCGCATCAAAATCCGTTGCGTAATTTTAACGATTTAAGCATACAGACAAACAGACAAACAAACAGACAAAAATAGCGACTTATACGATATCTAGATTTACTGTGATATTATTAGGCGACGATTACACGTAAAGTATTTACTACGATCCATCAGTAAATAATGACGTATCGTGGTATTTACTGAACGTGTAACCTAATGTATTGATGGATGTCAGTATTTATTGATGGATTTCTAGATTTCTTGATTCTGTAATGATGATCCGTCGGATTATGATTTAAAAAGGTGTTACTATTGTCAGAAGTTCTTCAAAGCAGGGTTCAGGCATTCGAAAATAATTCTCGTAATCATCCATTTTACCATGTAATTTAATTTCTGCCATTAAATTCAAATGTGTGTACCTTTCCCTTTTTGCCCATCGCTTTCGCTTGGACTTTTTATTTAAACTAAGTGCTAAAATAATAGCCACGCAACCTTTAATTTTCAGCTCTGTGGCCATTTTAGACGTGTAAACAGCAGGAGACCGGACACAATACTGACGTAATAAATACTGTACGTGTAGGCCGGTGTATTAATCCATCAGTAAATACTGAAATCCATCAATAAATACTGTATTGACGGATCACAGTAAATACTTTACGTGTAATCGTCGCCTTATGAATGGCATCGTACGTAACGTCATCGGCCGGCCGCCCCGAGTGAGCGACGAAAGTTATCGAATGCCAAACGAGCGCTCAGGCACTTGCTCACTCTTTTCGCAGTGCCTCTTTTTCTAACATTGCGCTAGTTGAAACAACAAGCTTTTCAATAATGTTCGCGTTGGAGATTGACGGCCCGGGAAGGGCCCTCTTAATCGTCGGATTGGAATGCGGAATTATTTTTGATACTTTATTCCATGACATTATTTTGAAAATAACTTTGTTAGATCATTGTCATTGTGTCTCGTGATCAAAACATATTTTTAACGCATTTATTTATTTAAAAGAGTTTAATTAATCTTTATCATATCTACGGCTGCCTCGTAACTACGTTTGCCGAAGAAATGATTCTGTCACAACGCCTTACCCTATTCACGGAACTGATATCTTCAGTGGGATGAGAGACCTTTGCATTACTTTACTTTACTGGCTTGTTATTTTACTACTATATACGATTATGTAAATCACAACTGATCTTTTTATGGGCTTAAACAGTGCGCTGACTTTATAAATTAAGTATTTGAATTCAGATTATTGAATCTTTAAGACTATAATGATAAAATTTCGCTGTTGAAAATTCATTTGATGCATATCAATTATTTATTTTTCATTAATCAGATTGCTTCAATGTGGCACCATTTGGTGGGGTTTGGTTTATCTTCTTATCAATAAATAGTAAATATATATATATATGTTACGGCTAATACCCGAAGTGCGGCTACACCTAGTTTTAGCCGGTTAGAACTAGGTGCATATATATGTCATTTTAATGAAAAGAGAGAGTTTAAACATGAAAAAAAAAAATAACCCTAACCTACCGAATAGTAAGTAAATCGGTAGGTTAGGGTTATATTTTTTTTTCATGTTTAAACTCTCTCTTTTCATTAAAATGACATACGGCTAATACCCGAAGTGCGGCTACACCTAGTTTTAGCCGGTTAGAACTAGGTGTAGCCGCACTTCGGGTATTAGCCGTAACATATATATAAAAATATACACAAACAGGTGGAAGATAATACGAAAATTAACGTTATCTTCATTCTGATTATGCAAATTACGATAGTCGATAGTTACATATAGTCGATAAACTGCTTTTGATTAGACTTTGGTCCGATTGCAATTTCTGTTGTCATTAATCCGTTTTTGATAATGATTATCAGGATTGATAATGATAACTGAGTGAGTTGCGACGAAGTTTGGAAGGTAGGTAGTGTAGAAAAAGTGCATTTGTACTGATGAACTAAAAATGTAAAAATAGGTTAATCCTTGATTAATACATAAAAAATGTGCATATTTCGTAATCTCGCACTGAATTAATTTAAGATGGTGTTTTGAATACATGATAAGTGACAATCCTCATACATTCCTCGCCTCATCATTCTCTGTTCACGATATTTTCAAAAATACTCAACTGATTTTGAAAGCATGAATGCATATGAAAGCAATCAAACATTATAATAATTAATTATAACTATATTAGCCGATTAATGTCCTCCCCTACTCTAAGTGAGCTAACAAAAGGCAAACATATAACAATAATTGTTACACAGATGTGTTTGATTGTCAGCGTGTCTGACTAGCGATCGCATCTGGCGTCGTTCTGTGCCATCTGGACACCAAACATACATGTGGTATTGTCGTACAATACCATTATTATACTTACCGATTCATGAAAGGAGGTTGGTTGTTCGATTTTAATACTAGCTGCGCGTTTTACTCGTTTTTGTATCCGTTTTCGTGGTAATTTTGGGATAAAAATAAGACTTTTATCTTCTTTATGAATTAAGCTATTTATCACACATGTTTTTGCTCAAATCTGAACCGTAGATTAGTGCCGCTCCAGAGATTAGTATCGATTAATTAAAGGAAGTTCGATTCAATTAAGTCAAGTTTCAATTGCTTTCCAAAAAGTTTTGCATTCCAAATTCGACAATGACTACGACAACGACAAAGTTCTAGTTTTAAAGTTTTACTCTTCACTTACAGATACAGTACTCAGGGATGACTCAGGGTTATTAATTTAATCGGCAATTAACTAATTGACGTATTTATTCATACATTATATGTAAAAATCAATCATTTAAATCTCATAAGGACTCTTCAGTGGCTGTGAGTGCGGCAGATATTTAAAAACAAGTTAAAATGAAATGTTCATGTGAGTTTCGTTATTCGAAAAATAGAATAGATACTTACATAGATGTAAATTAAAAACTTTTCGCAATTTGTTCTTTTAAGTTGTATTTTTTCTGTTTTACGTATTTTATCTTATCTAGTGTATAATCCCATATTTACGCAATATATCATATATTATCATACTAAAACAAAACATTAAAAGATTTAAAATAAATCCGTAGCGTAACAAAAAACTGAAATCAACCCCCCGTCTATTAGGGAATGACATGTGAATAAACATGCCAAGTGTAACGTGATTGCGACATGGCATTTTGAACTTAAGGGTGGTATAAATAAGGGTTGTATCGATTGTTTGTACAGGGTGGTGAATGGATACACTTGTTTCTCAGTATGGGGTGTGTTTCACCCCACATTTGGTATTTTTTGTCACCCCTTAACTTTGAGGAATTATTGAAGCAATTATCTTGGAACGATTTGGGTCGGTAACTGTTTTTCGACTTCTGTTTTTATAAGTCACATTATCTGTTGGTTTCTTTTACCTATAATCGTTACTTGATGTTTTTATTGTATAATCACACAAAGTAATTTTCCATACATATCGATTTTCTTATTTTTCATAATTGAAATATTGGCAGGGTAGAGCTGTTAATTAAAAAAACGTGGAAGTAAGTATAAAACCTTTGCCCAGCAGTGAGACAATAATTTCTCAGTTCTACAACTAATAAATCAATATCGATATGGTTTTTGTAGAAAGATAGTTTAAATAGAGACTTAAATGGTCGCAACTTAGAAAATGTAGAGTATCTACCTGTAAAAAACATTGCGCACTAAGTTACGACCAATAAAAATCCTTTTAGAATAAACATAGGAGTAGGAAATAGTAGGAGAAAATGAAATAGAATAGTATTATATTACATGTTTAAAAACGTTCATATAGGTACAGTGCTTTTTTAAATGATCTTAAAACTAAAATCTGTTCAGTAGTAAGTTTTTATAGTTCTAGTTTAATAATGACGAGTATAAAATATATAATTACCTTTAACATCAGCCTGCGTAGAATCAGCGTTCACATTTAATTCGGCCATAATCGCCAAAATATCCTTAAAGCTCAATCAATCCGAAAACACCAACAAAATAGTCCATTCAACAAAGGCACAATAATTATTGGCACAACACAATCCAGGTGAAAAAATAAATTTATTTTTTTAAATAAAGAACACAAGTTTTATTTTATAATACAGTCATGTCATTTTCAGTTGTCAAATTTGACGCGCGCGAGTTCGTATGCTCCTCTATTTGTGTGACAGTGCGGACATGTTTCGGGGCCGACTGCCGGCGCTCTACTGATGGGAGGCAGCCAGTGGTTCGCTTGGCCGAGTGAACAGGGCCGGGGTAAAAAAGCTATGGCGCCAGCCACAGTCGCGCCCTTAGAGATGGACGGTTTATAACACGTTTTATTCAGTATCGATAGTCGATAGTTGGTTAGGTTTTTGGCAAAACTAAATACAAATTCGGGTATACATGGGATAGGGTTCGGGTAATTAAAAGTTCTTGTAGAAAGGAATAGTCTTACTTTTTGCACGAGGTTAAGCATAACAAATGAATAGAGACACATTTATTTTAGCTATTGTGTACAAACGATACAAAACGTAAGAAATGATTTGGTAACACCGTTGATGATAGAGTGCGGTAGAGTCGCTTCATTCGCAAATATAGTATCGCATTTTTTTAATGTAGCGGCCGTTTCAGATTTCGAATATTTATTTGGTAGTAATTACGCATTTTTGAGAAATAATATATGAGTACTTACATACACTTTTCCATTATTTAATGACACTGAGAATATTAAAATAAACGACCGCCTTTATCCGTTCTTAAAATGGACAAGACTTTGTATATTCAGTTTGTTAGCCCACTGTCCAACGCTCACCTTATCCACTCAAGATCTAATCTAAGAATCTACTCAAGATTGAAAGATCTTACAAGAAGTTATAGTTGACCTAAATCTCAATCATACCAAATAAAAAACATTTTTAAAAAATATTAAAAGAAAATGGGAACACTTTTATCGATAGCTCGTCACTAGCAGCAGCCGGTCGCATTCCCTGGTTGGCGGCGACTTGTCGTGAGGATCGCCGCACACCGCACCGCGCCATGTGCACTACACTACAACCGACATAACGCCAGCACCACCATAAACACCCCTACCACCTACGCAATAAAGACCACATCATCTAACATTACATACTCGGAACATTTGCTCCGAAGTTATGGGCTATTTCCACTTGCATATGTGCATCTCTGACTCACGCAACTATCAAAAATCGAATTAGACAATTGGTATTGCTGATAGTGACCTATTACATAATTTATGGGCGCTCGACTAAACATGTGGCGTTAAATGTAATATTTATTAGTTGATTGTTCCAACTGTGTTTTATGACGACTGCTGACGATTATATTTTAATTGAAGCTCTAATATATTAACTGCTTGTCAAAGGTTTTTTCTATTTCAATATTAAAAACTCATGCGAGATGAACTTTTTTTTGCTTTTCCTTTGATAAAACTAAATGTAAAACCGCTTTAAAGGTCAGTACTCACACACGGTATTACTCGATAGTTTTACTCGAAGTCGAGTAAAAATCAACGTGTGGACCGCAAAACTCACAGCTCGAAGGCTCGCACCGAGCCGGCTCGATGGAATTAAATGAAAGTAATTTCCTTCGAACCTACTCGAAGCGAGCCGTCAATCTTGACTCGAACGTGTGTACGTGACTGCGAGTGGCGCGAGGCGAGCGTCAGTCTGGTATTGTTTATCGTGATTGAAACACGTGTTTTTAGAGACATCCTTTGTTGCACAGACATCCTTTGGCTCGAACGGTTCGGTGAATACTGAACGGCGCGCCTCACTCGATAGATCAATGCTCAATGTGTGGACGAAAGCCCATGCCATGAGTTTTACTCGACAGTTTAGCTCGATCGAGTAATACCGTATGTGAGTACGGACCTTAAGAGGCCTTTGGCCTCTCTCGGTACATTCGCTATAAAAAGATAATTGTAATCTGATACATGAATATTTGAATTGTTTCGTAATCAATCACATAATTAGCATAATCACTATCATAGATAAAACATGTTGTGTGGCACCTAAGCGTGGAAAAGTAACAATATATGCGTGATAGGACATATTTCTTCGTATTTCTGCTATCAATGTAGGTTTAGATCAGTTTTAAAGTCAAATAACTGACTACATAGACAGCTAAAACAGTGGGTTCAAGATAGGAAGTGGATACAGATTTTTAAATGAATGGACTTATAAATAATGTCCTAAAAAGACTGAAATATCATCAAATCCAAGTAAGTGATTTTACTTGCATTGGCAGACTTAAGTGACCCGAACAAAAAGTTATTCATAATTTGAGTATCATTGCCTTACCTGTCAGCCAAAATTCAAGTACATACTCTACGCACAATATTTACGCTTCTTCCCACAAGTATACTCTATCCAGTGATAGGTGCTGATAGCGTCTTCGCTACTGCCCTGCCCTCGGCCGCGCGTCACACTCTGTTCCGGTGTGTGTGTGTGTCCAGTGGCCGCTAGTGGGCTCCGGGCGGCGTCCCCTTTATCATTTCTTAACGCGTCCAGATTTGGCAACGTCGATACAGAATCCAGTCCCGACGACTTTTTGTTCGGACGTTTCCTCTTATTCGGGGAACGGGTCGCAAAACAACCGGCCGCAGCCTCCGGCCCCAGATTCAGGTTTTGTCCACAATGTTTATGGACACAACCGAATTAATTCGTAAAAATTACCGTATCACCATTTTGTTAACGAGCGCTTCTGAAAACTGCTAATTTACAATGTTGACCGAAAGTTTTGGTTCTTCGGTTTTGAGTAGCGTGTGGAGGTGTGAACGAGTCAACCCTGGACAAACAGAACGTCTGAGAAGCAAACAGTGGACGGCGGTCTGCGAGGCCCGTAGGCGGCCAGGTAAAGCTTTTGACACCTAGCCTCGCCGCGTTAATCCCCACGCGTTTCATTTAACATCTTTTTCGACTGTTTGATTTGTTCCCGAGCTGGACGTGTGATGTGTTATGTGCAACACCTATTGTTTATGGGTAACACATGTGATAATAAAACGGGGCTAATGCATCCGTTTATATCGAACACATTGCAACTTGTCGTTGCTAGACTTTGCATAAACAAAAGGTCCTTTCAAGATACACATGTAACAAGCGATTCTTATCAAACTCGCATTTTGTTAATATGTTTTTGTTATTTTGTTTTTGTTTTGGTTTCTGAGGTTTAAATGAACCTTGACCACAGAGTTTATGTCTTCTGCAACCGGTAAAATGGACGAAAATTAAGATAAAAATGTAAACGAAGTTAGTTTCAATTCAATTCAACCAACATTTTTGTACCTATCACGTAACCCCATCAGATTTTAAACTTCAAACTAAATCACACTTCATCACTTATAGCTCTCCAACTCCAAACTCAACTACAAACTTAACCCCAGAGCGCTCAGTCCACCAGACACTCGGCAACATCTTTAAATAGACGATTACTCAACAACTTGAGCGCTGTCACTCAAGAAACGGTGTAATGAGATGCCCTGCACTTATCGAGATTTACCGGTCGCTACCTATTATACAGAATACATACATCATCATACATGTAACACTCATATTAGTGTTCAAGTACTCAAGTTTGTGAGTATGGGTGTATGTCTTTTACGTAAAAAGTGAATTTAAAATGAATGAAATTTGGAATAAACAAAAGTGGGTTTATAATCCAGGACCTAGGATAATACATACGTTTGGAATAGTGGTGATTATACGTGTAGTCCTCGCACTAATGTAACTAGTGAAAACATACAGATCAGATATTGCAAGTATTGTATTTTCAGTGATCTATATGCTGTAGTGAAATATGATAGCTCAGAGCATAACTTTGTTACTATACTATTTAGCACTGTTTGCTCATTGTCCCCAAATTACAATATGTTAAATGAACACGCAGGGCGCTACTAGTGAAATGTATGTTTGTATGCCCGTCTAGGCACCTGGCCACTAACTGCTAAACAAATATAGATGCGACCTCTTCGCGTGTCGGAGTTAACTACGCATTGAAGCGATCAATTATATTCAGATTAACTTCTCAGATTTGGCGGCAGCGCAAATTCTGGTCATTTTTTCCCTTGTTTATTGGCCTTTAGATTTCGACCATATCGTCAAAAGATGGCGTGTTATTTTAGGGCTAAGAGAGTCCATATATGTTTGTTTTGCAAAAATACGCGTTTATATGAGAATGACATAATAAGAGAATTACTGAAACATGCGTCCTGTAATTTTCATTCCATTATAGTGCAAAGGCCTCTCACTCACTGCAGACATTATTGTACCTATAACTAGACTGGAACATGACTGACTATAAAAAATCAAATTAAGAACCTTATTTTTTATCGTTCGAAATAATAAAGACTCTTTCCTAATCAAACAGCTAAAAGCAGATACAAAATAACTAAATTAAAAGATTAAAAGACAAATACTTCCTTAAAATCGCTTTCTTCTGTTCGGAATTCAAAATCGAGAAATACTGTCCACTACTTACATACAACAGAAAATAGCCCTTATTTTTACTTAGTTGAAGCTCTGTTTTATATGGCTTAGGCGATGGTGTGTTTTTAAAGGAATAGAGACTTTGGTTTGGAGCAGCTACGGTTGTGATTGGCGCGTAGGGTGGTGGTAGGAGTTTGGCGCCGATGTTCCCGCCATGGCGCCGCCGCGCCGCCGACACCTCTTGTATTATGAACTAGCCCCGTGACCTGGCGTCGATCAACTGGTATTTGACTCAGCAAATCAACTGTGGCTACAACTTAGGAACAGGTCGATATACAAACTTATTGGTCAATGGGCTTGTGGATTATTGTCAGTTGTTGTTGATGACGTAATTTTGAAAAGGAACACTCTTATGACTGAACTAAGAACCAAGACTAAACTATTTAATAACTAATGACATCATTTTGGGACAAGAAAAACTTTACTTCTGTAAATATAACGAGTGGTAATTAACGAATTTTATTTATTTATTTTATTTATTGGCATAAGTTTAAAAAAAATACTTTTTTGGAGTTGTTTGCTTTTGTGTAAAAACTATGTAGGTATTATTCCAGTTTTATTCACCGAAACTTTTTCAAAGACTACTTAATTTTTTGGCATGACATTCAGACCAACGTAACCCCAAATGTGTTCCGTATCACAGTATTTGTCCAGACTCGTCTCACACATTTAACCGACCGCCGAAACAAAAACAAGTGTTTGAAAGAGATGGAATCACGCCAAGCTCGGCGAGTAACATCGATATAATTTATGCGAACATCCCTAAAACAGGAATGCACTTCTGCAATACAATCAAAACTAACCTCAAATCCCTTTTGACAAAGCTCAATCTCGCAAACAACACAATCAGTTTAAGCGCTGTACTCGAAACAGGTGTTAGCAGTCTTTGGTGATGATAAAATTGGTATAGACAATTTCGTCTTTATTTTCAGGGTACAGGGTTTAGATTTTGTTGTCTTTGCTATGGTTTTTGTGCTCTTTAGTCTGTGGTTTGTTTTCATCGGTCCCAGATGTGCATTCTGTGCGGAGGCGTTCTCACTTGACTTCGTAATGTAGAGATGATGACAATTAACGGATTTCGCAACGATACGACGCTGTTGAAGTTTCACGTACCTTTGATGTGACGATACGGAGATTCTGAGATTCTGCTATACGAAAAGAGGGTATGTAATTGTTTTACATGAAAACTTGATTGGAAACTGCGTGTTTGAGGGCTACTTATATGCCTGTATATTTAAGTGCCACTAATATGGTGACAAGTTACGTATCTTAAGTTACGTGTAATCTACGTGACGTCATGATTTCTTAGTTCCTTGCAGTTATTGTGTAAAGCACTTTCGTTTACTTAAGTTTTTATATTCTAAGATTACTAAGGAAAAACTAAATAATAAATCTTGATGCTCCCACATATCAACGTTTCAAAACCTTCACGTATTATTAATCTCATATTTTACACCAAATTACATGGATGACAATGTTACAACCGTCATACCGTCCCCAGTATCAAATGACATACACTCCAAATTCCAGAGCAAATACCAAAAAATTACATACACAAATGACAAGCATCGAATATAACACCAAAGCCCGTCGTATTTCGAACCCAAAATAACCCAAAAAAATACAAAACGAATGACCCTTTTAACCCTTTTGAAGGGGCTATAATCAGCTGTATGTATAATCGGGTAGGGTTAACAAAAAAACACCTGATCTGATAGAGCATTGTTCGCGGACAATGCTACCTGTCTCGCTGTCGGTACACTTGTCTGCGCCGGCGCATGGCATGTAGATTACTGAAGAGTTAGTAGCGGACTAAGATTAGTGGGACTGGTGAGTTAGTAGTATAGTCGAGGATTTTACATATTTGGAAATGTATGTGATTTTTGATCGAATGCAGTTTTTGATGTGAAATTGATGATAGTTTTTTTTAATTTAAGATGTAAGAATTCAACATTTTTAAATTATTATTCATTATGATCTGCATACATTTATTTTATTTACGTAACTTAATCTGATCCGCTAATAACAATAATAATGACCCACCCCTATAATTCCGATACTATATCCTTTTAAGGAAACCTCTGCCCAGTCTGATTAAGGTGAACAAACTTAGGGTCCAAAATGGTCCATATTGACGCGGTTGATATTGGCGGTAAGGTGATAAACTAATAAGTTAACCTAAATTCGACCAGTTTAATAAATTAAATTCGACCAGTCTAATAAATTAAATTCGACCAGTCTAATGAGCCCGATGCTTGGGGTTGAGTGCAAAAGTGCATTGTTCGCAAACAAAGCTACCTGCGCTGCCCGCGCGCCGGCGCCTGTGCATGAGACACATTGTAATGAAGCGTACTGATTAATTATTTATTTATTATTATAAAGTCTTTTTAGAAATGAAAAGGAAGTCCCAAAGCAGCAGTACGAGTACATCTCCAATCAAATCACACTCAAAAAGCTGAGTGTGAGTAATCAATTATTTCCAAATTAGCGTTTTACTCGAAATATTTGGGGCATGCAGTAATCCGGCGACCATTATTGGTGTATTCTAATGGCGGCACCTGAGCGGCACCTGCGCCCGCGCCGGCGAATCCTTTGCTTTTTGTGCCACCTGCGGCACAGCGATCCGTTGGGCCTTTGTGCAATGTAGGGTTAAGGTGGCATAGAGAGGCCTTAGGTTTATTTGTGTAGCTTATTTTAGCAAAGCATAGTTATGTGACTTGTGCGGTGTAGTGGTGTCAATGTCTCGGGAATTTTGTTTTACCTAAGTATTATTTTGTGATGATATTTCTAGAAGTTTTAATAAATAAAACAGTTGCCTAAAGTGTTATTATTGCAATGCGTATAATATAAAAAGTAAAATCGATTATGTTAGTGATCAACTTGCTTATAATAAGACTAGCTGTTCCCCACGATTTAACCCGCTTCATACCCGTCCCTGTAATAAGGTTGATATAAAACAATAACTAACGCAGAATTAAGATGTACGTATAAGCTTCATAAAAGTCGATCACTGGGTTTCCGTGAAAGAGTAACGAAAATATCCATCCTCACAAGCGTTCGCATTTTTTATTTTTATGTATCATATTTTCAGGTAATTAACCTAACAGCCATATCTATCCATAGTGAGCTCTACAACATGTGTAACAAAGAACGGTCGAAGTTGAAGCCGCATTTTTTCTTGAAAGGTGTGATCCCGGGAGATTCACTCGGTTTTTTGAGGCCCGGATCTACAGGTGGACGATATGTTTCAATTGTTATTCTAAGAGTCTAATCTTGATCTTAAATTAAGTTATATATATAAGTATATGACAACATCAAAATGTTATAGTGATATTTTTTTTTCTATTGAGGGCTCCCACACAAAACTGCGATGCGATGCGAATTCGCATCGCAGGAACTTGCGATGCGAATTTCTGCGATACGAACTGAAATAGGTATATCTATCGCCATTACTACAGTACAAAGAAAAGAGATGAATATATTAAATGAGAATCGCTAATTAATGGAACAGCATCGCAAGTTCCTGTGATGCGAATTCGCATCGCATCGCATCGCAGTTTTGTGTGGGAGCCCTGATGTACAGTTGTGATTTCAAGCTCGCTGTGATTGGTTGGTCCACTGTCCGCTCCTTACTTCATCGCATCCGCATTCAAAGTATTTGTAGTAGTATAAAAGATGGTAAAGGACAGCTAAAGATGGAGCACTTTTATCTTTCAAACAAAATCAAATAAATTTAAATCAGGCAAGTCATTTGAAGCTACAATAGTACAGACAGTCATGCAGACACTTCACACTCGCCTTATAGTCTAAGCTGCGAAGAGCTGAGAAGTGAGAACCGTGTGTGGATTAAACCTTGACATATTTTAATTATAACTCACTCAAATACGATGAGTGATGACAGATAATACTCGGTGAGCAGTCCCTCAACAGACTTTTGCCCAGAAGTAAAACAGTAATGTGGTACAGTAAAGTCTCCTAAAAATAACACGGGGTGTGTTTTTGCCTTTGTGTCCGAGGTAAAGCATTTCGGTTTACCCTCACTGTATATTTTGCAAAGCCCCCACCAAACCCACTAAGCCTCATTTAGTGACGTGTGTGAGGTCCCGTCAAGAGGAGCACTTGAGATGAATGATGACGTCATCGGTGGCATCGGTGACGTGACACATGTCACCAGGAAACGAGGATGGTTTCCGGGGCGTGGCGGGACGGTGGAGTACACTGGATAAGACTTAAAAGTTAAGCTATAATAACCAAAATAACTTAGTTGAGGCAATACGGTTGGAAAGCATTAACAATAGAGGATCAAGAATTTTGATTTGCAGTCAAAGTTTATCAAGAGCAAGGTGTTATATTTGTATTTGTTTCTGGAGGAATCAGAATCGTGCATAATTTATATACATAATTTGTTTCTAGAGGAATTAGATGCTTGCATGATTTAATTAGTAGGTAGAGTTAAGTGCTAGAGTTTAATGTTGGTATTCATGCTACAGCTGCCAATATAACCAAATGCTAATACCAAACGACTGTGCTGATTTTAACAATTCCTGATCTATGGGTTTAAACCTAAAACTTAAAGGACCTTATTAATAAATGCGGTATAACTAAAACACAATTGTTTGAAAGTGACAAACCATTGCTAAACTTTTCTAAATAAGTACGTGTTAAAAAACACGTATTAGAAACAAATTATATGGCCCAAAGAGCGGATTGCTCTGTTTAAACTATCACGATAAGAACACATTGTAAACACTCATCTAGACGGGACTTCGCAAATAAAAAAATTAATGTATAAAGAGCGGAGCCTATAAGCTTATCCACACATTTCAAACTCATTACCCATAATCGGCATATCGCAGAAATGCAACAAAAACGTAATTCGATGGAACTGTAACACGTCTGCGACACGTCCCGACAGACGCACAGACAGGATGTCACGCATAATTACTCGAAATTAGGGACACGTTCAACTAATTAACTAGCGTATTTGGTAATTGGTACCGATATTTAGTAGTAATCGATTTTTGGGAATTGGTGTGATTTATTTTATGCTTATTTATTTATTTATTTAATAGACACTACAACAATATAATCACTTTGCACTTACAATTAACTTATAAATAATTTATGTTCTGAGTGACATATCTTTACAGTAGCGTACAACATTCTATGCTTTATAAATCAAACTAACAAAAGAAAAAAAACTGAATAAACATTAAAAAAGTAAACAGATAAAATTAAATTACTTAGAAAAAAAAATATTACTTATTGAATGGGACTAGTTGTTATCTAGACTTACTACCGCACTCAGCGACTATTATTACATTAAATCTCTACTACGGAAGGGTTTGACGTTAATGAGCACGAGCATAATAGAATAAAGCTGAAAAGTTTTATTTTGTTGGTTTGTTAATATCTACCAGTCTACTTTTTATCCCGGAATTCCAAAGAGAACAGCAATACCCGGGTAAAAACGCGTGCGTTGCTAGTATTTGAATATGCACTTCATTTCAAAACGGGATCAAGTGAACAGGGAAGTCTCTCCATGAAAAATGTTCGTGCAAACAATATGAGAGGAATTGCTTTCCACAAGGTAGTAAAAGCGTTGATTAAACTGCACTTATCAAAAGTATGTTTCATTATACACAACTTTACTCCTCCATTCCCCACTTAGCTGTGATAATGTATTCGTGTAACTCACAAAAACAGATAATAAATGGTTTACATAACGAAATATTAATATCGATGTAACAGGACCATCAATCAACCATCATATCCGCCTCGACGAACAGACAAACGGATCGCTTTTGAAGTAAATCTCGACGGTAGTGATTTATACTCGTTTAAAATGGTTAGTTTTATAAATATAAATAAACAAACAAAGCCGGGCGTGTCGTGTAGTTCAACAGTTGTCTCGGAAGTCCGACATCCTGGGTGCAGGGGTGTAGCACAGTTTAGGAAAATGAAAATGAGCCATTTATACTACAAGTACTACAAGCAATTAGCTGAAGAGATTTTTTTTGGTTTATTTCTTCTTTTTCTTATCGAGTGGATGGTCAACCTGACCAATCCTGGTGTCAGAGTTATTGAATTTGTTTATTTTAAAAGCAATAACGCCCTGAATAACTAATCAACACCGAGTAAAAGGAAGTTATAGGATATCCTTTTTTCTCTACGTCTCTATATATTCTTTTTGTTATCCTGAAAAAAAAACGGTCTCTACGCGGGTAAAATCGCAGGGCGCTGCTAGTAGCTTAATGTTTTCAATATCATCTCGAGAAGTCTCTCAAGCATGTGCAGTTTACATGCAACAGCACAACTCAGGATCGTGCTCAATAATCGTGCTAACTTCGTATTTCCCGCCAATCAAAAGCCAAAACTCAACAACTTTCATACTATCAAGACCATGTTGGAGGAGTTTGGGGCTTACTCGAAATCAATGGATGATAGGTACTATCGAGTATTTTCTCATAGTCATGCTTGAAAGGCATTATCATGTTTACAGATTTGCACATAAATGTTTAAATTAGACGACAGATGTTGACTGTTTCTTTATATTATTAGAAGAAGAACGGAATAAGTAAATAATAAAAACCAAACTAAATCAAAGGTTGCTTAATAGATATGTATCGATTTTTATCACAATTAAACGATTAATGCTAAAATGATTATCAAAAACAAGCCTATTATCAAATCCTAATCTCAAAAGTTATATAAATAAAAATATGACCCGGATACTTAATAAACAATATACTCGTATTACAAATATAATAATTGGTCCGATGTGCAATGTAAGAACTTTACACCTGATAAGATAGCGGAGTCACCTGATATGGTTATCATTGATAACGTAAAACAATGTTAAGTCTAAAGTCCTTATTAATGTACTGTAATCTAGCTACATTTTCCTGAATTTTACCCGTTTCCCGTAGGAGTTCCTAAATGTGAAGTATTCCGTATTAAAGCATAGATCTTATATTATCTCTCTCCCAAATCTCATTCAAATCAGGTAAGTTTAGACGGAAATATACATAGGTAGATACCCTATCGCATTTATGCATTTATGAAAATATTATTGTAAACGCAATCAGCTGGTTAACTGTGTATTCCTAACGTGCAATGGTCGAGTTACAGTTCTATCGATACTATTATATCATTCATTCATGACAAGCCCGTTGGCACAGTGGCAGTGAGAGCGCTTACTGTGTCGGGGGTTGCGGGTTCGATTCCCGCCCGGAGTCAACAATATGTGCAGACATAGTTGTTGGCGACGACGTCTGGGTGTCAATTATATATTCTTATAAAGTATTTGTGTATGTATAAGTAGTAGTATCAGTGAGTTAGATTCCATAACACAAGCTTAGAGCTTACTTTGGGTCTAAGTAACCGTGAGTGAATTTGTCCGGGTATATTTATTTATTTATTGATTCATTCATTCATTTGGAATAGGATTATAGTAGGATATTTCGCTGGTGTCGTAATTTTAAGACCGCCTGAAGGCCTCCGACTTGGTCTAACGGTTGAAAGACTGAGAATGACCACTTAAGGTGTCCTCTGAAGCGGTAGCGCTCAGATAAAAATGCCACTATCAGCCAAGATGAAAGAAGACGGTGAGTTTTCTCTGTTTGTTCACCGATTACTCATTATTAAATAGATCGTTCGATATGATTCAAAATGTGTTAGATCAGGTTTGAGCCCATGTTGATCCCATATAAACTGTATGAATATTGGTTAAGTCTTTTTGAAATGGTTCCAAAAACTCAAGGTAGCCGTCACCTTACAGTTAACACAAGGGGAAAAAAACTAAAACTTAAATATAACTCTAAAAAAAAAAATATAACTCTAGGTGTCTGAGTTATATTTTTTCTTCAATTTTATTTTTTACACAATCCAGCAGATGGTTGTATAAACTAAATAATGTCAAACAAAAGGCTCGCAGGGTTCGGTCCGAACTCTTAAATCAGGAACAAGGCAGGATTGTGTATACCTAAATAGGCCTTGTAGACATTTTCAGAGCCTTAAAGTGCATTTGGTCGCTATGTACCCGACGGAAACTAAAACAATAAGTCATTGCCAGAAAAGTGTTCCAAGTATTTTCCGGTACATTTTAACGTGAAGTTAGTGATGTTATTATTGTATTAGTGAAACGGTGGCGCGCATCTGTTCAACACCAATGAGTGGAGAAGCCACACGCGCATGCGCCGAATTCGTCCACTCCAATAGGGTGAGTCTATAATGTACTCGAATAAGTTGTTTAAGATAGTCAGAGTAACGCCGCATTTCTTACTTGGAATTGGTCACGTTATGAACTATCAATGTGACCCACTTGAATATTACAATTATCAGAAAACATGGAAAATTAGGAATTTTTAAATCCTATATATATAAATGCCATAAGTATGCACGAGGCTATTGTACATCTTAAAATTCCGGGATAAAACTTGCTGGACATAAGCTGCTATTTCTTATTTATACTCTATCTACTTAATGGGATATCTAGCCTTATTTCACGTACTTTTAATAGATAAATAAAGTAAACAACTCCCTCCAGTATGCACGCGGACCGGGCGGTCAGGCAGGCGGCAGGCGTCAAGTGCGCACGCGCCACTTAGAGCTAAAATTACGCGGCAATCTGTCGGGCACAGGATATCCACGGCCATCTGCTATCACCACGCCACCAGTAGGGATCGACTATTTTTACACGCATTGTCTTGAGGAGGAACGGGACGTGTCTTGGAAGTAACGTGAAGGATACTGAATTGAAGAATAGCTTGCAACAGTGGTATTGTGGTGGGTTTTGGGCTTTCAAACGCCACATAGGCAGCAAAAATCCTGTTTTATATTTTGGTTGAATCTATTATCACCCAACACGTTCAATAATTAACGTTTTCCAAATCTGTACTTCTAGGTACGGTACTAGAAAAGGTAAAGCTGATTTTGCTGTTATTAGTTTAATTGACAGCCTACAAATCGGATTTGAACAATTGTTAAACTGGAAAATTATTGGCTACCACCCTCCTCACTGTACTGGTATCTTCAGTGAAGTAATAGGCCTTTACCCAGCAGTGGGGCATTATACGCCTATACTTACTTACTCTTCGTCCCAAAATTCCCCATAAAAATGCAGGCAAAACCAGGACTAGTGCTGCTAAGTATGGAAAAGACTCATCTCATGAAGGTACAACGCAAGTAAAACCGCAGGGCACTGCTAGCCATGTAATTATCTCTCCCATTGCAAATCGTCAAACGTAAAAAAGCTTAGCTACCGATCCTTCAACGATTAACAACACGTTGACACAAGTAAAGTAATAAAGTCGGTAGGAGACGCTCCATCTGGCTGCAACGTGAGGGCGTCACATCTGTACTGTACCGTGTTTAGGTGGGACATTGGTGTTAAATATAACATGATTACCATTTATACAATTCACATCTAACTACTATTCTACTCTGACACGTGCAAGTTTGTCATGAAGCATGGATTTTGTTACTCTTTCATGCAAAAACTTCTGATTTTGGTTGAGCTTTGCTGTAACATAGCTTTTACATCAGATCAACCTATACATTTTTATCACTATGGAATGGTTTGCAGCACGGAAAACAGGCTAGTTATATTTATCTCAACTAATAAAAAAACCTAAAGAATATGTTTTTTGAACTCTAACTAACCTAATTAACTACTGTAGCCATACCATGACCTCTTAGGTGGCGTCTCAAGATCCAAGCAGATTAGTTTAGGTTTGCGTTTCAATTCGTACCGTGACCTTATTTAAACAATATCGCACTTGAATCGCCATCGCTTTGAATGAATGAACGAACCATTTTGCTGATTGGCTAATTGCGTCACTTCCTCTAAGAGAAGTTATTAAGGTGCGTTCGAAAACCTTACTAATTAAAATTACGGAAAGTTACGGTTTTTATGAGAACCTATTTAAAATGATAAGTATTATTTAAAACAAACATTGGTTTGTTTATACACACAATAATTATTTTTACCTAATTTGTAATCATAAAATGTTTGAACTATAAAGTATTTATTGCTCCAGAAACCTATGGTATTTTTAATTTTAAACAGACATCCAAAATAAAATTAAGATTTAAGTGTTCGGAACGTCACTGAAAGTGGCATTTCATTTTTGGCAAAGATCAAACAATTCATAGAATATAAAATAGACATAGATTAAAATATAGACATAGATTATAATATAGACATAGATTAAATATATTATTATAGGTATATTTTTTAAGCATTTAAATTATTACCTTCAAGCTCGTTTGATAAAAATTGCGATTGTTAAAGATTTATTTCTACGAGTATTATGGATTAACCAGGAATATAAGTTAAGTCTCAGAACTCTAGAGTCTTGTGCCTTGTCGCTCTCGCTTCATTGGGGAAATTCGGGATAAAACAAAGCATATCCTCCATGTTTATATTGATAGTCATGTTTACCCTCGTAACCTACCTACCTACTCGTACATCCCCTGCGCTCAATCTACACTATACAGTACTACAACCCGTCCGCGCTCGTATTTTATTTTGTGTAAGTACATATTATTTACTTCTCATCATAACTCAGAAAAGAAATGTCCAATTTTAATAATGTAAAGGTCTGTTGATTTTATTGGGGTCGTTAAACAGTGGTCTCAGTGGTCTCAGTTTTCATCAATTGTTTGGTGAGGCTATATCGTGTAAGAACTAATAAATTCTTCACTCTCTAATCATGTAATCATTCAACGGGTTCGACTTAATCTTAGTATCTTAGTGGACATCGCCTCAAACGTCGATTAACTTTTTCTTCGTTAATCTCCAAAAGCTCCAAAGTTCTTAATTTAATATAATTAATTTAATTTTTAAATGTAAACTCGCACATTTTAATCAATTCTTTCAGTTGAATATCATTAAGTTATTTGCACAAATGCATTGTTTATAGTAAGGAACAATTAAACATTAATAATTAACTAAAGTACATACTTATTGTGTTAAAAATATCAACAACGGTTCAATTTATGTTAGAAAAATGTATCTTTTATTGAATTGCTAATTTTGACAGCTGAGACGCTTTACCAAAGCCGCAAAAGACGCTCATGGTACCAAATGAATGAACGAAAACATATTTAGTATGACAAATAGCGAATCAGATTAGGTAATCTGCTAAGCAACTACAATTTGTCACTCATTGATGTCATGGTACGAAAACTGACAGCGAACTAGTTTAGGTCCGCATTTGTATCGCGCTAAGAGGTCATGGTATGGCTCCTGGTCAGAGGTAAAAAAATATCTTATTTTCAGGCTACTCATTATTATCTATAAACTTGTTTAAAATAGTTATCGACTAAGGAAAAATAAAGTAATATATTCCTAATGTTAAAATTTTAGAACTTTCCTTGCCCTCGGCCCATAACAATACACATCTCTCACGATTCCCTGCGTTCGATTCGTTTAAAAAGAGGGTAGTTGCAATAACGCCCGAGCGTACGTCAATCACGTGACCGACACGTGGCAGTCGCGCGTCGGCCGCCGACGGCGCAACACCTATTATATTCGCTCCCCTAGGCACCTATTAGATTTTACTTCGCTTCACCAATTTTGTTTATGATAGTGTGGCTTGATTTTGTGCGTGGTCTGTTTCAAGGGGTCGTGGATTGGGTATTAAAAGGTAATATTTAGAAGACTATATATAGTTGCTTATTTATTCTGGACAATAAACTGAAAAACTGCAAAAAAATTATGTTAATGCTGTTTTCACCAATAGACAGCGCAATCCATGAAAAAGTGGGCAACTTATTATCAGAAAATCATACGCTTACAGATACAAAGTGGGCGTTACGACGCGTGTGACGTCTTGTAGATCGCCTACGCCTACACATTTAAAGGTAAAAATTATAAATATTACGATCTAACCCCTCCCATTTCTACGCCCACAAACGTAGTTTCAATATCTAAATTCAATACTGATAAACTCAGTGCGAATTTTGTTGATAAGATAACAAATTGGGTTTACTGATTAACCTTACTAATGAGAAAGGGTCATGGGTTATACTATGTCAAGATCTATTTAGTTTTATTTTTCCAATTAAGATAAAGATACTCGTAGTATCCTCCTTTCGCTTCGCCACTGTCGGGTAATTAAACTAACCAGTACCACGGTCCAGTACCAAATGAATGACGTCCCACATGTATGTAGCATTTGTCCTTCATGTCCATCTATCTGTTTGTCATCTGGTTATTAACCGAGTAAGGAATACAACCAAAGATGTTACTTTGTAATCAGTTACGTCACAATCTAATTACAATGAAAAGTTTAATCTAGACTCATAGGGTTTGTTTGTTTGAAAATGTACCCCACGGATTTGAATATGAAAATGAAAATGAATGAACTACCTATTATCACAATTATACAACTACTAGCCGCGCCCCGCGGTTCCACCCGCGTTGTATCCGTTCCCGCGGGAATTTCGGGATAAAATGTATCCCATGTGTTATTCTGATGTATAACCTATAACTGTAAAGTTTCATCCAAATCCGTTCTGTTGTTTTTGCATGAAAGAGTAACAAACATACATACATACATACATACATACATACGAGTACAAACTACTTATATCCTCACAAACTTTCGCATTTATTATAATATTAGTAAGATAATCAACTTTAGCTCAGTTAAAAGTTGCATTAAGTATACAGATAGGGTAACGGTAACGATTAAAGTATCGATATATGTACATTTACAAATAAAAGTAATTAATACATATGAATAAATAAATATAAGCGCCTGTAGCTTAAAACTCAATGATATTTCCATAGTCACGTACTTCGACAAAGTTTACACTTTATAATTGTTAAAATGTATTTAATTATCTGAAGTCCTACCATAAAATAAAATATCAACTGGCATATTATATTGAAACTACGAGTATGTACTTAAATAGCTCATATTACTTCGTCAAGTCGTAACAAAAATTAACCTTAAACATATTTTTTATTGAAGGCCAAGTTTAAATTAACAAGGGTCGTTTGATAATAATACTTTTTATTAATAAAATATATTCGTAGGCACCTTTTCGGGGCACCTGACACCAGCTGATGACAATACACCTTGGATCTCCCCTGTCGGTTAATTACGAACGGCTGCCCGGCTGGCTGAATGAACGACGATCTTAGCCGGATTGCGTTGATGATAACCTTCTTGAACAGTTTTGTTTATAGTCTCTTGTACTTGGACTTATGATTATTTTCTGTTAAGATATCTAGGCTGAATAGCATATTAAGTGCAATTTTATTTTACTGATTGCCAGAATAATGTGATACGAGTTTAAAGTTCGAATCAGATAACAATATATAAAAAGGTTGTCATAGTTAACAGTCGTCGGTTTGACTTAAAAAAAGAAACCAAAACAAAAAGGTTTTATATTAGCTAGGCTGTTCATTTCTACCCAAAGTGTGACTGAATACCAAAAATACTTGCAAGTTACCCTCCGAAGTACCCTAGAGCAGTGCAGACCAGCTGTCAACCAATAACAGCCAACAGCCACGTGCCCGTTAAAAAAATAACATTAAAACGGGGGAGACAAAATGGCGCGTGCACTTGACATTTCCAATTAATTTGCGCGGGACATCTGTGAGCGCAGCTGAGTCGGTAAAACAGGACTGTTGAGATGACTGTAACGGACCGATCTGATTTTATACGCGAGATACCCCACGGTTATATTCCACGTTTTCGTGGGGAAATTCGACATAAAAAGTAACCGTCCTCTTCAATGTGAGAAGGTTTTATAAAAATATTTGTAGTGCCTGTTACTTCGACCGAACGAATTTCGGGATCAAAAGTAACTTACGTGTTAATCCAGAGATCTATGTTTGTACCTTGCATTTATCTAAATTTGATCAGTTAGTTTTTGCGTAAGAGAGTAACATAATATGTATTTACTTACATCTTTATCCGTCATCTATCCTCACTTTCGCTTTTATAATACCTACATATTAGAAGTGTAGCCCAATTGTCATTCCAAAACAAATTTAATCAAATTAAAGTCGAAACTAGTGATTAGTAGCGAAATTATGGTTTTGTTTTTAGACTTCTTGCGTGAAAGATAGAATAGTACTCGTATAGTAGATAACTAGCGACGTCACTCACTGCTTGGGTTTACAAAATATGAGAAACATGGGATAAGCCATACGCCTGCTCCCAATCTTTTATCCAATATCTCGTATATGAATGTTCTAAATGTTATATTATTATTTATTCTGGATTTTAGTTTTACACAAAATAAAAACAATGACCTGTTCCTCTTTCTCTTAACGTAAAAGAGATCTTAGATTTTTTCTAAATATTCATTTAATTCTGTTTTTAGCTTGTATTTAATAAGTGCTACTGCCAAGAATAATTCGTCCTGTAGAGCCAGCTGACTGTACCAAAACAAAATTCCTACCTAAATACATTTTTAAACGAACCAATGAATAAATTATTTCATTTGCATGGAATATTTTAAGAAAGGAACCGTTACTGGAATACTAGCGATGCGTTAATTAGCAACACATACAGACGAACAAAAAGACTCCTTTTGGGCTTACGTAAGTGTTACTTTGACGCGATGGCGGCAGAAATGTATTTTAGGAACAATTATCTTTAAAATATGCTAAAAATACTGTTTTATTATGTTCATTATTAAGGTAAATATGAATCTGGTTATATCTAGTTTTTAGTCTCAAAACAAGAAACGATGTTCAAGCCTTTATTGTTTCGAATATTTACATTTAGTGTTTAAAATGCAATTCGAAATTTAAATTGACGAACAACAAACCCTCTTTAGAAATAGGTTAAACAAAGGAAGTAAGCTTAACTTCAAGTTTATTAACGGAAACGATTAATTATTCTGCTCTATGTCGGCTCTATGATCGTCTATGGTAACAATGAGGACATTGTCGGATTCTAGAGTGAGATGTAAGCATTGTGACTTTGTATTTGTTATTGATACCGACTTCCTTTGAAACCATAACTATAAAAAATAAATGAATATGTGCCTAATTAAAGTAATGTTTGTGTAGTATTTAAAGATACATAATATATTAATATTATACAGCAGAGTTTATCCGTTTAAAAACCCATTCTTGGAAACCCTATATCTATTAACAACTCATAAAAACAATACTAATTCAAAAACCAACCACGAAAGAACATAAACTTTTAACTCTCAGGTATGCGTAAGCGCCGCCATAAAAACTTTTATTCATACATTCTGCACCTGCGAAATTAAAAAAAAAACAAACGGCAAGTTCGTATTTCGAACACCCATGTTTTGACAGCGGCGCCTTTTGTCGATGGTCCGAACATTTATTCTGCCATCAAACATAATTGAATTTAGAATAGTGATGCGAAATGACACCTCGATGGAATTATGAGTCGTGTAGTGTACCCTATTTGGTTTTGTGACAAAAAATATGTGAATTAGATGAAAGGGTTTGTTGTTGTCGCGACTAGTACGCGTTCTATTGTGGCGATGGCGTCATTGTGCAACAAGATTAACTGAATTTTCTTAGCGTTATTATTTAGCACACAGTTTAAGAGTTTCCAAAGAATATCAAGTAATTATACCAGCTGATTTATTCATCGTTCGATCACGACTGGCAACATCGCCGCAGGTCAACGTACCAACTACCTATCCCAAATTCAAATCAAATTACTTCGTGAGAATGGAATCCCAAATCTGTGACATCCTCCGTAATTATTCCAGGCGATTATCCCAAATATTCAAAATAACAGCGTCCATTTATCAAAGACCTCTTCTTTTACACTAAAATGTTAGCAAACTTGATTAAATTAGGGTTCTTAATAAAAAGTTTGCAAGGAATTCAGTAATCAGTAGCGTTGGCTCACGCGAGAATTGCGTTCGGTTTTCAAATGTTTGATTGACGTTTGCTGCTGGCCGGTAGGAAAATTAGCATAACTTTTTCTTCACAGGATGTATTGAATTTATGTTAATAGTTGAGCCCAAATCTGTCATTATCAATGTGACATTACATCCGTTTTATTAAAATTTAAACACTGGAACTTTTTGAAAACGTTTTCTTTGTATAAAATGAATAAAAGTTGCAAGCACAATTCTTATTCAAAGCAGTAATTAGGTAACGTTTGTATAAAACCTTTTGTAATAAAGTCTTGTCCAGTAATTTGGCGCCAACTACCAATATTGGGTAGACTGACATTATCGTCTACAGATCATGAAATATCTGCGTCGTGAGTGGCCAGTGTCTCTAGGGGTCCATCTGGAGTCTGTGGGAACCTGCCTCGGGCCGGTACAGACGCACGCAACACTGAATACCATTGTAATGTAACTTGTGCACACGAGCGTATGGAAACGATTCCAACAAAGACTAGGACTTGGCCGCTCTTAGATCTTAACCGATTCCATGTGAGTCGAAAAATACACAATCATTGTTTATTGCAAATGGTTAACTATGTCAAATGTCAAAATTGGCGGGAGTCTGCAACTTTGTGTGGTTGATGAAATATTTTTGCAATGACAAATCTTTTAAGATATAAAGTTATGTATCAGAGTGTACTTTCTTGGCAAATAGATTTCATTCGCATATACTCGTATATCACTAGCCAGACAATGATTAAAAACACGTTAACACATATTTCCTAAAAAACTCTCTCTCTATAAATTATGAAACATCAAAAGTCATCTAGCAATTAATGTAAGATTACGAGCTCGTGTAATAGCTGTGTTAAAACCGGTAGCGGACACACAAATCATTAGATCTTCCACCAACTACTGTGTTTAGCGCGACTTAGTTGATTTATATTTATTTTTGATATTTATTAACTTTAGATTTAAATATATAAGTACGTGGCTAAGTCGAAGATTGATGACGATTTAAGAACAAACAACGTAATGTAGAGTTCTGTGTTCTGTGTGTAGAGTAAAGATAAAATTAAGTTCGTGCAGGTTAGTGGCAACCCTGTGTTGTAATTAAATTGACTGCTGACTTAAACCGGTTCTGACAATTTCCCATGCTCTCTGAACCACGGTAGAACTCTGTTAGATTAGCCACTATCGGCCATTCATTCAAGTAGAAGCCAAGCTAAAGCATTATTTGATGAGGAGTGTTAGATGCAAAAAGAAGTATGTTTGTTTGACCAAGGAGTTTAACCCCCTTTTACCTACTTGACATCAAAAAACAAAGGAGGTTCTTAAATCGTGTGTTTTTTAAATTATTGTCACCTCATATCGAAAATCCTTTGGTATATGAAAGAATGCTGACATAATTGACCTTTTTCTTAATCGATTTAAAAAAAGGAGAAAGTTCTCATAAAAATCTTACATGAAGTCAAAATTACACTTTCCAACATAATTACCTAACTCTACCATATCTCAACCTATGACACCGACTCCATTAAGTCTCCACCTTGTCATTACTTCGCTTGTGACATTTCGCTTCACCTCCGAAATATTTCCCAAATTGTCCCCAAAGGCTGTTTCTCACGGCACACTCATAGTAAACTATCATTAGAAGAAAAGTTAGATGGACACGCCTGTTTGACGTACAGTGATGGTTTTGAGGGAGAGTTTACGTTGATGCTTGGTAGCGGAACAGCAATGGATGTTTGTGGTCATTTCGGACGAAGTTAGGTACAATTATACAAGTACGACGAAACAACGTGTTTTGTAGCAATTATAGCAATATGAGCAATATAGAGTATGAATTAAGTCATATGGGGGAAGTCGATTTGAATCTTTAGTATTAAGACTTTAGTTTGCATAGTCTAGCCATAGTTTTTAAACTTTGACCATGACAAGGGGGTCCGAGTTAAAGGGATTGGTTACTCCCAAAACACCCCCTTGTATGCGCTCAAAGGTCCCATAATTATTATATCACCTGATGAAAATGCCATCCCCAAAATCTCCCAGGAACGCAATGTATTTAACGCGACAGTGGAAATGCAACGTACTGCTAGTGCACCATGCAAATAATTACAAGCTCTCGCTAATGTTCACCGTTACAAAGCTAACCCCGAACGGTTATCGACTCGAGTTAAAGATAATTTACGAGCGAAATTAAATGTTACTAAAATATTGCAGCTAACATTATTGATATCTCCGCGTCCGTGTGAAGCCCCGCAGCTACATATTTTAATAATCACAACACTTGAGATAGAAAGTCTGTGAACTATACGCGTTATGATGGACTTGTGAAATTAATAATGAATATAATAATTCACACGCGGTTAATTAGACCCAAAGTGAGCTCTAAGCTTGTGTTATGGAATCTAACTCACTGATACTACGACATTTACCATACGTTAATAGAAGAATATATAATTGACACCCAGACGTCGTCGTGAACAACTTTGTCTTCACATTGTTGACTCCGGGCGGGAATCGAACCCACAACCCCCGACACAGTAAGCGCTCTCACTGCAACTATGCCAACGGGCTTGTCATTTGACTAGCAGTTCCTCGCCGTTTTATCCGCTTTGTACCTGTTCCCGTGGCGGTTTCAGTAAAAAAAAAGCAGCCTACAACCTTCCTTTTACAAGGGGCTATCACATACAATAGTTTTTTTTCAAATTAAGTTCAAATTATTCGCTCGCTCACCTACCATTGAACTCGCTGGCACGCAACTCGAATATTCACCAAACCCTAACCCGTATTGACTATCTGTAACTCACTACTTACTCGACCAGACCACATCTGTGGCCTTTAGGCGGTCTAACTCCGAAACAGTGTCGACCACTTGTAAAAAAAGTGAGTACCATCGTAGACAATGCGCTGAGCTATACCAAGTACCTATACTGTTAGTAACACGCGATGTTTGGATGTATTAGATGAGTCGTTACCGCAGTATCGTTACTGAGGAGCGAGGTGCCGCGGGTCAGGAAGGGGTCAAGCTAGGATCTTACGGCGCGAATAATAATACATATTGGTACGTGCCTGGAAGCCGTTGACACAAAGAAGTTGCTTAGCAAGTATGAGTAGGTTAGTGGTCAACCCTTGCCGGAGGTTTAAGACCCCCTAAGGCTTCCGTGTATCTCAGAATTGAGAATCTCAGTTGCAGGTTGCTTAACAATCGCGATGAGTTAATGTAGCTTTGCTAAATAAGGACTAGTAACGAGACGTTATTTTACTCGTATTGCACCGGTCCTTGTTGTTTAGAAATATAAAGTATGACAAAAAACAAACTGATATAAAATAAGGTGGCTTTACATTCGTTTATAAACATTTAAGTAAAAAAAGAAAATTACTAGCCTGTGTCCCACTGCTAGGCAAAGGCCTCTCATCTCACTGAAGATATCAGTATAGTGAGGGGGATTAGGCATAATCACCACACTTGCCAATAAATAACAAACAGATTTAAAACAATTAATCCATAAACGATCTGCTTCTAGATTGATCCAATTTCACATCGAATATTTCCCTCTCGATAATTTAAAGTTCGTGCCTTTGACCGCAGGTAAGTGATCCGTCGGTACTGCTGGCAAAAAAATGCAAATTGTCATAAGCCACGGGCGATTCACGAACAGACATTCCCACAGTGGACCGGTACCGACAGCAACGTCATTACGTTACCAGCTATCAAATACTCGTATAACACTAGATTGTGCACTTGGAAAGTTTGGAGTCATTACTTTTAGATGTGATTCACCTGTAAAGATTACTAACTTACACTTTATCTTAGTTTCCATTGAGCGAGCTTTCATATGAGCCTTTAGCCCTATAATTGTTTTAAACTTGACAGTTAGAAAAACTCATTAGTCAGATATTTTAAAAATCATACTTTTACTTTAGAATTCTTTGACTAGCGACTTATAGGCTCACTCAATAGAAAAGGATAATATATCACATGGGTCCAATTTTAAACTTTTTCTAGAATTTGTCAAACCACATCTTGTAGAACCTTGTTAATATCGCTCAATCTTAACTTTGCTTAAGCAAATTTCGAAGACAGTGGGATTTGATGGGCGAGAGTGCAAGAGTCCTTTTCTGCTGTCGATACACTCGTGATGAATCCTTGCTCGACATAGATATTATCCGCTGGATGCGATCATACGACGATAGTCTTTACTTAGTACCTACCGATTTATTTATTCACTTTTTACTCAGTTAAAACTTCTTTTATTATTTCGTTAGCGTGTGCACACGAATTGTTTTTCAGATTTATTTTTATCCAAAACAAACAAGCGCGAGTTTTAAAAAAATGGCTTTTATTTTACATCATTAACTGATGCATAACAGGACCGCCTTTACAAGAATCTTGGAACAATAAGAAGTACAGTCCGGCAAGTATAACTTGGCGCGGCTGGGCGCCACTGTGTTCCACTGTGAATGTACTTTTATAACTGCTTCTCTTGTACCACTTTTTATCACTTTAGGCATGATGATAGCACAGTAGTTAGCAAAATATTCGCAACGATATTTACTATGAACTCGGAAGTGTCCAAGTGAATTTTCAAGATGGCCGTTTTAGTTCCTCAAATCGCCACCGCCAACTTATACTTGCCGGACTGTATATGAAGAATCTCTCTTGAAACAATATGAAGTGTTCACTTACCCATCAATATTTTATATTTACGAGTATTGATACTAATATATTAAAGCTGAAGAGTTTGCTGGAAGGCGCTAATCTCAGAAACTACCCATCCGATTTTAATAATTATTTTTGTAATGGATTCACCATATTCACCACATTAAACGGGAAGATTATAGGCTACTAGCAGCGCCCCGCGGTTTTACCCGCGTTGTGCCCGTTCCCGTGGGAATTTCGGGATTTTTTTTTACATAAAAACCTTCCTCTTGAATCACTCTACCTATTACAAAAAACCGCATCAAAATCCGTTGCGTAATTTTAAAGATTTAAGCATAGAGACAAACAGACAAACAGACACGAAACAGAGACGACTTTATTTTATACTATGTAGTGATTGTTCACCCTGAAGTCCACGGGAACGGACTGACACAACGCGGGTAAGACCACGGGGCGCTGCTAGTTTACCTTTATTATTTCCCTGAACATAAACACCATAACTTTTGAACAAACTATCATCTGTGGAAGCCATCATCAGTACAATCATATACAAATCATCATTTAGATGTGCCGAAATGATTCCGGCCGTTCGCTCTCATTACCATCTTCATTCTCACGCTGTTGATGACCTCAGTGATCGAACCTTCTTTGTATGAATGCTTATATGATTATTAACATGAGTCTTTACTATACTGAAATAAAGCTTGGGCTTTATTTAAAAAGTTATTTTTTGTTCTGTTTAAATGCAGTAATCTTGGAATATTAAACATATTTGAAAAAAAGATAGTACAGATGGTGTATAAAATCAAAAGGAAGGTTTTCATCTCAAAATTTCCACGGAAACGAGTACATTAACTGCGGGTGGTGCTAGTGTTTATCAAAAGCTCAATTGTATGGAATCTAGCGAATTGACTTGACTTTTACAGCGTTTCTATTGGTAGATTTTATATTGCAGTCAATAAAAAATCCTTAAATCTTTTGCTGTATATAGAATTCCTTTCATGAAAACAACCGGGAAATAGTTACCACTAATCTACAATACTACGAACAAGGTCGCGTCCATTAACCTTTAACCTGAACCAAAAAACTAAACTTTTGACCACCAGTGAACTGCGCTCGTGGGCGTGGGCTTACTCGACACGCCAAATGAAGGTGCGTTGTTTGAGCACAGATTATCACTTGATCTTTAAATAAGAACGTGATAATGTACCGCTCTGGATGTTAGTGTGAATGTGTGATATTAACCCACACAATATCATACTATCTTCAACATAGACCTAATCCCAACGAAGGAAGTCGGAAATTATAGTTGTCATTTTTGTTTTCATTCCTTATTTGAGTTCGTGTGACTTTTATTAAATTCTGTCATAAATAACATAACGTCTTACCGCCGACAAAGATTGCTTAGGAGGGTAATGTGATTTTCCCTTCCCTTGTAATGTATAGAAAATTACGTCAATAAGTTAATTGATGTCCCCGAGTATGGTAGATAGAGTAATTTGCTGGTAGCATAGTGATGGCATTTCTACTTAAGCGCTACATGGTTTCGGAAGGCACATTCAATTATTGGTCCTCTTTGTTTCATTTGTTAGAACATTGTAGACTTTAGGACTTCGATCAACAATACACAACTAGATATCGGGTCACGTACAAAATCAAAGCTAAATACTGTCCGCGTGGATGACGTGTGACAGCTTATTTTGTTTACTACCGAACTGAAACAAAAGTTTTAAACAGTTCGAAGTTCAACCTAATTACAATCATGACACCTAGCAATAAAGTAGCAAATCTTATGAATAATATAAGAGCTCACTTTTCAAATGAGGCGTTATTCACCGAGACGTATTTTTGCGCCGACCCGACATCTAGTTGTGTATTGTTGATCGAAGCTTTAGGAGGCCTAAAAACTTCGATGCCAGGGTTGGTCGTAGCTATTTATTATAATAAATTAAACGGGTCTGTATGAATATATAATGAGTGCAAATCGTGTGAGTTTAAAAAGTATATTGGTACGTACGACCAAGCTAGCCGTTAAAAATTGCTTGACGCCGTCGCTTCAGCATGGGCTAAAGCGACTTTTACGCACCGTAACTATGACTATACAAACTTGTGCATATTCTGTGTCTTCCCCAAACACGACACGTCTCAACTATCCCATACATTTTTACCAAAAAACCTGTCAAAGTCCTCATCCTCCCACTGACCCTCGACCCGCCAAATATTGACCATTCACCGAAATTGGTCAAACATCAGACCAACAAATAATAACTAAACAAACACACATTGTATTAGCTCCTCCAGAAAGGGTTACAAAGTCGACACCTCCGCATATTGTGTCGGGTAAACACTCTCTGTTTGACCTTATAAAATTTTCCCAGGACTCCGAAATGTGTAGACATTTTTGGTAATTTAAAAGCTATATGTGAATGTTTAAGGTGGATTTTTGTTTGTGTTTTGATTTTCTGGTCCGTGACTTTCCATGAGTTTCTTTGGATCATTTACCAATGATCATCATTGCTTTAGTTGTAATAATTTACCGTTATCTAGTTTACTTTATTTAGTCAGGAAGTTTTAATAACCAATCTTGGTGTCAAAGTTTTATTTAGTAACTATCCTCCATAGATTATTAATCGGCCACCTCGGCGCGGGTATAGTGGCATGTGCACTCGCATGTCAAGACCGAGGTCCTAGGTTGAATTTGCGAGTCGAGCAAGTATTGGAAATATGGCCAGTGAATGAGATCACCAACCTGCAGTAGACTAGCTTGGTGACTATGACTCCCTTCGGTACTGATATCTTCAGTGAGATGAAAGATTATCTCAGAGTGAGACATTACAAGCTAATTCTTAACTCGCCTTCGAATATAGCCGGTGTCTCTAATTAATACGATGCAGGTAAGCGCAGGCGCCGATTCATTCCCGACCGAGGTTTTATTGTATTTTTTCAAAACGTCATAATTCATTGAAAAGGTTTCTTTACGGTGCGATGCATCTATGAGTTATCTTTACTGATGAATTGACAGGTTAAATACTAGTTTAGGAAGTATTGAGTGTAAGCTGTAAGCTGATGTCTTTGGGTTTGGCTTTGGGCTTATTTTTAAGGGAATTATATCCAAGAAGAAGGTTCTATCTAAGAAATTAAAAGACAAAATTACAAAGATAAAATTAAACTAGATATTAATATGTATTTTCAACAACAGAAATTGATGTGTTAGTGATAAACTCAATAACGGACTCGACGGACTTCCAAGCAGATTCGCAGATTGACCATTTATTAGTCCATGATGAAAGTATTGGCTTATTCATCCCAAAATTCCCACAAGTTAAACCGCAGGACACTGCTAGTATTGAATAACATTGAACGACACAAATAAACATAAATAAAACATCTCAAAAATACTGTTTTAATATAAAACAAATATTTATTTAACGAAGACATAAAACACTTTAATTTTCGATTTAATTTCCACCTTTCTGTGTTCAATTGTTTTATAGTATAACATGACATGTGGCCACTTTAATAAGGTCTGAAGAGTTATAATAATTGGCAAAAATACTTTTTCGTTTCAATACATTATTCGGGAAATTATTGTCCAAGAGTGAGCGATAAATTGTTCGTAAAAGAGACATTGTCGTTGTGCAAAGTTTTTTCTTTAAAATATTTTAAAAGTATTTCTGCTATTAGTATACTCGGTTCTCCAATTTATAGTCAATTTCATGGCCAGCTCTTTTACGCAAAGAAATGTGTTTTGGAGTCATAAAACAACTTTTATATTATAGACATATCTTCCATTTAATGTTTAATTTAATTAAATTCCGATAGCAATACAGTTCTATTACAGTTCATTATTTTTAAGGTATAGAAGTTCTTTGTCTGGGACATCATGCTTGGAGATTGCAAACTCGCTCGATCTACGCCACGAAATGACGTGGTCTTTGGCATTGAGCGCGTTTACTAGTTTGCGAGTACAGTATTTTCAAGATAAATCTACACAATTTGAATAAGAAAGATCGCTAGGGACCTGTTTACAACCTATATAATGAATACCTAATGACCGAACATGTGCTAGGAAGTGTGTCAGTAGAAGTAATTCAAAGCAGGTGTGCCGAGGCGAGGCCTCCTGCCGGTCTAGGACGTATAGGCTACGTACAAGTCTAGATTATCAGGTAAAATGCTTTCGCTTTTTACATCGTTTAGTATGCTAACTTACTTACTAATTTATAGATCTTGAAATAGAGTTTTTTAAAAGTGACTATAAAAACACAATTTATTATTTAGAAAATGTTGTTAAATGTTGTGTCAAATAGTTTAAAATGTTCTTTAATTTTTACGGTATGTTAAGTATATTGAGTTTTAACCGACTTTTTGGAAGTCGGTTTCGGAAGGTGGAATTTTTATGTGTATTCGAGCATAACCCGATAGTTTTCAAATAATGTACTCGTATAAAATATTTTTGCATCAACGTTGATATTTTTTAATGTACGTCTTGATTATGATATGATAATAAAACGATCTAACGCGTGAATAATTCAATTACCACTAATTATTGTCTAATAAGGTTTATTTAAGTTTAAGCTAAGGTTCCTTTTTTAAGTTAATCGTTTTATGAATAACTTTCTTTACTTTAAATTAGGAAGCACAAGAATACTGTTTGACACTATAAATATAGAACAAAAACATTTTTTTCTGCAAGGCCTGAAAACTGAAAAGGAAATCTGAAGCAGTAAAGGCTATAACCCAACAGTCCAGTTGCTATGCCGTGCTACCAACAGTAATACTAAAATTACAAATAATTACTAATGCATCATTAGAAAAGGGCAAATTGCGCGACCTTTCAGCACGTGCCCTCACCACGTGCAAACAAACATCTGACTTCACCCATTGTCACAAAAACTTGACCTATAACGACCGTTATAGGTAATAATTGAGGAATTGAATAACGCATCTATCGCAAAGGTGTGACGCAACTGTCTCAACTGACTACAGGTGAGCCCGTCAGGTGTAAACACGCCCTAACATCAAGTGCTGCCAACATTACGAGCATAACACTCCGCCATAGACAATTTCAACCTTCTTTCGTTCAAAGCGGCTACGAGCGTCCCCTATTCAGCCGCAACAATAAGTTGGCACATAAAACCTTTGTTGGAGTCGCAACCACCTTTTAAAACATTTGCTACAATTTAAGGTAAGTTAATAAATTAATGAAAATTTATTTGAATTGTTTCGATGTTGCTTCGGATCGTGATGTAGTTGGCTGGATATCGATCTGTCAAAACGTGATAACGAATTGTTGGTGTTAATCAGAATACAGTAATATTTATTCCGCCATTGTTTTGTCAATCAAATGCGACAGTTTTATTTACTACGTCTGACCGAAGACAAGACGAATATGGTGGACTTTTGTTACTTTTACTACAAAAAAAGTTTTAATTGAAATTGTGGTATAAACCTGCTTCGGCACATTTTGTAGTTTGTGTGTGGTATCGGCCACAAAATGCCACAGAAGGCATAAATGCATAATTATACGGGAACCACATCCGTATATTGAAACAAAAGGCTGGCCGCTTAAAAAGTAAAAACCAGCAGGCGTGTTTATCATTGGACCACACTAGCCTATTTTTGACAACCTCCTTCGACTTTATAAGCACTTTGCCTTAGGCGTTAGAAGTCCTTGGTTCGATCCCCGGTCCGAGTAATTGGGCACACTCCAGTTTAAAACTTTAATATTTAAGTTTGAATTTTTTTTTACATAATACACTTACTTCTATATCACAAAACACGCACAATTTGGCGTCCCTTGCATGCATATTTTATTTAATACATCATACTTTAATGAATTCAATACCCCAGCTACCATTTACTACTAATAAAAAATATAAATATGTAACAACAATTTTGAATATTATCCAAGTAAAATAACATATCTTTATGACCATAGAGCCATAATGAAACCGAGAAAATATGACACTGCAATTTCAACTTGAAAAATAAAGCATCCATAGACGAGACTATAAAGTGTAATAAATATGTTCGAAATTTAAAAAGATAAAACCGTTAAAACGATTAATTGCGTGACAGCTGTTCGATAATTAAATAAATTCAGGAAATGTGTAACAATGTGTAGGTACTATTTAATTTACCCCACGATAGTACGCATGTAAGAAGTATCAATATTAATTCATTTTTTAATTTAATTGCGCTGATCAACGGTCGCATGCTATTCTGCCGGGTGTCCGATCCGTCCATGTAATGACGCTAGGCTGGAACCAGGTGTCAAAGGCGAAAAAAGAATAAAATAATGTTACCAGGTTAAAAAATCTCTGCAGGTGCGTCTTAGTTGGTCAGGCGAAAAGGCAGATGTCCGAAAAAACTTAAATTAAAGTTTACACTAAAGACGCCGCGATTGCGTAATTATTTAAAGGTTGCCAAATTAGGATCACAAAATGTATTAAAGATTTGCAGGGAATCTTATTTTGGGGATGACTCGTCAAATGAGTGCTCAGGACCGCAAATGCGGAATGATTCCAATGCGAATGATTCCATTATTTTTGTTCCATTGTTTTGTTCTATTAACCATGGTGTTATTTCAACATTATTAATGTTTTGACTAAGATGTCCTATTTTAATGTTTAACTATTTTACTTTCACCTGCTGTAATGTCTATGGCATCTAGATTAATAAACAAATATATGAAGTGGTTTTATTAGTTGGTATTCTCCATAATTTATCAGAGCATCTACTTATATTATATTTACGCATAAAGTGGTAACGACGTAAAATCAATAGACACAAAGACATAAAATGATTATATTTCAACTATTTATTTGATTTATACATAATTGAGTTATTTTACTTTTTATACTTACTCGTCTTTATCTCTTTAACAAGATCCTTTATTTATTATCTCTCATTTTAAATAACTAGCAGAAGCAAATAGCCAATTATTGAGTAAATCGTAAATAAGGAATAATTAAAGTTTATAAATAAATTGTTTGAATGTGAAATAGTATGTAAAAAGATAGTTTTAGTGATATATCGAGATAAACGGATCAGCTGCTGGCGCGCGGCACTATGTGCCCGCGACCACTGCCGCTGCCTTTCTTTACAATTAAAAAAATATAATAAATTCTTTGTGGTTCATTCGCCATGTTTACGGATATTGTGGGATAGTTTTGGCATTATGTATGTAGAGTGAAGACAAATAATATGTATGTATTATGTTTTCTTATATAACGAAGGCGTTTTCAACGAGGTATTTACATAACGGTAATACTTACTTAGACACATACAATCATTGTACTATATGTAGTTTTTCCTGAAAATTTATTCTTAAACAGCCACTATATTGAATTGATTTATTTGTAATTAGATATACATAATTACGTCCTCTGTAAAAACCAATTCGTTGGATCCCAAATAAAACGAAGTTAATTAAGGTTTGTACTATTTCTAGACAAAATCAATACTTAGTTAAATATGTTTCTTCAAAAAATTAATCCCATGTTTACTACTATAACTAGCCACCTTATAACAAAGATGTAAAGGTGCGTCTACACCCGGCTATCATCGGCTGGCCTATTTGTCATTGATGATCCGCGAGCCGCAAAAAATGTAACACCCGACAAATTCGGACCTTAATTATAAACACGTCCGTTCAGGATATTTAACGTAAGAAAGCTGCATTTTACTACAAATAAACTATTTCGCTAAAATAGCAATGTTTATTAAAATACTTTTGATGATATCTTCACTTATTTATTGATATTTGCTCCAAAATGCTAAATAGTCTTTCAGTTTTGCAGAGTGGATAGTTTAACTTGTTTATAGGCCTATTCAGATATGAATTAATGTTACATTAATATTGTTCGCTCGTAGTACCTAATAAAACGTTCTCGTATGTAATTAAGATAGCTGCGCTTTATTGCACTATCAATACCATGTGAGACAGAGAAAAAATAAAATAAAGTAAAGATAGATAGAGACAGAGATAACTGTCTGCAAACCAATACTATCCGAGTATCTATGTGTTTATATGAATATACTGTGTCAATGATGCGTCTAATGCCAAGCATATATAGATTAAAGACAAGAAAAAACTTACGGAAACGGGAAATAATAGTGTAGTGATTAAAACAACCGGAACCGATAACCTAACGTACTATCCGAATCGGAAACGGCGCTATTCATCCTCGTAGTGCCTACCACTGTCATCAACTCTAACTTACTTACTGAATTGAAACTACATACGTTTACGGATACACTTCGCTTTTATTTCACATTTTTATCTGACGTTTTGGCCCTTTTATAGGAACCGAACCGTGGTCACAGAAGACTGATTTACTTCTAACTAACTATCGTGATAGTTTAAATAGTCTAGTGCTAACTAATTATTTACCAGAGGGTATTACACGATGTAGCTTTGACGAGGAGGGTTTGGAAAATTAATCTCACTAGAGTCAGAATATATTGAGTTTTGTGCTTCAGTGATGTTTATTATTGGTGAGCTAATGGGGGTGAACCTCAATTTGCGAAATGGTCAGTGGAGGCCTGAACACTTTATTTTCGGCATATATTGTACACTACAGGACAAACATTTCCATCCCCTTAATATAGGTTGGTTAGATAGAAACTTAATATTATTTACTAGAACAAAAAAATAAAGCTTACCTAACCAGGATATACTTTGCCCTCCTAAACGTATCCCAGTCTATGTCCTAGAAGACGTAGCTAGTCTCCCGGCTGGTGTCCTAGACTGAGATGCCGACGCCGTGCATCACAGCGTTGGCCGCAGCGGAGACGCGGCGCATTCTGTCGGGTGCAGTGGTCGAGGCGCCTGGTTGGCGCCCGCGTGCATAGCTCTATACTGCAAGTCGACGTATTGGCCGGTTGGAAATTATTTAGTATTTATATTCGTCCAGTATTTTGGAACTTTAATTAATTTTTGGTCCGTATTATGGGGCGGCTGTCTTACTCTTCTGGCCACTTCTGTCGTGTTGGGAAGTCCGAATATAAAGAAATACCCCTTTTTAAATGATGAAAAGGGTATTTAGCGTGGTCTGTGATTACCTTAGACGTGAATTGGTGAATTGGTGCCGAAAAGGTATTTCATTTAAAGAAGTAGATTAATCATAAAAGAGCATCTTCTTCTACGTTATGTTCTTTCTTACCCCTCCTAGTATTTTAAAATCAACTCAAGTAAATTACTGGTACAAATGCCTTGGTCCCGACGAGCCAATCCCGTCGGGGCGACGCACTCGGCGCGTGCTAATCGGTGACGAATCTGTGAAATTGGCTCGTCGCGGTCACCAGGCGGCTCACCTCACGGCCGCGCGGTGGCCGCGCGGTGCGGTGAGCACACGTCTTTAGCGGGCAGCGGGCAACTATCATCTTTCGCTTCGTAAAAAAGTTAAAATCAAAACTGAAATGACTCGATTTCCTATCATCATATAAAAAATTCGATTAGATTAGTGGCCAACACTGGTGAGCGAAATTTAAGATCGCTCTAGGCCTCCGAAATGGTCTAACTAACGTAGTCATGTCTCCGCTATCAAACTTTGTATGTAGAATAAGTCGCCTAACAGCTAACACTATCCACCAGGCGCAACTTTGGACCCTAACTACCATCTTGAACTATGTTCCAAATATTATTTCTTTCTGAAGTAAGTCCGCGTATACCGTGGCCCGCCGCTCATCAGACACACGCGTCGAATCGATCGCATCGCGCCATCGCGCCCATCCCGACCAAATTAGAATCAATCCTTTATTCTATTTTAATTGCTCTCACTATCAGTTTGATTGCGCTCGTAAAGATGCTATTGAACAATCATGAACATTACGTTTATTTTATTTATCATTGCATTTTGTTTGTTTTGCAATTAACGTTTTTATTGTTGTAGATGCTTTTTATACTATACTGGCGACCCGCCCTTGCTTTGCTTCGATTGTTGAGCGTAAGGTGTCCGTACTTAATGAAATAACACCCAATAATTCGGACTCCGTATGCATTTTGGGATAATAGTTATAATACAGATATACTCTTCGATACCTCTATTTGTTAGTAATATCTTCTTCCGTTCAGTAGACTTTGGGAATAGGAGAACATACACACGCAGGAAGAAAGACGCGGCGGGGACTTCATTTTATAATACAAAAATATCTCTTACCTTAAAATTAAATATACCTACTTAGTCTAAAATATGTATTATGTTAAACGACCTCTCTCACTTATAAATCACCTGCAAACGTGTAGATAATCAACAAACACACAGTAAATATCACTCCCGCCATATTTCTTTACATCAATAAAAACTAATTCCCACTGAAATTCCTACTTTACAATAATTTCCTAACATCTGTGTCAATTTGTGTTGACGTTACATTGTGTTAGCCGAGATGGCGGGAAAAAATAAAACCATCGACAACATGTGCATCCTTCGACATTAAATTAAAAATAAAATATTTAGAACAAGGAGTTTCTATATTCAACTTTATGGTATTGCACTAAAGATCATTTCAGCATTGTGCCCCAAAATCGTCATCTGTAAAAGTTGCCATTAGTAAAATATGAAAGTATTTAAAAATAATTATGTTGTGCGATTCCGACTGTGTTTTCGTATGGTTTTCGTGTCGTTAGAAGAATTTGTCGATAATTTATTGATCATTTGTGTGAACTCTGACTATGCGCAGTATTTCTTGGATTCCGTTTTGTAAATTGCCTTCTTGATGTGTTAATACTTATTACTTTTGGCAACAGTTAGTACGGAGAGCAAAATATAATGGTAAACATATGTAGGTCTTTACATTTAATTATCTTTTGCTGTATGATGAACTAGCAGCGCCCCGCGCGTTTTACCTGCGTTGTGGTCGTTCCCGTGATAATTTCAAGATAAACATAGTTCATTGAATTACATGTACTAACGTTAGTACACAAACGCAATGACATAGCCTACCTACCTCTTGAATAGATCTATCCTATACAAAAATAGTTATTAAAATAATAATCACACTGTAATTTCTTGAGATAAGTATAACCCCTTCAAACGAACCTAAAAACCTCTTCAGCTTATTGTATCAGTAGGTACTAAGCACGCCCCGCAGTTTTATCCGCTTTCTTCCCGTTCCCGTGGGACTTATGGGATAAAAAAAAGTTTATAACCTTCTTCTTGAATGTAACTACTATACAAAGAAATGAAATTGCGGTATTTCTTAAGACAACCCGTCCAAACAAAAACAAATCAAACTCTGCACCTTTATACCAACATATACCTTTATACCTTACTAGTATAGATAGATAGTATAGTCTGTTATTACTTATTTCTAATCTTATGACCTACTTCTACTAGAAATAGGTTATATTAATTGTGTATAGTTGATCTATATATCGCAACGTCGCCACCAACTGCGGTACAGGTGGTACATGATTACATTATTTCGGCGCGTGCTGCCACCTTGCGGCGACAGGTGACAGCTGAACCGCCGCGCGCAATAAACGGAAATTCCGCATGTCACGGCTTATAGGCTAATTCGGTTGTAAAAATATTGTTAGAAAGATAATGGAGAAAGTTTATAAAAAAATATGATAGTTTTTGTGTGTCTAAGTGGGGGTTTATGGTAGTTTTTTGGTGAAATTGGGCAAAAAGTTGCACAAGGCGGGTGATAGGAGCTTTTTATGTACCTTACCTACAGCCCAAGTAAAAGTTGCCACTGTAGTGCATGGTCAGCTAAGTACAGAATGGAAAAACTGATATTGACGCGATAGTAGGTCTTATAGAAGTCTGTGTAACAAGATTGTACTGTTGTATTGACTGTACTTACGCTCTCGCAAACGTTGACACAAAATGGCAATTCCAACGGACGTAAGAAAATGCAAATTGTGTATTTCTACAACTTGCAGACTGAATTATCTACTTTAACTAGGTAACCGTCATTTAAGTTATGACAACGCTTTTCATTTAATAGTCATTAAACAGCGTACATAATCTTAAACTTTTTAACCAGCGTATGTTACGATAACTAGCCGCTCAAACAACCCACCCTTGATGGTTACCGGTTGCCAATAGTCCCGCGTTTACTGATCAACTGCCCAATATTTTGCGGTATCCTTGTGCCGCTGGTAGTAACTTTAACATGGTGCAATGCCAGTCGTACAGCAAAATGTTAAAGTAGATCTTTAATAGTTATTACACTAACTAAATAGATGGGTAATCTTTGAAACAAGAGAGGTTTATGTAGTTGAAAACGCTGAGCTAAATCAAATAGATGTTTTTAAGAACAGTTAAAATAACCAGTCATTGTTCATAACTTTAACTGTCCATTTAACAATCCTTCTTACTTTCTTGAAACAGAAATACCGTCCATCCAACCAACTTCCTCCAGTAAGAACTTCGTTATGTATGTACCATTAGAACATGAAGACATAACTTAACCATAGACACTATTGTATGTACTTACAACCCGTTCAAATTGAGATATTATTAGAAGTATCAGTGGAACAGTTGTTGAGCCAACGCGCGGACACCTGGTCGCCAACGTCGCGGGCCATTTGTCCGTCAAGAAGACTGCCAATAAGGCAAGAAGTCAACTATTTACTTGTTAAAACATGCAAAGCCTATTGACCGCTCATGGCGTAGTATAACTGGGAGATGTGACATTTCTATCAGAGCGCTATCGCACTTTTCATTGTTATCTACCGTTAGACCATGACGGAGACCTTTAGGCTAGTTAATATGTAGTTTCCAAGGTTTTCCTCCTACCACCTCCTCCCATGGGATACTCTGTAAGGTACTTATCTCATTAGCATAGGAAAATAACTACCTACCTACTATTGGCGAATATTCGAATTTTCAGGACGTAGATGCACGACAAGAAAAATGTTTTTCTTATGCTGATATTTATTCGAAGGGGTGGTTCGTTCAAAAGTGCCTATTTACGGCCAAAACGGAATAGGTATGTATTTAGATAATATTAATTTCTGTTTTACAAGGTCGGTCACAAACTTACTCGAACTTACTGTCTAGTTTCACAGGTATTGGAATTTGTTTTCGGAAGTTAGATACATACTTTTGCAAATAGTGAAGTAGTAATGTAAGTCACATTAGAATCGGTAGGGGTTATACCGGGGCTGGCGGAGTGGTATCGACCGAGGTTGGCGCCGAATTGGCGGGAATGTCTCGTAACCTCCGGAGAAGCGCGGATACTATTACAAGTGTACGACTTGATGGAGCTAATTTATTGTGGCTACAGTGGCGATAGTTGACCATTATTTCTAATCTTTTTATTTAGTGATAATAATAAAATTAAAAAAAATAGGTTTATGTAATTTTTAATAATGTTAGTTAAAAAATAGAAGCATTTTTTGTATTTTTGAGTACTTAACAGATTTATGGTTGGTTTACTTATGGATATTTTTTTGCAATTCATTTAATTTAATACTTAGTTATTTTTAAGTGCCTAATCCAGTCAAATCTAATACAGAAATATGTACTGTTAAAAGTAAAAGTACCGGTAGCGACATCTATCAGTGTCAGTTGCTTGAATAGTTACGCTACTCGACGCTAGGTGGCGCTAAAACATTTAGTTATATGTACTACGTACTAGAGAAGTCACTAAAAACAAGCTTCGTGAGAGATTCGCAACGGTGCGGAATACTGTGTTCACGGTCAAGAGTCCGGTCTACGATGATTTTCATAATCTCTATTGTTAAATCCGAGTAATGTCATTCAACTAGACCTATCCGTCAATGTCATAAAAATAAATTCTTCACGATTTTTGTTCGACGTAGCCCCTCTAGTACGTGGTACGTTACGTACGTAGCACAGACGTACGTAGCCCTTTCTTTAGTAGGTAGGTAGTCTTGTTTCGTGGTCTGTGAGTAGTAGTAGTAGTCTTTGTTTCCTGGTCTGTGGTACGTAGTACATTCATTCAACTCAATGCGCTAAAAGTAATTTAACTTAAATACGTCATTAATTTAGTTCCGCTATATTTTCGCCAGAAGCGCCAAAACTCATGGAAACCGCTACTTTTAGTTAGTACATAATTACGGTCGGGCCTGAGTCACGCCGGCGCAGCGCAAAGACTGAGTAAGGAATTGTTGTATTCTTTCAACAAGACTTTAACATTTCCTTTCACAGGTTCTTCGTATTTCTCCAATTTTGTGTACCTCTCATAACAAACCCATGAACACATGAACGAGTTAACAAAAACATCTTATTCAGTAACAAGAGACCACACCACACCTAACCTAACAAATAAAATAAATATTTCCTACGTTTTCCAATAAATAAAGACTCTATTTTAGCGTCATGCAAGCTAGCCACAAAGGTAGTTAATGCTTAACTCACGCATTATTAATTTATATCGCGGTATCATTATATTATCATGAAATAGCAACATTATCTACCTTACGTTATTCTATAACAGACACTCAATTATTATGACCATGAATGGTTTAAGACCGACGCTTGTCAGATCTCATACTAAATTATATTTGGTCAGTTTCATGTGTTTATCAGTTGAGAGCAGTAGTTCTTTCGTGGTGATAGGTGACTTACTTTTACCGCCATAGGTACTAGGTATTCAAATTTAACATAAAACAATTTCACGTTTATATTAATCACGTAATTGCACTAGTAAACGTAACTTTACTAATAAATAAGCGTTAGTTACTAAGGTAGGTAAATAAATGATAATGATAACGCTTGTATTGTATTTTAATTTTGTTGTTTTGTAAAATTTCGTAAGAATTTTGTTCTTTTGTTTCAGTTTGTGTCTGTAAACTTCATTGACATGGCGAGAAGAGTTTTAATTATTAACAAGACTTTCCCGGCAGCAGGATTGAAGATATTGGAGCAGAAGTGAGTACCTACCTAAACATGTCGTTACAACTTTTGTTCCACAGGATATAGGTACTTAGATCTGCATCACTACATAGTATAAAATAAAGTCGTCTCTGTTTCGGGTCTGTTTGTCTGTTTGTCTGTATGCTTAAATCTTTAAAATTACGCAACGGATTTTGATGCGGTTTTTTGTAATAGGTAGAGTGATTCAAGAGGAAGGTTTTTATGTAAAAAAAATCCCGAAATTCCCACGGGAACGGGCACAACGCGGTTAAAACCGCGGGGCGCTGCTAGTATTATTATAAAGTAGGATGTGACATCAGTCACATACCGAGCATGCCATGACATACACAGACAAACATACTATTTATTGTTCCAGCATGGCAACAGATTGTAGTAAAAACAATAATAATAAATAAATTAAAAAAAATTGTTGTTAACTAAACTAGGTAGTTACTTGGGTAATCACTACATAGTATAAAATAAAGTCGTCTCTGTTTCGTGTCTGTCTGTCTGTATGCTTAAATCTTTAAAATTACGCAACGGATTTTGATGCGGTTTTTTGTAATAGGTAGAGTGATTCAAGAGGAAGGTTTTTATGTAAAAAAAATCCCGAAATTCCCACGGGAACGGGCACAACGCGGGTATATGTAACCTAAGGTATGAAAAACATGCCTAAAAAAATTGGTTATTGGCGTGCGCTACTAAATCTATTGATGATAAACAAAAACAAAGTTCTACACAATCAAAGTACATATCATTGCGAACAAATAAGTTCGCGAGGGCATATGTCTAACTATTATAGTTAAGCCACAATAACTGTTTTTAGTTAAAATTAATTAGTTAAAAAAGGAGTGTAATTTTAAGTTGATATTCATATGATGATATGAATCTACATCAAAATAAATGGCTCTACAATCAAGGTTAATTATGTTTCTTTGTATACCTACCTCTTTAAATTATTAAAATCGGACAGTTAGTTTCAGAGTTATGATGAGAAATATCACTACATAGTATAAAATAAAGTCGTCTCTGTTTCGTGTCTGTTTGTCTGTTTGTCTGTATGCTTAAATCTTTAAAATTACGCAACGGATTTTGATGCGGTTTTTTGTAATAGGTAGAGTGATTCAAGAGGAAGGTTTTTATGTAAAAAAAATCCCGAAATGCCCACGGGAACGGGCACAACGCGGGTAAAACCGCGGGGTGCTGCTTACAAAATAATAATGCTCGATGGCGGGTCTCTTATGGCTACTTACTGTTTCGTGCGGTCAAAGCGCGCGGGGATATACCTACCTACGAACTACGAACGACGAAGACGTGCTATGTAGGTATTATCCCGAATTCTTCCTCACATGAAATCTTGATTGTGTATACATATATACTCGCGCGAGACATGTAATATTTTATCCCCAATTTCCCACTTGAAATTTTGATTGTGTATATTCCTGCGGGAGACACGCAATGTTTTATCCCGATTTTCCTACATGAAATCTTGATTACCCGAAGCGAAGCGAGGGCGGGTCGCTAGTAATTACTACGTAGATTAACTATTATCCACCCGTCTCTTCCCTCGTGAAATAAGTAGAGATAAAACATAGCCTATGTTAATTATTATCATCATGTCGAGTATTGTCGAGCACTTCCCAGCCCAAAGCGGGTAGGCACGTCCTCCTTAGTCCTCCTTCTTAGTAAAAGCAAGACCTAAAAAATAAATGAATTCAGTGAAGACCTCTAAATAGTACTACTAGGAAGTACCTATTTGGCATTGGGAGAAGGACAGTGGAATATATCAATTCAAAGTCAAAAGTCAAATATTTTTATTCAGTTTTGGCCCCATAGAGGCTCTTTTGAACGTACCACCCATTCGGAAGAACATTTAATTACATTCAATTAGTCGATATTTGTTGAAAATCAACATAGCGACTGCAAGAATCGAATCGAAGGCTTCTAGGACTAAGACATAATTAAATAGAACATGTAACATATAATATAACATATACAAATAAAAAATATTATTATTATAATTGAAACCACGTTTACGGATAAACTTCGCTTTTATTTTACATTTTACCTGACGTTTCGACCCCTTTACAGGAACCGTGCTCACAGAACACTCAAGTTTAGTTTAGTTTTTATTTACTCCTAATCTACGTTAGCCATTATTTTCAGCAAACTCTTGACCAAAGTGCTTCCCGTAATGGACCACTACCCGAACGCCATGACCCAGGTGCGCGACAACATCGCCGGCCACCACGCCCTCATCTGGAACACCAAGATTCCCCTCACTGAAGAACTCTTGGATCTCGCAGGTACCCAGAATCGAGATGGAGTAACATAGGTAACATTTATTGAAGTAGCTTACGTATATTATGCTTAATTGATCCCTCACTGAAGGGATATCTTCAGGATCAGGGAGATTATCGTCTTACTGAATATATCAATATTGAATATCCTCACAGAGTAAAGTTAAGACGGGGAGGCCTACTTTAGGACATTATAAACTTATAGTTTTTGTCCATTCATCCAATTAAGTTGTCCTCCTGTAAATGAAAAATCTATAACTTATACTCTATTTTTTTTGGATTGGCACAAAATGTGGACCTATGTCGTCAATTTTCCAGTCGAAGATGATTGCTCCTGAAGAGGAAAAAGGTTAAGTGATTTTATTTCATTCTTACCCTATCTCAAAACCTTTTTCCTCTTCAGACAGAAGCAATCATCTTCGGCTGAAAAATTGACGACATTTAACCACATTTTGTGCCAATCCAAAAAAAATAGATTATAGTTATTCCAACATTCTTGTGAGATACATTCGGTCAGCATTTTAACGAATTACTTTAGTTTTATTTGTGGTATTTGCTATTTTAATATATTCAATTTTCGCATTACCATGGCTCATTACTAGAATTTTCTTTGAAACGTAATTTTACGGTTGACAAATTAAAAATTTTTGAATATTCATATTTAAATTGTTTTCCAGTTTTTGATTCATTGAATAATTAAAACGAAATCATTGTTAATTCCGAAGATGGCTCATAAATCTCATAATAATATTTAAATAATACCTACCTATTTTTTTTATGTATCTAATTTGTATTGTTTAATTAACAGACAATTGATGGTAGTTTAACACACAGTTTATGACAATTGTTTGACAGTCATAGAAACACATATTTGAGTGCGTACACTACACCCTTAGGTCCTCAACTGAAAGCCATCAGCACCATGTCTTCGGGCACCAACCACGTGGCCGTGAGCTCGGTGGCGGCGCGCGGGCAGCGGCTCGGGAGCACCCCGCAGGCGCTGCACCACACCGTGGCAGAGCTCACCGTGGCTCTCATGATAGCGGCAGCGAGGCGGTTCAAGGACGGAAGCGCCATGATTGATAGGTATCATCCTAGTAGCATCGTCGTAGTTTCGCCAACTTCATCTTCCCCAGAGCTAAATACATAGATGTTTTTGTTCATGATGTAATACCTATAATAGGCAACATATGGACCTACGATAAATTAATCATTGACTATTAGATAATTTGAACGTACGATCATTTCTAAATTCGATATTTGGAACGTTCTATGTTTGACTTCTCGATGAATATTGTTCGATCATTTGATGTTCGATTAATTGGCATTCGATATGGCGTGGTTACTAACTCCTGCACATCTTCTAGAGGTGATTGGAAGCCTGGAGTGCAATGGCTTCTGGGGCAGGATGTGCAGGGCAGCACGGTAGGGGTGGTGGGGTTCGGGGGCATCGGGCAGGCCGTCGTGGCGCGCCTCGCCGCCTTCAACGTCGCGCGCTTCCTGTACACTGGACGCAGCGACAAGGAAGAAGGTGAGGCGGCACTCACAATTTACTAATCTGTGGTAACAACACGTCATTGAAAAAATACAGTTTACATTTAAACATTTTTAAGATCGAACTTATGATCGAACTCTGTTCTTCCGGTGGCGCCACACATAAGCAGACCAATCACCGAGCAGAGGTTATGTCGCAATGTGGTGGACTGCGCCATCTTGCGAGACAAAGACGTAGCTGGGGGAGATTTTATGCGACATCTCACATTTTTATCGACAAATCAAACTTTCTCGATTGGTAATCCGCTAGATGGCGGCTGTTCAAATACAGGAATCAACCCTACGTCAACTTATCACACACAACACTTCTATACTTGATATCAATAATCAAACACTCGAGATATCAAAATTTGCTACTCGGTGATAACATTTAACATTTCATCATGGTATGATAAAGACGCACATTGAACATTACATACTTACAAACATTATTTATATATGTACCTCAATAATTGGATTCATACTCAAAGACTCTATAGGAGACGTAAGGAAATAACATTTAAAGTCGTAAATCGTCGTTTTGATTATGATAGGAAGAGACCAGTATAAAAGAGTAAGAGGAGTGATGTTATTTCTATATGTAGTTCCTCTCCTAAGAAATAGACATCTCTCTAGCCAAGTCACTGGGGGTTGAGAGGGTGCCTTTGGAACAGCTCCTCAAAGAAAGCGACTTCGTGATCCTCGCGTGCCCCCTCACGCCGGAGACTACGCACCTCATCAACGCACAGACCCTGGCGGTGATGAAGAAGACCGCAGTCCTCGTCAATGTGGCCAGGGGAGGTGAGAGAATTACATTTTGTCAATCAAGTTACCCAATGTGTTCTCACCTGCCATTATGTGCTCTCACCTGCCAAGACTGAGGTCCCGGGTTCAAGTCCCGGGTTGAGCGCAAACATGTTTCCTACTTTTCAAACATGGCTCGGGTTTGAGATCACCAACCCGCATTTGGCAAGCGTGATGATTATGTCTAATCCTCCTCTCTCCTGATATCTTCAGTGTGATGAGAGGCCTTTGCGCAGCTGTAAGACATTACAGGGTAATACTTTACTTTATATACATTAGATCTAACCCTGAGGCCCTACCCAGGTTATCCTACCTTTGACTCTGTTTTCCTTGGATACCTTCAGAGGTAGTAGACCACGAGGCGCTGTACTCCGCTCTGACGGAAGGCGTCATATTCGCGGCCGGGGTCGACGTCACCTCCCCGGAGCCGCTGCCTAAAGACCATAAACTACTTAAACTCACTAACTGCTGTAAGTAAAAAAAATATTATTTCGAATTGGAACAACGTTTGCGAATTTAAAATCGAAGTGTATCCGTATCCATAGTTTAAAATCGAAATGAATAGTGTTCGCTTTTTATAGATTCTAATTATATTCTGCATTCCTCTTACGAATCCTAAATTGTATACTAATAGGCTAATTTTCAAAGATCAAAGACAATTCCTCCTATAGAACAAAAAGATTTAGTGATGGGGTAAGAAGAGAGGGGTCGACTGAATCTTTTTCCTCTTCTAAGGAATTTTGGTAAATAAAACGGTCATATCCACAACTCATAATATATTTCTATTCTATAGATTGTTTTAGTTTTTTGACCTTCTGATAATACAAAGTTTATTGTGCCCTTAGATTTATGTAGGTGTTTGTTTAGGTATCATTTATCAGATAAAATATATGGAAAATTCGGAGTTCATGTGATTGTAATTTGCAGATATCGTCCCTCATTTGGGAACGGCGACCACCTCAACCCGGAATGAGATGGCAGAAACGGCGGCGAAGAATATTGTGTTTGCGTTGAGAGGGGAACCGATGGTTAACCCTATAGTGTAGAATAGGAAGACGGCTGCCTGTCCCGCTTTCACGGCTGAACCGCTTTTGATACAGTTCTGTATGGAGTTACTTAGTTCAAGATGATCGGGCAAACTTAGGAATTATTTAACTTAAATTATTTAAGGTTAAGCTATTTTCTTAAATAAAAAGTACTTATTGTCATAAAATATTTTCGTCTATAATTTTTTTAAGTGTTATCTTATAACAATAATAAAATCAGCCATGATTCAAGTTGAAGTCAAGATGAAGCCATGAAGCAACCTACAATGATAAAATCAAATATTACATAAATATTATTTCCTCCAAGTAAGAAAACAACAGTTACAAAACCAAAGTTTATCAATTACTTTAACCCGACCCAATTAGAAAACAAGACATTCTCTATTACCCTCTATATAAAACTACATCTATTTCTGGCCGGTTAATAGTAATCTGCTTGGTTTTACGTGACCTTGAACGCCCGATGAACTCTGGATCACAAAACTACGAATCTTAGTTCATTCCTATCAAGTTAGTTCTAGTTAGTGGTCACTATACCCAGTAGGTTTCTTAATTTATTGAACGTATGACACCTGTATGATAATACTCTCTATCTGATAATATTTGTGTTGATAAAATGCAAATGCTCAAGTACGCGGCGTTAGTCTGTGTGCTGAGTCTGTGTGGAGCGAACGACACGATGACGAAAAATCTCAAAGTTTTAGTCACTTCCAACGAATTTCCTGAAAGTGGATTGAAGATTTTAAATGAACAGTAAGTTTTTCATTTCATTAATTAACTATTTCAGTGCCTTTTCTATAATTTATTTGATTTTGTAAGATAATATCGGAGAAGTTGAAGGAAATAAAAATTAAAAATATCTCGCTTAGTTTATTTATTGCACTAATTAGTTACTTGGTAACCCTGTAGCGCAATGGGAGACACAAGAGGAAAACATTAGGTAAAACCACAAAACGTTATCTTTTTACGTACCTATGGTTCGAGAAAACTATCACAACGCGAAAACTCAGTAGGTACCAAATCAAGGTTTGACATTGATGCTATGTAAATAAATATCATATTTTTATCTGCTCTATAAGACACTTGAAATTTAATCATCTGCTATCTGAGATTTATGCTGTGATAGGTTATTGGAAATGATCGTAAATTGGGCGAATTAACTAGCTTCAAGCCAGTTAGTTCAATGGAATGTAACTCGCTGTTTACAGTCTAGTTTATTGTTCTTCGGTTCGTCTACACGCCAAAACCATAAACTGGTAGCCTAAACAATGTATCTACCTACTACCTAACCTTATTTCGATAGTTAATTGATTCATTTATGATATACCTAGGTATATCATACTATGAATAAATAATATTAAGCTTTATAAAACCACTATGTGGGTAGGTAATGTATATTTATACTGTGGTACTAGTCTCTATAGCCATTACTATCAAGGCACCTTTTTAAAGAAGTGTCAGCTTTTCTTTGTAAATTAAAATAATGAAAAGAAAACTGTTGACAAACATTCTTTCTAAATAGTTAACATCTATACCTGTCCTTCAATTAATCCATTTAACTATAGTTACCTACTAGCAGGTTCATTATATATGGGTTAGACGTCATTCAGTAGGTTCGTTTAGATACATGTGTGTGTGTGTGTGTGAGGTCAATAATCTACCCTTCACGGTTAATGCCATGAATCATTCTGAAATAGTTAATTAAGAGTTATTTCTTAAGAGATATTTTCATTGCCTATAGTTCATCATCCAAGTACATACCTAATTCATTTGATAGGTATCAAAGGTGAAAAATGAATTATTTAGTTCTTAGGTACACATAGCATAATGAGTCCATTCTAGGTATTTAGGTAGGTAGGTACCTATATCACATGCAATAATCAAAGCATTGTTTCAGATTTTGAACAATTACATTTCTTGACATAGGTATTTACCTAACATTCATGCATGGATGATGGGAACATTCAGCTTTAGCAAAAAATATAAAATGCAATATTATAGGCTTTTACAATAAATATCCGAAACTATGAAGGTCTTGCACTAATCACAACCAGTTCGCCAAATTATTTCTTGAGTTCTGTTGACATACGGGGTAATTTATAACTGTAATAAGCAAGAGCGTCCGCCAACATAGGCAGGAAGGAGGCCAGGCTAGATGGAAAAGGTAGATATTAAAATTGAAAGAAAAATTAGGTAAATTTAAAAGTCTTTTGAGACTAGTTAGGACGGAAGGTACTACTTTTTGACTAGAGAGACATGGTCCATAATGCATACTTACTTACAATACAATACATTGATATTAATGTTGCAAAACTAACGTTGCACTATATCGCTATTAAATATTGGAATGGTACCAACCAGAATCCTTGGCATAGCTTCACAGTCCTCCAGACGAAGTACCTGAACCACGGGTCCGTGGACGGCGAGGCGACGCGGGAGGACCTGCTGCGCCTCGTGCCCGGGGTCTCCGCACTCATCTGGAACTCCAACAACCCCCTCACCAAGGACCTGCTGGACAGAGCTGGTGAGCCAACACTCATTACTTCTTCTCTTCTTCTTCTGTCAGCCTGTAAAAATGCTGAGAATACTTAGAACCTTGTCGTGTTAAATTTTGTATAACACCGACTAATGTGTCAATAATAATTTGAAAATTATAAATCCGAAAAAGTGTTCAAATGCTCAGAATTTTCTTCAGGTACATGTTCATTAGATTCCATTACAAAGCGGTAGAGATTTCCCATTATCTGAAGCAATCAATAGATTGTATTGACATTGCAATCGTAAAATCAATGGATACAGATAAAATGTATGTACCTACATAGTTATGTGGGAACATTGTAGTATTTGAGCAAAGATAAACACTTATTTCAATACCATGCCCTCAATGTGCACTGTGCTGTTTGTACAAACATCTGTCTAGACAAGACTGTGGTCCCGGGTTCAGTTCCCGGGTCCCGGCATATTATTTACGATTAGTCCCGCCTAAGAGTTTACAATGAGTTCGTATCGCACTCGTAGAACTCGTAATAGTCGTTTAGACACAAATGGGTTTAATAGTGTTATAGTTAGGTAGGTACATACTGTGTAGTACTATAGGCAGGTGTTCTTAAACAAAGCCACATCTGTGACAGGTCCTCAACTGAAGCTCGTGGCGACGGTGTCCGCGGGTTACAACCACTGCCAGCCGGACGAGCTGAAGGCGCGCGGCGTGAAGCTGACCAACACGCCCGCGGTGCTCAGCGCCGCCGTCGCCGAGGTGGCCATCCTGCTGATGCTGGGAGCTTCTAGAAGGATCACGGAGAACCTGCAGCAGGTGCACAGGTACGACTGAAGGTATCAACTGTATCGACAGAATTGAATCTCGCTGTACCAATTTTTCAGTTACGCTGACGCACAAAGATATAAAAACAAACATATGCGAAATGGTTTGAGTCTGCAATGCCTGACATGTCAATCTTTTTACAAGCAATGCAATCACCAATCTTGAATAATACGGCAGGTGATGCATACCTGTCCGTCCGACTAGCTGACACCAGACGGTATCTCATGAACCGATATTAGTGCTACACAGTTGAAATTATCACAGACTGGCCGCGCCCCGCGGTTTTATACTAGGTACTTAGCCAATTTGTAACTCCTATTTGATATACCTACCAATATACATTTCAAACTTTTTCCCCTTTCTAGTGGAGAATGGGAGATAGGTTTCAGCAAGGTGTTGGGTCAGGACCTGCGCGGGAGTACAGTAGGTATCGTGGGACTCGGCGGCATCGGGCAGGCCGTAACGCGCCGTCTGGCTGGCTTCGAGGTCGGCCGCGTGCTGTACTCCGGACACCGGGAGAAGCCGGAAGGTATGACACCAGCATTGTCACTGGGATCCAAGGTGTTGGGGGCTTGAGGGAAGCATGTTATAAGCGAACTCACCTGATTTGGGGGAAGGCATCTGGGTTACAGTTCGATTATTTTAATGCGTTAATCTCTTGAACTGATTTTAATAGTAAGTGGACTATAAGCTATTTATTCCCAAATTCCCACGGGAACAGCAACAATAGTGAATAGTCCCGAAATCCCAAAAGAAACTTGACGAACCCCCTAAAATTACCTACTAATTCCTCGTGTCCCCCAGGCATCGCCCTGGGCGCGCAGTTCGTTCCGCAGTCGGAGCTGCTGGCCCAAAGCGACTTCCTGGTACTGGCGGCGCCGCTCAACAACGAGACGAGGCACATGATCAACAAGGACACGCTCGCTCAGATGAAGAGCAACGCCATCATAATTAACGTTGGGAGAGGAGGTGAGGAGCTATTTATAGGGCAAACCTTTTTAAAGGATCTTTGTCCAGCAATGAGATCATTCATTCATTTCGCGTAGGTTTTTGGCCAACCCTAGTGTCGAATTTTTAGATCGCCTATAAGCCTCCGACATGATCTAACGAATGAAATAACCGGGACCAACTGCTTATTGTGCACTCCGAATAGAGGAACGATATAGGTTGAAGAAAAAACCTTGTTAACTTATGTATTTAATAATAAGTAGATACCATAAGTAATAAGAATAAGCTAGAAGCTTTCTTTCTGAATGCGGATTTATGCATCGTTAACATTTAACTTGAGCACTACTCAGATATGTGGCCGATAGGCGATACCGGTTCTTAAACCTAACAAACCAGAATTTGCGCGAAGTAGTGTATACTTAGGTCTACCGAATTAACCTGTACACTTGACCTATCTTGTGAACTAAATCCCCAGACCTGATCGACCAAGATGCGCTGTACGACGCGCTGAAGTCGCGCCAGGTGTTGGCGGCCGGGCTGGATGTCACCACGCCGGAGCCGCTGCCCAAGGACCACAAGCTACTCACACTGCCCAATGTTTGTGAGTATAGACAGACCTAATCTTGTGACAATGGTTGAACTAGATGAATTTGCTGATATTCAAATCTGAACTGCACTAATTTGTTTAGGCGCTGTGTCAGCTGTAGATAAGAATGCGAGTTAAACTGCGAGTTTTTCTCTAAATCTTTTTATTTTTAGGAGGATCAAGTCCCTTGATAACTCTTAAAACAGTATTATTTCCCAATATTTTATGTAGTTAACAAGAAATTACAAAAAAAAAAAAACAAATAATATGTTAAAAATTAAATAATTCTATGTTTGTTTGTAATACTTGCAGTCATCCTACCCCACATCGGCAGCGCGACCGTGCGTACACGCAGCGACATGGGCGTGCTCGCCGCCAACAACGTGGTCAACGCACTTACTGGGAAACCACTCCTCACGCCCGTCAATCTGTGATCTAAATACTATATTATTATGCATTTATAGGGATATAGCTGATCAATCGAATAAGTGATTAATGAAATAAAATAACATATTTCCTGAAGTGATTGATTCATTTTTTATATTTTGTGTAGGTCAGTGGCTGGTGTGTGGTGTCGTAGTTTTCTGACCGCCTTCAGGCCTTCGACGTCGTCTTACGATTGAAACAACCAGGTCCGGACTTTTTAAAGTGCCCAAGCAAATGTAGCGCTCCATTACAAATTGCCACTATCGGTCACCTGTATGTCAGCCATATGTTGCTAAACAATACACATTACGAGTGCTGCATTATACTGTCATTGGGACAGTAATCTGGGCAAATGTCTTCCGAAATATCGTCTACTCAATAGAGTTCTTAGAATACCTCATGGAAATACCATACACAGAAAATAAACAAGAATTAATAAATATTTTCTTATTTATTTAAATAAACATATAATGTTTCTTACACATATAATAGAAAGTTTTTAACATTATTTTACAAATATAAAATTGGTATTTTCAACTGAAATTTGTAAATAAAGCACACAAATATACAAAGCATAAAGCCCAGTTTACATTGTTGAATAAGTAAAAGTAGAGACATAAATCTACAATCATAAACTAGGTTTTAATTTCCATTTTGCTTAAAACATCCCTTCAATAACCCAATTGAATAATTTCAAACATTCATTTAGCAAAGAACAATGTCCAAAAATGTGGAGAAAAAACAAAACAAAATTACATGTATGTATGTACCATGGAAGGCATAACATATTTTCAGTATTAGTATTTGGAAAACTTGCAAATGACTTACAGGCCTTTTTACTTGCAGGAAAGCTAAACTAGTCAGTTGTTCAATGTACAGTCGACCCATTACAATGTTTTCTCTTTTAAATTTTCATTGACATTGGTATTAAAGGCAGAATATATTAAAGATCTTTAGTAGTAGTGCAAATTGTGTTAATTTAAAAAGTACATTCCATCCATACCCTATGCTTAAAAAAATAACAATGAAAGGAATTATACATTAATATGTGTATAAAAAGGAATTGACGTCAGTCAGTAGCCACAACGGCAGCTAAATCTTTAAGGTAAGGTTCTATTTGACTTTCCAGAGACAATATGTGGCCGGTATTACAATTATCACTGCCAATGAAGGTTATGACTAGCGGAAGTTTATTCATCTGGATAACCTGGAAATAAATTAAAAGGGTTGAGCATACAGAGTAGTTACTTGTACAACAGAAATGAAAATTACACAACGTAACAAATAATACCTTAATTATTATACAAATATTAAATTTTAAAAACTGACAAGTGTCCAATAAGAATTTAAGATTCTATAATGAAAGTTTTCACCATAAAGAGCAACATTATTATACTACTAACTCTGAACAATGAATGCATTAATTATCAATAAACCAACCTGATAACTAGAATACATTGATATTATAGTCTTATTCCGCCCCAAACCAAGTTTACTGGCTTGGTCTGTGGCCATACCGAAAGTGGATATGAAGTCGGGCTTCAGAGCGAGCGGCGGGGCTCGTTCAGTCACCGCGCGAACCAATGGCACTCCGTCTCGGTCTGTTATTAATATACAGTGGAGTCCGTTTACTCTGAAAAACAAAAAAAAATGCAGTCGGGGAACATTGTGAAGTTACAGAGAAAGTTATTTGGAGACTTACTTCTCAAGTAAATGGTTCAGGTATTTTCTTAGATCGTCAACCATTATTTCCTAAACTAAGAATTATCTTTAGTACAAATATAAATTAGATTTATTTCGAGGATTAGAAATTCTGTTCAAATAACCACTTGCGAGAAAAACAACAAACAAAAATCAACCTGATAGTTGATTTAATTTGACATTTGACATTCATAAATTTAAGAACTTCTCTGACAAATGACAGCTCTTACTGTCTGTTAATGTCAATATTGTATCATATCTACACTACATAGGTATACCTAATCTACATGCATGTCATGTATCAGATGTTTTTTCAAAAAAGCAATCGAATAAAATCTAAGCAATGAGAGATATTATGACAAGATGTGATACGAGAAGGTAAAAATGAGTTTTCTCTCTTTTAAAACTGTAAAATCTTTTACAAAATTCGGAGATTGACTAATGTCTATGAGCTTTCTCCTCCTCTTCAGTTCACCTCTTGTCTCTGCCTTGTCTGTTGCCAAAATGGCAGAATCGGATTGACAGTCGTGCGATTTTAGTAATTTATTTTTGGGTGCAATAATTACTGCCTTTGTGCAGGATAATTTGTGTTTTTGTGCTTCACAATTAGGCTTAAGAAAAATCTAATATCTGAGTAGTTTAATAAGTATTGTTACCTACCACTTTTAAATGTTGTAATTTTATGAAATGTTACTTTGGTATGATAACAAAAGATATAAAAATTCAGCCTTGTCTCGTTAGATACTTCTTTTCGTTATATTTTTAAGTTGGGCTTTAACAAGTTAAGTACCATAATAGCCAGCAAGAGTTTGATATGTGTATCTGAGAAGCAATATTGGTGATTTTTTGGAGTGTGACGTCACAAAATAGACTGGCGATATTTACAAGTTGACTGCGGTGTAAGTTGTTAAATAAAATGTTAAAGAGTGGTCAGCGGTGATAGTGACAAGTTGGAGTGGTCTTTGAGCGGAGGCGTGAATCCAAGGCGAAGCAGTGGGGCTCTGCTAGGATGGGCGGCGATGTCTGCCCCGTGTGAGAGGGCCGAGAGCCCCGCGCCGTGCGCATGCACCAATATATCGCTTATGCAATTGTTCCACGAGCTGAAACAGAAGTTCCCTGGCGTCCCCGACCATGTGGTATCCAACACGATCGAGCTTTACTGCCACGACAAGCAAGCATGCGAAAAGCACCTGCACAGCGAAGTCAAGGCCTCCCTAACACACGCATACCACGCCTCCTCCTCCGCCGCCGCGCGCCATCTCAACCAGCTCAAGCTGAACCCCCCGCTCAAATGCAGAAACCAGCCCATCATCAAGCACTCGGTGGACAGACCCACTCTCATCAAAGCTGTCACTTGTCCCGGACCTCAGAAAGGCATTTTAAGTTCTGCTGAGGATAAAGAGAATAAATTGAATACTGATGCCAATCAAAACATTGTAGTTGAGGCTAAGAATGAGGACATCATTAGGGCCAATGACACATCACCAGTCACAATAATCAATCTTGATAGTTGTCATGTCAAATACAATGCAGATTCACCTAGTGACATTGAATTGAGTAATGAAAATAAAAAACCAGAAGAACTTTCCAACAAAAACACATTTGAACCAAACCAAGTTCCCGAACAACCAGGGAGTACCAACTACAGGATTCTTAAAAGCAATAAAATCAAGTCTAATTTGAACGAGAGACTAGAGCGAGTCAAAGAGAAGAAAACCATCAAAAAAGAACCAGAAAAGGAAGCAGAACCTCAGCTAGTAGAGCCCCCTGAGCAGCCACCAGAACCCCCTGAGCAGCCATCAAACCTTCCCCCTCAAGAGAAGCCGAAGCGGCCCAACACTCTAGATTTCATCAAGCCAAATCCAGATTTTGCATTTAAACCATCGCAGCGGGCAGAGGGAGGGTCGCCGGCGGGACGCGGCGCGCGGGGCTACGCGCCGCTTAACCTGTCGGTGAACGTGAACTGTCACATGGACCTGAGCCGCGGCTACGAGGGCTGGGTGGCGGAGTACGACAGCCCGAGGGCCATCACCTCGGTCAACCTGACAGTGTGCACGCCGTCCTCGGGCATGGCGAGCCCCGAGCGAGACGAGGAGGGGTTCGAGGGCCACGTGACGGTGACGGTGAGCCCGACGGCGCCGCCGCGCCGCCGCGCGCCGCCGCCGCCCGCCGCGCGCCTCCGCCCCGCGCGCCCCGCACCGCCCACACCAGCGCCGCCCTCCAACAACGACCACACGCCTTCTACACCAACACACCATGGTAAGCACCATGTCTTTAATTAATTAAAAGATCTCAAGAACCTATCATATTTCGATCTATAGTATACCTATACCTAAGCTTTGCACAATTTTCACTTGTATGGGGCTCCTAGCCTACCACTGTCACACAAGTAAAATCCACTTTTAAGAATCTAGGTTTGTGACAGAATGTGACCTCTAACTAAAACGTTTAATAAAATAGAATGAGAAATGATTGATAAAAATGTTAATGCCAGCCTATGAATAAAAAAAATATATATATATAACAATCTTGACTTCCTGATAACAAATATCCCGGTTATCGTCCAACACCCACCCTCCAATTTGTTGTTTAGAATATCTCATTCATAACAAATAGAAATGTAAACGCAGCTATAACATTTACCGACGTCAAGAAAATCGCCGATGCGGCTAGTCGAAATAAATTATGAGATAAATGCATGTTGTTAATTCGGATAATTGTGAATTCGGATAATAAACGACATTAGAACAATCATTACCTAGGACAACGCTACGGGAAATAGCGGGAAAGCCGCGTAGGAGTAATTTACGGTAGGGATGGGTAAAAAATATCGATATATCAAAATATCGATATTTTTTCAGAAAAATATCGATACTAATTAGCGATATTTTTTTCCGCGATATATCAATTTTCGATATTTATTTTCAGATATCAAAATCGATATATTTTTAAAGCTCTGCTGTCTGCTCATGCGTCACATCATGATTTTGACCAATCCGATTTCTTAAATTTAGAAAATATGCAGTATTTTTTTGTTTCTTTTTTTTATGTCAAGCAATTCGATTTTTTTTTTAATAATAAAACTTATGTTTGAAACACCCAGATGTGTATTTGCTTTAAAATTTCGATAATTTAGGCAATTTTTATAAATAATTGCAAATTGGGCAAAAAATATCGATATATCGAAATATCGATATTTCTTGGGTGATATATATCGATATATTTGAAAAATATCGATACGATAAATATCGATATTTTTTTTCCATTTGCCCATCCCTAATTTACGGGCGTGATGTAGGCAGCCGGTGCAAACGGTCTGCACCGTGCGCCACTCACTCACTGTTCTGCGTTCCATTTTACACCGACGCGGGCCAGTTTCTTTCTATTTGGATATTTATTAGTGAGTGCACACCTAACGCGATTATTTGCATTAGCAATTAATCTTGATCGAAATGGCAGTGTACTTTTATAGACAAAAGCTACATATTACAAGTTTTATAAACAATTCAATTACTTATTACCTACGTCAACATACGTGATCTATCTTAACTCCAAATTATTGCGATAAGCTGGTAAACCACGACGAGGAATGCTTTTAATGTTTTGCAATTGATACCCATGTCGTGACTAATGCCTAATTCATAATATTGTATTATCTAGGTGACAATAACATTGATTAGAATAAAATAAAAAGTCCGAGATATTATGTCTGATTGTCATGCAACTCAGCAATTGATTTCCTATGACTCATTTTTTGATCCGTTTCGGCAATAAACGAAATGTGTCATTGTTATTATGGACATTAAAAGATAGACCTTTATCACTTTATCTGCCTAGTAATGCTGCGGATTACCTAGTAAAGTATCTAGTTTCTCTGCAGATCAGCGTTTTGAATAGCTTCTCTTCTCTTCAGGCAAGCCACAAACAATGATGCGATCTTGAGCGGTCGTGTTTGAGTATGAAGTACATATCTTCCCTTAATGTGTCTGATGGCTCTCAGTTTTTCAGTTTTCTATCTGTTGTGGTCGGTAGCAATTGAGAAAAGAGTGTAGCCATGTGTAGTATGATGTGCCAGTTTAGATCAGATTCAGATCCTTCAAGCGCGACCGCGATACTTTTCCTCTTTACTTGTCGGTTATCAAATATATAAATATAAAATCAAATAACAAAGTTATCATTTGATGATAATAGGTAGAATGGTACTTAGTAAGTGTCCCTTATAGGATCGCTTTATTGTTCGTGTCTCAACACTGTTTTTTTAAATTCAAACAACATCTGTGTAGTTTCAGATCGGTCCCTAATAGAGCGCCAAAAGGAGCGTCTAGGGCGGCTCGCGTCAGCTCTGTCCCAGGAGAAGGGCCGGCTGGTGCAGCTGTCCAGAGAGACCCAGGTGCTGGCCGCGGCGCCGCCGTCGCCGACCGCTGCGCAGCGCCTCCGCGACTACGTGGAGCGCCTGCGAGACCAGTGCGACACTCTCGCCAAGAGACTCGAAATGGCAGCTAGTGGTAAGCTATGGAATTTTTACGTAAATAGTACTTGAAGCATCTTATGGATCAACCCTTCTCAGAGACAAAACTATTTAATTTATGATACTCTTTTTAAAACAGAGAAAATAAAGAAAACGAGTAAATGGCAATGGATAAGTTTCATGTAATTGATATTATAATATAGGTATATTATCATATCTGCTGCTACTAAAATAGTGAATTAAATATATTTACGATGAAATGAAATAACTAATTGGAGGAATGTAGTCTCATCAAATGATATCGATGTGTTTGAAGTACCTACTTTAAGTGTACATAAAGAAGAATACACCTGACAACACCCATGAACATTCCAGAAGCCGAAGAGTCAAACAACTTCTACAGCAACATCTACACGGGGCAGCGTCCTCCGTCGTCGTGGCAGTGCCACATGTGCACGTTCCGGAACCACCCGCTGCTCGACAAGTGCGAGGAGTGCGACATGCCGCGGATACTCGTAGGTACGTCCGCGCCGCCCGCGCCCGCCGCCTTCCCGGAGCTCGCGAGCGCGCCCGGCGGACCGTGTGATGTCACACTGTATGGGAAACTTTAATACTGGGACTTATAAGTGCGATTTCACTACCTTTAGAGAACCTTAAAAGGCTTAGACTTCTCTACCCTTTGGGCCTAAAAATAAGATATAGGGACATTATTGGGCTTTAATCATAATTTATGACGCCTTATAAATGAGAGTATTGGGCCTTATTTGAGTATTATGGGCCCTAACTAAATATGGTGCCTCTAAAAGGGATATCAATTATGAAGGTGGTCTTAATATATAAATTGTCTCTTAAAGAGAGACTTGGTTGCCAGAACCCATCAAACAAATATTGAATAGAGATTTTGCGGGCATGGGACTTAAAGTGGGCTTAAAATTTACAAATATGACTATTAAAAATAATTTACCTAAAGGTATAAAGCTTAATCAGTCATTTCAAACTTATTTAATGAAAGACTCTTCAATAAGCCCAGAACCTTAAATAATTGTGGCCTTAAATATAAGTTATGCACTAAGTCTACAAAAGTTGTGCCTTACGTAACTTAGGTATGAGTAGGGGATTTATAAACACTTAAAGAGAAACTTATAAAAGGGGGTGCATTCTGAAAAGAGACATTAGAAAGTGGGTGTTAATAGGGGTTTTTAAGTAAACAAGTACTTAAATCTGGACAAATCTAGACTTTACTCCAAAGTGTGAGTGCTTACCTAATCCAAGCATGTTGGAATGCAATGACTTATTAACTAAACTTTTCAAAACCTGTGAAGTGTTGTGCCTTAGAAGTTTGCCGTTTAATCACCAATCTTGTCATATTTAGTCGAGTCTGGCTGTGGACATTGCATGTGTGTGTTCATCGGACAGCTGTGTGAACATGTGTGTATTTATGTGTATATTTTGTACATTATATTGTTATTTTTATTGTTAAGTAATTTTTAGTGGAGTGTTGAGTAAGTACTTAGCTACAAAGAAAACAGTTCATGATACAGTTTTGTGCCTAAGTTGTCTTATTTATTGATAGTAAGTAGCCAAGCAGTTTCTCACCTTAATTATTTTATAATTATTATAGCTGTATTGTACGAGAAACATTTGTCTCATGGTATTTATAAAAAAATAACATTCCACTACCTAATAGACTTTATTGTTACATTACTGCATATTTATTTTAGGTATTTTTAATTGTATGAAATTGTAGATTGAGCTATGTAATCAAGACTTACATTATGAGGTGATAGAATCATAGTCACAATGAATAAACCAATAGAATTGTTCCGTTTTCTTGCCCTGGCTGGTATTGGTTGATAGCTCCATCTACATTTTTGTCTGCCTATCGTAAAAGTGAATCATTCAGATATGATCTTGGTATTTGTGAGAACAATAACATTTTTAATTATTTACCTTCATGTAATTCAGTTGAAAGATTACCAAAGTACGCAGGCGATAGCGGCGTAAATAATATCGTAAATAATACCACCGAGAGACCTTTACCCTGTTAATTGATAGTTATAATTATCAATTTCTTCTAATTTGGAAAATAAATTACTTCTTAAACTTATAGTAAGCCTGTGGAAATATTAAGCATACTCAGAACCCTATCATAATCAAACTTGTTTTATCTACTGTCAGTAATGAAAATTATATCGGCATTATATAGGGCTGACTTTACTTATCGGTACTTTTTGTTATATGCTCGTGCATGAATGATTCACTAAAGGCCTTAGTTTAAGAAATATAATACATCACAAAGGGGGTGAACAGTTACATCACAAGATCTCACTAGTAAAGACTATTCGTTTCGCCTTGCCAAAAATAATAAAGTAATATATTTAATCTATTATTTTTAAAGCCTCAATCACATGAAGCGAGTCCATTCAATACTTACTGTGTCAAAATGCGGCTTAAACAAGTAAAATAATATGTACTCGTTTCTTATGTTTAAGTGAACACTACTAATCTATATATATAAAAGAAAGTCGTGTTTGTTACACTATTTATAACTCGAGAACGGCTGAACCGATTAGGCTGAAAATTGGTGGGTATTGGTGGGTATATTGGTGGGTACTATTTATCCCGTATTTCCTACGGGAACGGGTGCGCTGTGGGTGAAACCGCGGGGCACAGCTAGTTTTGAATAAAAACTACGTTCTAGAGTCTTCTTCTGACCACGGTTCCTGTAAAGGGGCCGAAACGTCAGATAAAAATGTAAAATAAAAGCGAAGTGTATCTGTAAACGTAGTTTCTATAAATACAAGTAAATATGATTACAAGGCAAGTGAATTCACTGACAAGTTGTGAGTGCCTCTGAAATTATAATGAGTATAGTATAGGCACGCGTCTTCGCGTAACTATCGAAACCATCGCCAAGGTCATTGTTTATATTCATGACATATGTACACCTCATTGCGAATAACTTCGTTTACTCAATTTTGATACGGATCATGCTGCACACTAAGACGATGTGTATGTACAATTACCTACACAAGCATGGCCCAAAGGCGCTCGTGAGATGAAATATCTACACTGATACACTCGCTTGATGTTATTGAGGGTTTAAATGACGTAAGTTTGCTCAAGAAACTTGCTCAGTTTGAATTGTTTGGTTTCGAGGCTATAAAATTATTGAAATACTTTGTACTTGGTAGTACAAATACGTTTAAAAGGTACCTCTTACTTAACTTATTTAATATTTTGATTATAATTTTGGTATTCAAACCCTTTGCCTACTAGAAATATTTTTCGTGTACACATTATATTATATTTTGAAATTCTTAAAAAATAGTTGTTATACATTTTATTGATCATTTCGTAAGTGATAAATAAAACTTAAAGTTGTTGGTGATGCATATCAAACGTTTACATATACAGGAATAATATCACAAGTAGAATTTACATTGTACGAGTACATTTTTTATGATTTTTATTTAATCAAAATTGTGTGCGGAGTTCACAGGCAAAATAATAACAAAAAATACATCTCACTTCAAAATGTTACATTTAATATGGTGACATCTTGTTGCAAAAAGTGGAACTATTTTATCCTTAGGCAATACAATATTTTGTATTTTAATTTTGAACTTTATTTCGTTACTTTTAGGGTGTATATTAGAATTTTAAATTATTATCAACTGTGGTATCTATAAATATTGATTATTGTTGTATTGAAGATATTGTTTTAAGGAATTATTGAATTTATTAATCATTGTGATGAATATTTAATGTTTTATGATAATAAATTTCAGAGTTTGAATTTGTTTTTTATATTTAATTCTTGTTTTTTATTGCTGTGTAGTTTAATTTTTAACATTATCATTTTGAATGCTCTATGAACTCACTGTTTGGCCATAGACTAAGAATTATTCCACAAAAAATACATAAATAAATAACTAAAGCTTGTAAAATGAGTGTCTTATATTATATTTGCTTCAAGTTTGAAACATGTGTACTCATAGAGCAATCAGAACATTTTTCTTACTTAGTGCCTTGGAATGTCATTGAATGGTAAGTGTCAAACCTAACCTATTTGTCGTGAGAGAGTGTAATAACAATATGCCATTGTTTAATTAAGATTGTAACACTAGTTGTGTTTCCAGTGCGCGCTCGAGATGGTATCACTGTTCGATTGATGCCGGGACGACGGAGTGAGTCAACTTTATATATTTCTATCTTTTTCTCTATCAAATGAGATGAGAGGCCTGAATTGAGTTATTAGTTGTCATAATCTATCAGCTAGAGGCGTTGGCCAGAATGCCATGCGATTTGACAATCCAAATGCAAGTATGTCAAACAAGATCGTAGTCAAAATTGGTTCACCCGTTTGGGAAATATAATCAATGTCGTATTTTAATTTATGTTATTTGTCTGTTTCAGAAATAACTCGATCGTGGGTTTTATGAGTAGGAGTATCAAGATCCTAGTCTACCTGAGACGAAGAATAATCAAATCATCGTCAAATTGAAAAACTGACAGTCATTCCAACTGACAATTTCTCAATTTGATCGTTTTAACGGGAATTTACGCCCTTAAGTGCAGTAGTATTAATGAAATGACTGTGATATTCGCATTTGGTTAATAAGTCTGATTTTATTTTGACATTCCAAATTCAAACAAATTATTAAATACTAAAGTTATCTTTTTTGGCGTTGACAGTGACGTTTAGATTTTGTTGTCAAGTTTTTTTTAGTTTAAAGATGGTTTTGTTTCCTATCACACCGAGTGCCCATACCAAATGCGAATAAGCTCGCTGCTGCACTTAAGGTGGATAGGGAAGCATTTCTTCATTTTGTTTATACGTGACATTCGTAGAGTTACGAAAATGTTACCAGATAACTAAAATTATATTCATTTGTTTTGTTTACTAAACAATTGAAGATCTATATTGCTTTTTGTAATGTTGGCGCTGTTTCGAACATAAAGGAGAGTAATATAATGAAATATTTTTATTTTAATAATCTGGTATCATTTTTGGTAACTGGTAAGTAACATAAGAAATTATTTTGTGTTCATATCAACACACAAACCTAGTCTGAACTTGCCTTAACAAATAATTGTTCCTAAACATTTATGTATTTAACAACTTTCTATTCAAACGCAGTTTTATCAAATGTAACATATGGAAAAATCAGAAAAAAATTAACTTTTCACCATTTATTTGTAAGTCATAAATATAAAATATTATAAAAAATACTCAATTTTCTACCAAGCAACATTTCTTTCTTAATTTTAAATGCATGAAACATTAAAACTTCTAGTCTAAAATTTATTACATTGTAATCTTCTATTTTAATATGATATCGTAATTAGGTTAATTCTTATAAAATTATCTTGTAATAAGCACAGCACATTTTTCAAAAACATCATACACGCACGCTTCAATCCGAAAAGGGCTGTTTCACTATTAATTTAAAAAAATACTGGTCCTTTTTTAATCACAAGTAGCGTTCGCAAAAATATTTATCTTGCATTGTCCCACAACAGGATAAAGGTAAAAAAAGTATATTACGGTAAAGTTTTATTCTACTTTCTCACTTTTCCCACTGATGTTGCAGTATAATATTTAGTCTTAGAATCTGTTTAATTTGCGGTTCACTCCAAACTAGTGAAATAGTTCCTTAACGAACTCGACCCGACCATAACACGATAACGACTAATCTTTTCCATTAACAACGAAATTTCGAGCTGAATTTATATCACTGTCGATTTTGAAACGAGAATTATAAATATTATCAAAATCGGCAACTAAATGCCCTTTTAAATGAAACAGTTGACAGATAACCAATATAATCATGTACCATAGCTACAATGCATTCATTATGCTCATTATATTTGTGTAATCTTAAACTTAGGCTACTATTAATCAAACAAAAGTAAACATTTCATTTCTTTATTATCTTAACTATGGAAACATTATACTGATGGGCTTATCTTACATAACCTTAGCCTTATGTCAAACATGAAATTATTAGCCTTGTTAAAATTTAAATAAATCTCAGTTACGCCTTCTTTCTGTCTTCTCATGACATTTCTTCGATATGACTGAACACTATTGCTAGCTGACCGGGAGCAAAGTACTAAGTAGCCTTCTTGTTGATGAAATCAGTTATATACAATTCGCTTAAAATCTCTTGTTATCGCTAACTTCGCGCACACTTGCATCCGATAACGCAACACTTGTTTGCTTGACTTGCCAGTTTAAAAATAACTGACTAGCTATGATTGTATTATGCAAAAGATTAACGAATAATACTATTATTTATAAAAATAGGTACACCACATCTGACTGAATTAAACATTTCGTAGTTCTTTCAAATAAAATTCACTCCTTCCATAATTTATTACTGATGACATTAAAGCTATATTCACGAATTACTGAATGATATTGAGATTAATGTATCAATCAACAACATCACTTTATCCATAGATTACTGTGTAGAGAACCGGTCTGTCCCAAAATATAGTCCTTTAATAAAGGATTTTTGGTTACGGATCATTTATTTGTTTGCACTTAGGCCAACCAGAGGTCAGCGCCTCTAGGAAACATCTAAGATCTTCTGGAACAAAAGAATTTATCCAATCTAAGTTAGAGATGGATAGTTTGTATTGAGATGCACAATTGCACATATCTCATTATTCTTGAACTTTATTGAAAACAATATTGTATTTCAATGTTTTATTTAAAGCATTATACTCGTATAACTCGTACATTTATCTAATAATGTCTCTTTATTCTACAATTACATTGAAAAGGCTGTTTATGAATGAATCACTGTGATTTCTAGTCGAAACTTCAAGTTTTATGTCATTTTAATGTGAATTTAACAACAAGCATTTCTCTCTGTATAAAACTTATGCTCATTTGTAATATGTACATAATAAGTATGTATGGACCTTATATTGTCTTAATTAAGGTTTATTTCGTATTGGCAACTTAGCTTTTAAAGTTATCTATCGTTGGTTACTTTGTTGCCATTTTTTCATAGTTTTATAATTTTAATTTACTGTACAAGTACCGTGTAAGTGTAGTAATTTTTGTTGTACTTGTAACCCAATTTTGTAATTAATTTTAGAGTTAATAGTAATTGTGGTATTACATGATAAATAAATAAAGATATTTTTTTGCTATCTGTACTTGTACAATATATTGAAACAATAAAAGATTGAAAGTATAAATCAATTACTTATTTAGCGCTTTATAATTATAGAATACATATTTACATTGTGTAAAATATATATTTCATGCTATTATAAAATTGGCACATTTATCAAAATAAAACCTGTTATTATAAATTGTTCATTGGTTTGTTTTATTAACACACATATTAAGTACAGCTGGAGAGTCAGCAGTGTTCACTTAAGTGATGATATTTATAACAAATAGTCTGGTATAACCAACAATACGAACCTGCTTGGAAAATGATTCAACACCAACAAATCTTAGTGACCTATACCACCCTAATACCAATGTCTCTGATTGTATGTAAAGTGAAGCATGTTATAAAATCGAAACAATAAATGAAGCAAGTGAGCGTTACAAATAGGATTTATTCTAAAAAAATTACAATTAACCGATTCATTGCGGCACCCATTTTTTAAAACTTTTCGCCGTGGCTGTGAACAAATTTTCTATGACACGACTGGCGTGTCAAGCGCCATAGAAGTTGATGGCACGCCTATTGTGCCATCAGCCATGTATATAAACCACATGTTTTTTCTTGCGTTTTCACGGTTTATCAGGTGTTTCAAACCTTTTGTGTTGTTTTAATTTTTAAACTTATTTCTACAAAAAAATATTCCGACTTAGGGTTTATTTATTTACAAAAAATAATTCGTGGGGAAGGTAACATTTGAGTGGGATATCTTGCTTATAATTTAAATAATTACAATTAATGGACAAGATTAGTTTGTAGCTCGTCATAGCTGTCGGAAGTGCATAAAATTAAATATTCAGATTGTTTGTTAAATTGACTGCCTTTGTATGATTTTTCAACATTTTGTTCAGACGATTGATATTAGGTATTTAATATACATATCTGTCTGCACGTTTCTAAAGAACCCCAGCTCTCTAGGCTTTGAACCAACAGGATAATAAGACGGCTTAGGTACTTGATGTCTACTTTATCAAAAAGATCACTGGCACAAAATGATCACTTTCTTGTAATGGCTACCTGATATTCCCAAAATGTGAAAAATTTGGCTTGGGTACTTTATGTCTACTTTATCAAAAAGATCACTTACCATGAATCACCATGAGTGCAATAAACATAGACATAAAAACTTGGATATTGAATGGTGAAATTGCCATTAAATTATAAAAAAATAATAAAAAATAACCCTAACCTAACCTAACCTACCCAATAGTACGTAAAAACAATTTTCTTACTATCCGGTAGGTTAGGGTTATTTTTTTTTTGTAACAGTTACGTAAAAAAAAAAAAACCATAACCTACCGAAGAGAGTGGTCGACTGAACCCGCGGGCTCAGTAAACCCTTATGATTTATGTAATTTATTTACATTTTTGAAAAAAGTACTAGGACTACAAAGATTTTAGGAGTTTAAATTTAGGCTGGGAAGAAGTAGACATTATGGAAAAACAGCCGTTTTATGGAAAGTGACCATTTTGGTAAAGAGGTCATTTTATGCGAGTGATCTTTTCGGTAAAGTAGCCATTATAAAAAAGTAGCTATTTTATGGAAAGTGATCATTTTGGTAAAGAAGTCATTTTGTGCCAGTGATCTTTTTGATAAAGTAGACATCAAGTACCTAAGCCAATAAGACGCTACGCACCTGACTTGCCTTCTGCGGTCTCGTGGAATGTCCAGTTTAGGTCCTTCCTTGGAATGCGCACGACACACCACACACACCACAGTTTAAGTCCTTCAGCGGCGCCGCTTTGATGACGTATATAATGAAGAAGCTCGAATTTGCATAGGGACAACGAATTTTATAGATTTTAAGATGAACCACCATTCGCCATGTTTTTTAACGTGTGCGGAAGTGGCGAGGTGTTGTTCCCGCCAGGCTGTCTGTGTTAACCAATGCGAGCGCTGCACGTCATAGAAAAAGACGTGCTCCCATTGGTTCAAATTCCAGGTCGGTGGAGCAGTTTAGAAACGTGCATTACGAAATACCGCGAAGACGGTACAGTCTTATTTTAGAATCGACACGAAAACGCAAATACATTCCGGAAACAGAAGACTATGACAATGATGAGACTCAATGTGAAAATGAAGAAGAAACGATGAATTATATTTTTGAACAAAATTCACAATCATACTCAGATGATGGAACTTTCAAGCCTCAAAAGAAGTTTAAGGACAGTGGTACATGCACAGAAATTGCTGATCAAAAAATTGATCAAGTGCCTTCCATATTTTTTCTCGTGTCATAAGCCATAAGTTAACACAATTGATGACACGCCTGTCGTGCCATCAGCAACGTTAAAAAATAATTCAATGTAAATTTAAAAAGGTTGACAACCCCTGCAACCTCGAAATTCACACAATATCCGGAAACTAATACAACAGACTAGATTTTCGTGGAAAAACTTGATAGTTTTGTCCTGGGCAGACCCTTCTAAAACTTAATTTGAGGCTGTTACAACCGATGAAAAAATGACACGCCTCTCGTGTCATAAGCCATAAGTTAAAACAATTGATGACACGCCTGTCGTGCCATCAGCAATGAATCGGTTAAAAAGGTTGACAACCCCTGCAACCTCGAAATTCACACAATATCCGGAAGCTAATACAACAGACTAGATTTTCGTGAAAAAACTTGATAGTTTTGTCCTGGGCAGACCCTTCTAAAACTTAATTTGAGGCTGTTACAACCGATGAAAAAATGACACGCCTCTCGTGTCATAAGCCATAAGTTAAAACAATTGATGACACGCCTGTCGTGCCATCAGCAATGAATCGGTTAACATAAAACTAAGTTACACCTATATTGCTGTGCCTCGCTCTAAATTCTGTTTTATCTCTGCCGTGTGCTCTCCGTAGAACCTTTCCAACTTTTTGTTGAACTTGGCATTTCTCTCATTGATGTAGTCAATATCAGCATCGTCATTGTGAATGCGTCTGCGAGAGTATTTGGACCTCTTTGCTATTTGTCCCTCTATGTCGTTCACCATCCTATCCACAGCCTCCTTTCTGTCCTCGTGCATCCCGTGTATGATTACATTAGGACCTCCGTAGAAAGCATCTCCATACTTTTGCTTCTGTTTCTCATATTGATCCATGTCAGCCTCTGGCATGTTCTTTACGAGTCTGTTGTACTGACGTATTGTCGCCTGCTCGTATGTGGAGAACCCTTGGTCGGGGTTTTTCTTCTTTTTCTTACGTTCTAATCGTTCTGCCTCGGTTGCGGATATGTTTAACAACTTCACTCGGTCGTAGTCCTTGCCTTGCTTCTGTGCTTCGTCCCGCTTCTGCTGGTCGTCTAACAGCCACTCCGCTTGTCTCTTCTTGGCCTCGTAGTTGGCGGGCAGCTTGTTCCGAGCCTCTTCTGCGACTACTTCCTGGTGGTTGTGAGTTCTGGCCTCGTTTCTGGCATTGTGCAACGAACGTAATCTCTTCATTCTCTCGGCTTGTTTCTCAGCGAATGTCATCTCCTTTGAGCCAGATGGTGTTTCTTCTGCAGCAGTACTCATTTTTATGGTTAGTTTAACGTTCAAACATAAACTAAATATATTTTTATGAATTTCTGTTTTGTTTTCAACAACACTAAACAGACAGACAGAGATTTACGTTACGCGACAAATGGATGAATCGATTCCTTCTTGATATTGACTTTGACAGTTATTATTAACTATGATTATGACTGATAACAGCCAAAGCACTGAAGGTAACAGCAACTTTTGACAGTGACAACTCTGACTATAAAAAATGACTGAAGTGAAGTTGTTTTATTTTAATCAACTTGTCAAATCGGAATAAAAATTGAAATCCAACAAAGTGAAGTGAGGCAGTTTGTCGGTGAATTGTAACGGTGTCGGTTGTGCTGAATTGTGCGAAAAAGCTTTAATTTTTACAAATTCAAGTGATTTTCTGAGTTTACAATGTCGGATGAAATCGCAGAGAATGGAACCGCCAACGGCGACGTGCCAGAGATCGAGCTTATTATAAAGGTAGGTGAAATTACACGTGTAAAACACGAGATTAGCCGCTTACGTTCGGTCAACACGGCACGCGTTGCCTCGGCCTTCGGGCGAAATAAGAAGATTGCGGAGAACTTGCAAACGTGACACAAACATGTTCTATTGCTAACACACAACCATCGTTTTGAATATAGGTCCATTCATTTCTACATAGGTACCATAACATTCTTACAAAGGAATACATAACGCTTAGTGCGCGGTGTTAGTCCGTTTGCATGAAAGTATAATTACTGCATCTATAATGCGCGTTATTTAGGTCGCTTGCAGCTCTGTTTTGTGCCAGATGTGATTTGTTTTGTCTATACTAAACAGTGCCCAGTGCAGTGGGGCCCACATTGACAACATATTCGCAAAAACTTAAAAGTTTCTATAAGTCTAGGTACTCTAGTAGTCTAGTCTAAGATTTGTAAATAATGCCTTACATACAATATTTATGTTACAAACATACCGGTACAATAATAAATCAATTCAAATGTTGTATGCTATGTGATGGTATGAATTGAAAGCTAATTTGAAATTAAAATTCTTAATTTTAAAGTAACTACCTAACTACCCACATCATTATTATTTTGTTCCTAATAATTTCTACTATTTCAAATAAAGTCTGATGTATATTATTTATTGAATTTAGGTTTTTCCAAATGTAATGAAACATGTGTGCATCTAAAATGATTCACATTCTCATACAAAATTAGTTATTTGTTTCCCTCAAAATGGTTGTTGGTAATAAATAATATTGGAAATTACTTAATTCAATGAGCAAATAAGGTTTTTCCTATATTGATTAATCTGCTATGTTGTGGTTGATTGTTAACTTTCCAAAACTTTAAAAGCTAAGCGTTTATTATATGAGTGACTGATGACCCATTTTAAAAATTACTTTTTAAAGCGATTGGTGGGTGCTCGCAAAGGACAGGGAGGGTTTGTGATGCTTGGGGGAGACCTTTGCCCAGCAGTGGGACAATATAGGTTAAAAAAAATGGAATTTTATTTTGAATCGAATACAATTATTAGACAGATTGCAATCAGGTTAGGTTTTTTATATACAAGCTCACTTGTACTAATCTATACTAATATTATAAAGCTGAAGAGTTTGTTTTGTTTGTTTGTTTGTTTAAACGCTCTAATCTCAGAAACTACTGAACCAATTTGAATAATTCTTTCACTGTTAATTAGTTTATTTATTCGGGGGGACAGGCCTCGTTAGCATGGTGCTGCAACCTGTCTAGGAGACGGTAAACTCCGAAATCAAACCTGGGGAGATGGACCTCATCAGCTATGGACGGCAACCCGTCTAGGAGAAGGACACTCCGAAATTAAACCAACTAGTACGGGGCAGCAGCCGTATTAAAACTGACAGAAGGCCGAAGGAAAATAAATTCGGTAGGGCTTCTGATCAGACATTAAGAGCCGGTACGCCGGCTCTTAAACTGCGGTGCAGAAAGCAACGGGAAACTACTGCACAACTCCTTCCAAACAAATGAAAATGATGCAGACACCAATAGAGTAGTCTGCATCGGACTCACCGACAAGAGCCTTGCTCTTAAATTTATGATGATGATGATCGAGGAAGGCTATAGCCTACATTTTATCCCGGATTTCCTACTGGAACGGGCACAACGCGGGTAAAACCGCGGGGCGCTGCTAGTAACTTTATAAAGTGATTAAAAGATGTAAGAGTTCTGTTTGGTGAAGATTGTTTCCCATACTACGGGAGACAGTTTTCATTAAAACTCATAATTAGTATAACAGATTCACACCCGATCAGAAACAGTTTTATACTCAAGTTCAATTTGAGACATATTCTATGAAATCCAGTATGCCTGAACTCACTCATTCAAACATTACTTGTGTTAGTATCACCACTGAGTTCGTATTGATGAAAGCCAAAACCTAATTAGTTAATTGCAGATTGGGTATATTAGACCAATGAAATGTTAATATCTTGCTCAAGTTGAAACAATAAGTAGTGATAGGGCCTTGCTTACATACCACTTGCATTCTTAGGTAGTAACATTCTTAGTACTCTGGCCTTCCATAGGTATGTTAATAGAAGACCAAATATAAAATTATACCTTATTCCATGAAATAGTAATTAAGCTTGCACAATATGAGTTTAATTAACAGGTGAAAACACTTGCAATTATGACCCGTATTTTTAAGGAGTTGGAATGGAAAATTATAAAATATAATCCCATATGGACATATAGTTTGTAATACATTTTTATGATAAGTACCTTAATTCAGGCGTAGATACTTAATGTTAACACACCTGCAACTGTTTACTCATATATTGTAGGAACACTGACAATTAGTATTCATTTTACTATTGACTAGCTGCTAATTAGGATTCCACATCTTGCCTATTGGAAAGCCAGTAAGAAACCCACACTCACTGTCAAAGGTTTGAGTTATTGCGCAATTCAATAGAATTGCATGCAGTGAAATAAATATTTACACTCAAAAAATTATGATTGTTGTATACTCAAAAATATTAATGCATGATTTTCATAGTATGATAATACTAACAAATGTATGTATGTTCATCTTAGTACTCTGTTTTACCCCTGAATGTAGGTGAATACCATAAAAGTTTAAATGTAGCATTTCCATCCATGCATATCGATTAATTCCACGTTTGAGTTCGGGCATAATGCCGAAACTCGTAAATTCCATAAGATTCCAGAACATTGGGGAATGTGTTTCGAAACAGAAACCCGGGGAAAGTGATCCTCACGCGAGGCTCCGTGCCTCTGGTGACATTAGCATGCGTCCGATCGATCGCCAATACATCAATGATTTCTCTCATACATTACCAGTACCATCGATGTATTATATGAGCATTTCTATTGAATCGTTACACAATATTTTATCTCTTATTTCAATAGTTGGACTTTAGGTTACCTTTACGGCATAAAACGCGGGATACACTACGGAACAAAGAGTACCCCAACATGACCCGCAACGCTGAATGTACGTGACGCTGCAACGTGGCTCGGTGTCCCGCAAACATTCTCGTGACGCGGGACTGGTTTATTGTCCAAGGACACTTCACACGCATCTCAATGACATATTCCTCAATATGTCGTTCCATTTACCCTCTATTCATCTAGTTTATCTCAGGCTTTACTGTCAAAAGCACCCATCATGTTGAAGGCTTATAGGCGGTTTACAATATCTGATAAGTATTGAGCATTGCACTCGGCCACTAACGAACCACGATACGAGGTTGAGTTCATTTAAGCTTTACGAGATTTCCCATGTTCTCCTTCAATGTGTAAGCAATTATAGCTAAAGTGAAGCCATTTAATCCATGCTGTAAACTCGTCAAACTCCTTATTACTTACCTTATTTTAGAATTTACAAACATAAATTAAACACCTCTTCCAATGGGCTTAACAATACATTTATCTTCATTTCCTCTCATAGCCAACTGTTTACATAAAGGACTTTAAAATTATTTACAAAACGACAAAAACTACAGTCTGCTATTTCTAGCATTACAACACTAGTTGTATTAATTCAACAAGTAATAAGTTAGTTTGATAAAGTGGGTGCAGTCGACTTGTCGGCACGCCCCCAGGTGCCTGCTGCCAGGCGGACGGGTGTCCTCTATGTTGTACTTTATTGTTTGATGCCATCTACGGTGTTAGGGCAGTCATATTTCAAGTTGCCAACTATAATTATACAGTTAGTGCAATTGCTTGGTTAAAGTAAAACAGCTGGGCAACAAAATGGGATAGTCTGAAATGTCGTTGCCATATTTATTAGAAGTATGTGCTTTGTCAAGAACCTATGATGACTAGCCTTTGAGAAGTACAGAGATAGGTAACCGAAAGGTCAACCCGATCAATATCAATCATATAAAACAATAAATTCTAAACAATAGCACGAGCCGTTCAGTGAAAACAGTTGGATCCATGTACAGCATGATCGACGTAAGTATTAATTAGACGGTTGAAAATATTCAATGTTTATGCGCGAAGTTTCTCTGCCGACACGCTAGCGACACTTCGGCAGTCGGCGGCGCTGGCGAGACGCGGCTCACGAGGCTTGTCAATCACATCGATTCAATGATTTGCAAGATTCTTCAATATGTTGAGTTGATGATCTAATGTCGGCTTGAGCAGACAAGAGCTACATACATAATAATAATATAGCACATCACACCAGATGTTTCCGACGTTTACGTTAAAATACAGACAGTATTTTAGCAGCAAAAGTATTCTGCACAAATATTTGCGAATATTTCTTTACCGTTCAAAATCCAACTCCAATATTTGTAGAATAAAGCAAATATTATTTATAATCTCGACTATTGAACATTCTGAACGACAAGTTTCGATAAAAACTTGTATAATTGTAAAGTTGCGCCGCAAAAAGTTATTATTATAATAATCGGTGAGCTGGCAATGAGGACGCCCACGGATTTGCGTTTTTTCTTCATTTCGGAATCAAGTCATCAATCACTTTTGACGAATTGCAGGTTACATTGTTCATTGAATTGGGGCTTGCGGGTTGTCATAGTTGGGTAAATTGGCGTCAGAATAATTTTAATCTCCCTTATGCTTCTTATTAGAGCTTTTAACCACATGTAGATAAGTTATATCGTATGGGTTTGAATTCACTCTCAAAAGTTAAAACACATCATGTGATATAAAACTTATTGAATCATATGAGATCATCGGTCGGTTGGCAAATATTCTGTGCCGTCAATACACAACTGAGCATTCCTCCATCTTGTTCAAAATGCTTCGGCTGCTTAAATGTTTGTTTGTTTTAGCGTTAATTGTATCTTTTCTAATCCTTGCTGTACTGATTTCTTCAGTCAGAATTGACACGAGGAATCTTTGCCTTAAAAGGGATATTACTGACTAAACAAGAAATTCCTTTAACTCCATTTTAACTCACAGAAGAAACTTTTAGATCACAACTTTGTGTTCTCTCTCATCTTTATAATAGCTAATAGTTGAATAAACAAACTACATAATATCATATTATGTTTTGAGATTAACTTTCGATTTTCCTCGAAAGCCCTAAGGTCTTCATGTTCTTGTATTTTTTGTTGTAACTAGGTATATTTTCAATTACACTAATTTATACATTGAGCCATCTGTTAATGTATCGTCTTGTAAATATTTCACGCATCAAGACTCGCTAAACATGTATTACTAGCGCTCAGAATTGTCCGCCTTCGTTCAAAATGTACCGTAACAACTAAATTATTGTTCGGAGCGGCCGAGACTGCAAACGGGGACATTACAATTGGAATATCGGTATTATTTTGATGTTTACTATTTGGAAGTTGTAGCTAACTGTAAACAGCATTATCTCCCAACTGATGGCTGAAGAAGTCGTATAATTCACAATTACAGTTAAGTTCCTTCTCGCCGCAAATCTACAGAATTGAAGCTTGAAGATTATCGGTGAGCGAGCGTCCTTGCTCGTTAGCTTGCGGTGCCCTCGTATGTCTTCGTATAGGTCTTTTCATTACTTACTTGCTCAGTGCAGTCACGTTTTGATTCTCAAGTATTAAGTAAGCGTAACCGAAAAAGTCGTCAAAGTATCTCAAGTGCACAAATCTTCAACCCGTAGCGCTTGCACAAGTCGGCGGTGCGTGTCCCGACGCGTCGGTTCTCGGTAAACATTGTAATTGTCGTTAACCATGTGAAAACGGCGAATATTTCCAATTCATTATCAATATTCATATATGTACTATTGTCTTTGCATTTGTCTTTTACTGTAAAAAATATGTTGGCCAATTTAATGAGCAGTTCTAGAATTAGCATAGGTACTTTTTATCTTATTAATAATCCAGTTTTGTCCTTACTTTAACGAAAAATCAATAAATATTTCAACATCATTAACTATATTTTAAAATCTTATAGAAAACTTAAGCTGTTTTCGTTCGGCAGGCTTCATTCTGAAATTCACAGGAATTGATTCAACTCTAACAAACAAAACAATGGTCTGCGCCAATCTTTATAAAAAAAATATCTTTGCTTTACAAGATCGAATTTATTTCGTCTGTCTCACCCAATAGTGTACCGTTGCAAGACTGCATTTGTCTGACTGGCTTTCACTCAAAACGTCTAGATATCACGGATCAAATTAACAGTACCTACATTCAACGCTAATTCCGAATTTATCAATACAGCGTTTCTTATCTTCGTATCATTTTGATTTGCACTGATAACCATCTTGTTTACTATTTTTTGTTGAAAGATCGCTGTCAGTTTTTTGCAACAATATTTTCGCTTGGTGATAAATGGAGATGAAGGTTATTGGAGTGGTAGAAAATGGTTCATTTCTATGCAAGAGCATTTGAAATAGGAGCAGAAAATGCTAAGACATCAACGTGCTCAATAATCTAGTTTGATTTAATTGAGGACCTTACCATTGCCTTTCAAAATACACTGTTATTACAAGCCTTCTAAATAAAGTCAAAATAGATTACTAGTTAGCGTTAATGCAGTAGCCTCTTCGTGATCTCAAATCGTGTCGTGTCGACAAACAATTACTAGGATAACACTACACAAGCCCGTAAATCAATTTTGATATCTGTTCTGTGATGTATTTTCCGCATTTTACACATTCTGTATTAACAAAAATAATTAACGTTTAAAACACACAATGTAATTGGCACGCATCATGTTTCACTAATAACGCCGACATTAAAAATGTATGTACGTCTATGTAATACATTTTTACTTAATTAAGTTGTAATTTTGTTACGTTTTATATTATTTGAACTGTTGCTTATGGAGTATTTAGTGGTATTTATAAATTATAATTTACATTTGAGTAACATCTGTTAGCAACTATGTAGTTAAGATGTTGGTTTTCGTTTCGGCGTGTGCTTCTGCAGACACATCGAGTAAGATTTTTTTTTTGCGACAACTATTTATGTTCTGATTGGGAATTTTTCTAACAGAATATTCTCATAATCTCCTTACTCCGAAGCACTCCAACGATAGCTAAACGACTTCCCTACGTGACTCCATGCCTATTTCTCACTAATGATAGCGTGGACCGTAAAGTTGTCAATTGGACCATTGGCGTTAATCAGACATGAGCTTCACGGTATTTTCGGATTACTGTTATTTTCTTAGATTAGTCGAAATAAAGTCAAAGTTTCGGACTGCACAATAGTCAAATGTTGAATTAGAAATCCTGTGATCATTTAATTAACTTAGTATCAAGTTTCGGAGGATATTACGTTTATTAATGGCACATAGCAGCCAAAATTAAACCGCGCTGCCAGTAAGCCTGTTATGTTCACTAAAATAATAAAACCAGACTACTTTCAACTGTCTAGCCGTCTGTAGCGTCTAGATTAGAACTGGATCGTTTATAATCAGTGTATCGAGAAGGCTAACGCTGAAAGTGAGAGGATGGCCAGATGGCATAGTTCCGGAAACCCTGACGAATTGCTATCGAGTGAATCGTGGCCTGGCCGTCGATGATTCTGTATTCTGTTACAAATCTAATGGTTTTGAAGTCTAAGCTTACTGATCCAGTTGAAGTCTTGAGAGAATGTGATTGGGTATCGTTGCTGTTAAATTGGCTATGGTTGTAGACATCGAGCACTAATTTTGCATACACATCAGTAAGTAATGTCGACAATATTTACACCAATAACTACGCAAATCACCCTGAAAATATGTGTTTTATTACCGAGGACTAATATCAGTCATTCTCATATTGATACTTCACTTGAATACAACCTCCATTTATAGATTAATTAATGAACTCGTCGTGTGATCGACATTAAGGCGCGCTCGCAATTAAAATATAATAAAGTGCATTTCAAATATGACGTGTATGACGTCTGAACGTTTTTCAAGCGATGTTTTATGTTGCCTATGTCAATGTTTTTATGTCTGCTTTGAGACGGACATTTTACCTTATTACAGTTATTAGTAACTAGCAGCGCCCCGCGGTTTTACCCGCGTTGTGCCCGTTCCCGTGGGAAATCCGGGATAAAATGTAGCCTATAGCCTTCCTCGATAAATAGACTATCTAACAGTGAAAGAATTATTCAAATCGGTTCAGTAGTTTCTGAGATTAGCGCGTTTAAACAAACAAACAAACAAACAAACAAAAACAAACTCTTCAGCTTTATAATATTAGTATAGATATGTAATTGTATTTTTGCGAAGACACCTGCGCTCAACGTGTGGTCCGGTTCACTTTTAATTTCAATAATTTTCTCCATATTTTGTAGGTATCGTGACTTCATGACAGTTTGGCATTTGTGTCAGTTTTTAGATATTTTTCGCATCGATGTTCATGCTAAGGTTAATTCGAGTGGACGGCCATGTCATAAATAATTAAAGAGTATTTTTCATAAAACAAACCATGATTATGCCATGCCACCCGTAGAGGATACTGTTGGTATTTACCTTGCATAGATTATTAAACTTTTATTCCTTTATTAAACTGAAAGAAAAAGTAGAACCAATAACGTGTTTTATTCAATGGTGAATCGAAACAGCCATTACAGGACGAACTTATCAATGAAAAGTGACGTTAATGCATTATATTTTGATATTTACACGAATTGATTACTGCTCTATCTTTATGATAAATGTTAATTACTTTTTATAAGTTAAAACTCACTCATGGATTGTAAACAAAAGCGCTAAGTAAGTGCAGGGTATTTTAAATGCTTTTAATTATTTATTCTTAACATTCGGGTGACATGGCGCGAGATAAAGTTGTCAATTTGCGAGCATTAAAGGAAGCCGGCGCTTGCGCAAGTCAGATGTCCTTTTTTCGACATGTGTGAGCATTTTTTACTTTAATTTATTACCGTTTTTACTCGTGGCTGGTGCGATACTTGACGAGTGAAGCCTGTTTTAAATAATACGTTTCATTTAACTTGAGCTTAATGAAGAATAAAGATTTTCATTAACGAGCTCAAGAAACAATGTATTTTACTTTTGTTATCAATTGATAATAGATCAAATGTGATCATTTTGCTTTCAAATCTATCAAAGTATGTTGATGGTTAAATAATCCTATTTTAAATCGGTATTTTAATTAAAATTAGATAATGGCCGACTATCCCTCGAACTTACTTATGTAATACGTTTTAAAAGACAGGTGTTGTCAAACAGGGGTGTGCGCGTGCGCGTAATATAGGGGGAGGCATTGCGCGCGTTTTTATGTTTTGTTATGTTATGGAAGATACAGTACTACCTACCTATAGTACTACCTTCAATATGTACCTTTAATTTAATGTAAAAGAGTTGATATAATACATATTTGTGTAATTATAGCTATTATGTTTTTTATTAACTTGAAGATAGCCTTTCAGTTTGGCCTGCGTACTTAACTTCTCTATACTTATTGATTAGTTCACGTTCCGACAGTGTTTAATTTGAAGGAAAAGTCGGCTTTTAATTTATTGTTTATGGTTTTTTCAAAGCGTAGATATTATAAAGTATGCAAAGTTATTCCTCCCACAACTGCCAGCTTCGCGTATTAAACTTTTGCTTTGCCCCGACACAATAATTAACAACATTAAAAACCGCCAGTCAGCCATTTTATGCTCACAATAAATTGAGCCTGCTATTTTAGAAACGTTCATTTTCTCTAAAGCCTCAGGGGCAAAGAAGTTAAACTATTATGCCTTATGGCGTAACGTACTTTGTGATAATGCTTACGTTTTAACAAAGTCTGTCTGCGTATGTTGCGGCCATCTGCCAGCGCCGTTACGAACGTTCCACATTCAAATTTGACGTTATCATTGACGTTTCTGGTTTCAAACTTATGTCATTAGTGTCAAATGTGGCGTCGATGCAGATGACCGTTGGGAAATGGGGTCTTAATAAAGTGGATAGGAAATGACAATCTAGATGGTGGAATATTTATTAACTTGTTATGCAGTTTAAGCATAGTGTATAAAACATGTAAATGGTTGCCAACCCTTTCCTAGTGCATTGTTCCATAGTATTATGATACGTAGGTACCTACACCTTTTTTGCCCTATTAGATTTTTGCCGATATGATACTCAATTCACTCTCATATATAATAACATAAGTGATAAAGAAGCAGCAGTTTTAAGACTATGGCAGTGCAAGTGGTTATCTGGAATAATGGCTTAATATAAATTTACGGTATAATTGAAATATCGTGATGGCTGCGCCACGCCTTATGCCTGTACTGTGCCTTTAGATAATATCAGAGAAATTGAAGGTTTATGGGATTACAATTATGTGGTTATCGCGTCGACAGTGCTGATACCTCGTTATAGATAGGACCGAAACTTAGTACATATTAAAATTACGCTTATAATAAATGCATATTTATGTTCAACAAGCTGCGCCTCGCGGTTTTGCCCGCGTTGTACCCGTTGTCGTCGGGAATTTTAGTACAATTAATAGACTATTTTATTCTACAACCATCCTCACAAACGTTTACATTATTAATATTAGTCTCTGAAATAATGCATATACACATAATATTCATTTATATGTATAATTGGTTGTTAATCATGTGGTCATGTATGAATAACTACGTTTATTGATAATATACTCACTACAATGTACTTTAACTACAGAGAAGTTGGAAGGTCGTCTCGTCTTTATTTTATATCATTGAAACTTTTTTAAATTGTTTTTCTTTTTCATAAACATAAGAATATCGCTATTCTTTAGCATGATATTAAAGAGACTAATAGTATCAAATATCATGATCCATTATTTAACCCCCTTGACGTGTGTTTGTGGCACCGTAGCTCTCAAACGGATAGACGGATTTTGATGCGGCTTTTTCATTTAAAAACCAGTTTCCTTGCAGTGGTTCTGAGCTATGTTTGGTACAAATCGTTTCAGCCGTTTTTGCGTAGGGGTTATTTAAGTTTTACTTGTTTACTAGTCAATATACAATTGGTATGAAAACAATGCCATGTTTAAAGTTACAAATTCTGTTCTAAATCTCAAATCCTTTACAATCACAACCACTTTCCGACCTCAACTCAACCAAAAACGATCTCGGTTACTTTCAAAAGAGTTCAAACCAAAAAGTTTTTCTTATTAGTATGAAGGGTTCGTCAAAACGTAGATCCTAAGTCGCGGATGGAGAGGTCGCGAGGAGGTCGCACTCGATGACTCACGGAACCGGTCCGAGAGACGCTCAGATACACGAACCGTTTACACTTCAGTGTTTAGTTTGAGAAGATGGCTAGCTTGACGATATACCTAGTTGAATTATGAGTATGGTAAACGAATACGCGAACCATAATAGTCTCGTGTCAAAATGTAAAATGAAGTACTACTTTAGTTTTCGTGGGTTAGTGTAATGTAGCTGAATAAATAATTATAAATGTAACTTGGTAATACTTAGTGAAATATCGTTATTTTTGTTGATTTTAGGTAAATTACAATATATAGTTGTTTGTAACACTGTTTTTACCTCTAGTGTTTGACGATAATAGTAATATCTTCGATACTTTCCCTATCATGTACTAATTTAATAAAGTGAAAGATTTTTCCCTGCCTAACAAAATGTATGAGCGCCAGCTTACTAAATCTGGGAAAATAACGTAAGCGCAGTTTATAAAATTGTACACTCACGCCATCTATTGGATTGAGGGTAGCATCACCGCGCGGAACAGTTACTACCTATATTACGTGCAATCAATGTTACCTCCTTCCTTTGATAGACTAGTTATTAATTAAAGAACTGAACACGCGTGTCTTGGCATGGGATAACCGATGACCTAACGCTGTGCAAAAAGTTTTAGTGAAGGTTAGTTATTTATAGTTAAAGTTAACAAAGTTATATTTTTGGCGAAGATTTGGGCTGGTTAGTGAGTGATATTTGTTCTCATCTTGTTCGTATTTTATAAGTATAATATCTTATTATTTCGAATCTATGGCACGTTCTAGAAAAAGTAATTTGACTTTTTTATTGAGTTTCCAACGTTTTTTTTTTAGACATGTGACTGTCATATCATTTACCTCAGCTTATTCATATTAAAACATTGACCCTAATTCATTCGAAAACGCAACATAATACTACAATTCGTTACGCACATAAATAACGTCGATCCAGTCTAATTATAACAACAAATGTAATGAAAATAAATACTCATTGCTGCTCGATGTTGCTAAAAACAACCGTGACATAACACTTGCGACAAGCTCGCGTAACGATACGACTCACTCTTGGCCACATGTCCCGGTTCCCATAGACAACGTATTGGTTATTGTTTTAGCAGCCAATTTCCAAGAAAGTTTTACTGATATGATATGTATTAGTTATCGCTGTAATAAATATAAATATTATTGCAGTTTGTTGTTATGCTGAATAATTGATAAGCATGAAATGATACCGTCCTCATTATTGGAATCTTTTTTGGTCTAAATGATTGCATACTTTCGCTTTTGATAGTACTGCAATATATAAGTACGTTTAATGATGTAGCTGTAGAGTTTTTTTGTTTAGACGCACTAATCTTTGAAAATACCAATCCAATCGGAATTATTCCTTTTCTATTGTTAGTCATATACAAGAATACATTAATGTGCTACTTTTTATCCTGAAATTCCCGTGCGCACAACGCGAGGCCATGCTGTTGTATTCAACGTTCGTGCTTGCCGAAAAATATCACGTAGGTATATTTCTATAAACTAAGCTCCTAATGGTATAAAGCTTCTTTTAACAATAATTCATCAAAATGAAACAAACCAAATGATAATATTAGATAGGAGGCGATGTTCGGAGTTCCGCATTAGTATGGGTTTGTGTGGGTTGCAAATTCACACGATTAAGATTCCATTCGCAATCATTTGAACTATAGTCTTACTAAATTATTCATAGCGCAATATTCTTAGTATACATGCCGACATTACTGTAGCATCACATTAATGAGAGATTCGTTCTATTATTTACCGAATTGTCAAACAAGAAAAAAAAATTACTGAAGTGTTAGCTGTTATTTCCATTATAATACAGAAATGTTGATATAAAAGTAAATTATGGCATTTCTTAGAAAAGTACTAAATATGGCCTTATTCTGGTAATTTGTAGCAAATATAAAAGTGTCGTCATGTACGTCGGTTTGTAGAGGCGACTGTTGATAACGCACTGATTAGATTAGTAGCATGTATGTAAATATTACGAAAACAATGTGGGGTTCGGCGTACGCTGGTTATTGTAACAAGGATGGCGCTCGTTGGTTTGATCCATTGATCTTTTCGTTCATAGACCTATGACTTCTAACGAGTCCTTGAATGTAAACTAATATGGCAGATTTAACAAACCGTAGACAATTCATTCTGTTGAGAAAAAGGTTTAATGATTTCATTCCATTCTTAATCCATCACTAAATATTTTACTCCGAGAAGAAATTGTCTTTGGTTGGGCCACAATAGTAATACACTTGAAAGTAAAATTGCTTTACATTACAATCACTATTACTCATTTAAATGATTATGAAAATTCTGTACATTCCCTAAAAACGGATTTTATTGCTCATATTGTTTTAGTGAGTAATTAGTTTGTGTTCAACAACTTTTGGCGTTGACCGTACTGAGTTATGTAGGTATCGGAGACTCTTATCAGTAGGGGTGGAGTGGACCGATGACACATCTTTTGATTAGTTGGAACTCTGTAGATAGGAAGGGGTTAAATTGATTTGCACGCAGTTGTTTGGCTATTATTAATTTCAATATTTCCCGCCTAAAGATGCGTTTCCATAAAAGCGGTGCGAAGCCCGATTCATCAATCACAGAGCATTGGAATTGTCAAACAACGCATTGAATTGTCAAAATCTGTTTGTATTCCATTGTGATTCTTCAATTCCTCCGCTCCGCTTCTATGGACACGCAGCCTTAGGTATCATTCCGAGTTAGATCCGAAACTGCAATTGTAGTCGACTCCATAACATTTGTCTATCGAAAGTCTGGTCCTAACTAAATCGCAATGTTCGCAAACCGCCTGCGATGTAGTCTGCTGCACAATTCGGAATACTTACTATCCTAATTATGTTTGATGACTTAACTATATAATTTTCATAGATTTTCAATATGATAAACTGCTGGTTAAAATGTAATGTACCTAATTATGATAAGGCTAATGTGTTTTGTTATCAAATTGTCAGTGTGTATGTTAGGTTTTGGGAAATTTATGATTGTTGTTTCGTAATCATTGCTGGTTTCGTAATTTTAGACCAGGCTTTCAGATAAGTGATTTAGACTTTGATGTTTTTTTAGATTCTAAATCTAAACAGTTGATTCATCTTTAAGATTACGAATACTGATGATTAGATCGTCAGATAATATTAATACATATTGGTATTTGTAATATGAGGACTGCGTAGTTAGTGGTCTCTAGTGTGTTAGAACAATTACGTGTGAAGCATTTTATGTTTCAAGATAATTAATGAAGAACTCGCTAAAGATATCTATTTAGTTTTTTAAAAATTGATACGGGTCTATTTCTAATTTTCCCTTATTATTGAACATCATCCATGGAAGTCCTTTGATTATATGAGAGCTATTTACTTATTTTACTCTAGAAGACAATACAAAGTGTATAATATACCGCACAATAACTTATAATGTTAGCAGTATATAATAGGAAATGAGGGTCGTTTACTTGCTAACGAAGTTTGTCTCATGGATAACGTATCGCGAATACATACGTTTTTTATTGCCGTTTAATTGTCAGGTGTGAGCTAAGATAAACACTTATAGTAAAACAGTTAATAGCTGTCGAATTTGCTTTATAGGCAATATTGATAGAAATAAAGTTTTGAAAGTGAAAGTAGAACATGTACTTTGGAATTTCAGAAAAATAAATTAAGTACCTTATGATGAGCTATGCTATGGATTTTATGGTTACCAAGCTTACCAAACGATCAAAGACAAAAATATGAATATGTACTATGAACCTACCTCTTAACTTAAGAACGCATTTACCAATCGTAAAAGCAAAATAGCCAAACACAGTTAGTTTGTATTACACAGATATTTATATATTTATAGCGTTTTTATAGCCAATATAATAATATTGCGATTCTAACAACACTGTGACTCGGGTTTACGATCGTGGCTATTCAGAACTGTGCTGTTGACTTCGAAATTGTGATATTCTTGGTCTTTTGCGCATTCGCTCCGTCTTCGGGGTCCCGCTATGTGTGCTTAAGGTCACTCGTACCATTCAATTTTCTTAATTCCACCAGAGCTATGTAATGCTACGCTGGATATGATGGGTACACCACTAGCTCTGTATATATTACTTTGCTATACTATGTTTTATATGCTTGGTAGATACTAAAAGTAACATAGCAACGCAGCATAGCCTAGGACTCTTTCAATTAAATCGTGTGGCCATGCGCCGCAGTTTTGCGCAGAGATGTTATTTTATTTTCTTGCAAAACGCACGTAGCAGGCGACTGAAAACACTAACAATTTGAAAAAGCTGTAAGGCTGATCGAACAGCAATTTCAGCCGTAGGGTAATTTGATTATTGCTGAGTCTTGCTTGTACAGTCAGTACTAACTATCGCTGATATCTTACCATACATACCATAACTCCATAATACTACTAAAATGTTACTACCATTCATTTGTATACCATACCGCCATATTTTCTTGTATCTTTACCATACTTTTATGACCTATTGTGTAACGAGCGATAACTTCAAAGTAATTGTTTTAAAGTGGTGTAACAATGGCGGCCGCGGACGCCTCATTCGTCATCATTGCATAGTTCCCATGTCTATTGGGAAGGCCCTGTGCTTTACATCAGTTAAATCGAATAGGTTACTTTATGACCGTTCATTGTTCTTGTTAAGTTTATGAACGTAAATTTTTAGAAGCTTCCTTGAGTATCTTATGAGTCTGATGATTCAGATCTAAGTGACTTGAATTTCAGTCGTCACAATTTTTGAATTGGTATTAACTGTGTTTTAGTTACTTACTAAAATTCAATGTTTTATGCGTAATTTTCTACATTACCTATTGTGAAATAGGAGTAAAACTGGAAGAATCTTCAATTTTTTCTTTCTGATCATCAACCAATAAATGCTATAGGAAACTAATGAAAGGAAATACCCGCAGATTATTTCAAATATGTGCCATTTAATTGCAACTAGAAAGTGAGTGGACAAGATAGAAAAAGTGGTTAGTTAGTGCCTAGTCTCGTAAGACAAGTTCGCTTTCAACCCACTGGTACTTACTGGAAGTACTTGCCCTGGCTTAAGGCCCTTTCCTAGACCACGGGTCATCGGTCTTAGACAGGTGGCTAGAAACCACGATGGATTACCCACTCGTAATAACGTAATTGATCAGACATGCCTACAGTTTTATGGAATATTTCCAATAATTATACTCAAATTGAATTGATTAATACGCTTGGGATCATTGATTTTTTATTCCGCCTATTTATATTATTATTTATATCCTGAGTGTAATCCAAGTATGGGGGCACATCGATACTTAAAAATGGCCCTGTGCTTGATTTTCAACTTCAACCTTTTCTTTGTAACGTTACTACTAATCCGTATGGATTTCTCTCTAGTTATGTGTTAGAGATCGTTATTCGTTATGCTATCTTTTGCAGGGCCTTTTATTCATCTTTCTTATACCCATCGTGGAACTTAAATATAAGCCCAGAGCGATTGTAGAGTATTTAACCCATGTGACCAGCTTAGTCTCACTTGCGTTCTTTTAAATAGTCACTTATCTAATTAAACTTTTTGTCACAACTTTTATTATAATAGGCACAAGTTTCAGTATAGGACTGAGGCCCTGCTACAGTAATTTTTCTATAACCTTTATTGTTATTGTCAGTAATATCAAAACATCGTTGTTCTACCTGACTCTAGAACATTCCAAGTCGCATTCTAAAGGTAACTGTTATGCAATGGTCACGTATCGTATATATGTTATGTATTAGAACTATTTTTACTTGGCAATTTACATTGCACGCTCCTATTATTGTTAAATTACCATTTTAAAGGAAAACAGTGAGGAAATAAATGTTCTATAACTTAGTCACATGGCTTGTGAGTGACGTCATAATGTTTCTTCAAATCCACTGGGACCTTCGACCATCTTGGAACAGTGCTTACTTAATATCCTCAAAGGAAATCCAGTCCCAGATGGTTAATTCGAATCATACGCAAATGCTTTCAACAATTTATTCTCTAGAGAGAAAAGGCCCGTTTTAGATGTTGATGAATTTTAATTGTTGCATTCATATGTCTTGTTAATGCCATAGTTATTTATTATTATCCCTTTAATGAACCATTAGGGCTAATTCCTTAAAAATTCTTCCAATAATGTATTGTTTTGTCAATTGTCATATATAAGTATGTACTTGAAATCGACTGCAAACAAAATATTCGTCCCACAAATCGATGGATTTAAATATATATTATCATTTTATCATGTGTTACGTTGATTTCTTATCAAGTTATCACCATCGAGGCCGGCCCAATTATCACCTCGTTCTCACTGCTGGTACATTTGTGGCACGTCGTGACATTGGCCACTTAACTTCGGTGTCGTCATACTTGTGTTAGCAACGTTTTCCTGGGCCGAAACTTGGCCGTTTGCTTATTTTATTATTTCTTCAACATCTGTTGAACAGGAACAGGTTTTTTGTTTTAATCGAATTCAAAAATAATGTAAAATTTTATTTTGAAGTTGGTAGTCAATGACCCCAACTGTAAGAAGCCTCTTGGCCATCGGTAAATTGTTCAAAATTTAATATAAGGTGTTAACGGGTTGATACTTGAATAAAAGTTATTAAAAAGAGCTTAATGGTTATCAAATGAACCGTGGACCAATGAATCCATGTATCCATATTATGATAAAGATCACAATTAGCATTCAGAGACAAGACACTTTACAATTTACAGCACATTATAGTTAAAGCGTCCATGCGACCAACTTCTGACATAAATCGAGAAGTATTAGGTAGTTACTAATTAATATTGTATTGTCTGCAATAGCACATCAAATCAAATTTACTTGGCCATCCATCATTCATCTCACACCTTATTTTTCTCCATAAACCTCAAAGACATTTCCCAAACTAACATCATCCCAGCACATGACCACAACATGTGTCACTCAGTCACTATGTATGTTAGTTCCCGCGGACGGTGCCGGGGTAATGCGTCGGTTACGATGACGTCATCGTCGTCCTCCGTCAAGGTTGGCTTAGTCGCGAATACGACCGTGTGTAGATTACAGATAACTTGCTTTAAGTAACATACCCTTGTTGGTTTTGGACGAATATAGATGGAGGATAGATGGTTATGTTGTTTAAGGGGTCACGGCTTCTGAGTGCAGACTTTTTGGGTAGAAAATTACTACTCTGTGTGGTCGTGCATTTTATTGTGTGGTAAGATATAATATTAATACTAGCAGCGCCTCGAGGTTTTACTCGCGTTGTGCCCGTTTTCTGCATAAATAATAAGTTCCAAGTTCCCCTTGAATGTGGCTATCCCTTACAAAAAACATTATTGGCAGCTTCTGAGATTAGCGCGTATAAACAAACAAAAAATCAACTGTATCATATGAGTATAGATAGATTATGCATAACTGTTTCCTACGCTGCAGCAAGCTGTTATTTTACGTATAAAAATCGTAGAAAATAAATATTGATAAAATCCTTTATATACTTAGTCCAGTCTATTTACATAACACGCACCTTTTCAATTGAATAAGTATAAACGTATGATGACATACCTATGATGCGTTTTGAAAAATATGCTTCTTAATAATGAAATGACTGCTTCATGAGTGTGTGTGCCCTTTTCAACGCGGTGTAATGGTGAGTGTCACGTGCCTCGGGCATTAATGCCACTGCCATATACAACAGAAACATCTTGCCTAGCACCGTTTGACACGCGCCGTTTCCTACCATTATACCTTATTATTTTCTCATAATGCTACTATGAAATGTTCTATTGATTAATCAGTAATGCCTTGGCTGGTTATTAGTCAAATCTATCTGTTTTAGGTCTTTGTTTTTCTCTTGTTTATGTGTGACATTCGTGTGTAATATTTACCATACGGGTGCGTATTTGTATAGACATCAAGTCAAACATAGAGAAAACACCAACAAATTCAAAATAGAAAAGTACAATGGAGAAAGCTATGGCAAATTAGGCATCTCCACGGTTCATCGCATCGTTGGAAATGCTGTGCAGTGAGGGAAAGCCGGCGAATTAGAAACTGTGCGTGATTCATTACCACCTCCGACCAATGGCCAGCGTCGGCTTTTTGTCGCCGACCGCTGCCGATGCATGAACCCACTCCTTAACGTGGCTAATTGAGCCTCTCATTGCGGGAATTAACACTAATATTCTGTTTGTTATGTTACAGGTAATTCTACTGTCAGACCTCGACACTGACACACATCGGCCACGCCGCCTCCGAATTGGCAAGTCTCTATTTAAGTCGTAAAATCTGACAGGGAAAATAAACTAGGAGTCGTATTCTGAACGTGTTACGAGTTGCATGTTGTTATTAACAGACAGATGTGATGTAAATCCCGTGCGGTGTCCACGCGTTGTGGCTGTGGCAGCTGTCATCGTCGATACAGGCCTGATAGTGTCGAGCGCGGCGCGAGTAATGACAAGAGATGAGCGCCGAGCGCCCTCTAGTCCTCACACGCACCGAGTCACAATACTAATTATCGCAATTACATGTAAACGTACTCCTATTCTCGGAATACATAGAAATCTCTAATGTCGTGTTAGAAGAATATTATTTTTGCAGCAAACATGCAATTGAAACGTTTAATAGTACGTATTGTATGTGACGCCGAGTGATCTGTAGGAGATGAAAGTAAATTTCCTTTTTTTTAATCAACAATTTTGTAAACATTTGCATAACATTCAGATGACACACGACGAATTGTCAACATGAGGAATACAAATGAAACAGACAGTGGATGCGAAAATGAATACGTTTAAATAAATTAGTTTATATTGCAATAAGCTGTAGATATTTTAGATGGTGTGCCAAAATTAGCGGTGATATGAATCAGATGTGACCCGTGCCCGTATGGATCTGTCACAAAAGAGTTTGATTTCATAAACGAGTGTTGTAACGTGCAGTTTGTTGGTAACAAGGTGGACATAGAAATTATTGCGAAAGCGGCTGCTTGACGATAATTGACGATAATTATGCGAAGCACCATCTATGGCGCACCATCTTTATGCGATATCTAGTGCAGCGTCGGGGTTTGATGCGTTTAGTGGCCCCTTGCGGTCCCGGGGACCTGGTATTACCGAAGGGTTAAATTAGCGCGGCTACCATCACCTGGGCTCCATTGCACTATTTATAACGCGACCGCTGATATGTTATCTACTTATTTATTATTAGTTCTTGTTATAGTTATATTAGCTTTTTAATTAACGGCCGAGGGGTGTTTGTTGATCCAAATGATAATATCGACGTAGTGTAAGTACCTATTTCTATGTATATTGGGTAATTTTGTATGCATAAGACATTCTACAATCTACTTCGACACGAAGTCTCGAATATGAATGTATGAAATGAGGTATCATTGGATGAATACTAAATTGCCTTTGTAGTGGAATAATAACAGAGTATTCTGTATTATTATTAGTTGTCTGTACTCCACTTTCAGCTTACAGATACAAAATACAAAAATTTTGACGCACACATACAAACCCTAGACAGACCTACTGTCTATGTATAGATGTGATTATGTACAACTAGATATGTAACTATGTATATGTAAATTAAATATGTATATGCTAATCCAATAAGTTATTTGGAGAATGTATGTTATGTTACATAAGGAATATAATCTACATATTATAATCGGAATAATGTCAGTCAGTGTGTTACACAATGTCGTCATCGCAGATCGTGAGGTCGTGGCCGCAACTATTGCCCTTTCTAAGTTGCTACATTCACGTTGCATTGACGAAACTAGGCTTGCGCCAAATGCCGTGATAAAAATGTACTGTACTGTCGTGACGAGCGATACACTAACGCAAATGTTTTATTGTATTGCACATCAATTTCGTTGGGTTGCTGTGTTGAATATTCATGAGGATGAAAAGGTTGAAGAACAAATTCAGTATTTTTTAACTAGCTATTTGTAAAAGCAGTTCAGCAGGAGAGTTTTCTGTCCTCTGCTGTAAGCTCATAACTTGGCAAGGGTCATAAGTCATTCCTTCATAATTTTTATGCTATTCAAGAGTTTACCTAGATGATCTGTTAGTACGTTGACAATTTGATTATTACAGACCAATAATATAGTAATAATTGTCACTTCCACGAAACATCGCATTGACTGAACCAATAAATAAGATGTACGAGTAGCATGCAAGGATAGGAAAACCGTCGACCCCAACATTTTATCCACAAAGCAGGTAAAGTTTATCATGATGTCATTACTTGTCGTATGACTACTTATTATAAAAGCTGACATCATTGCAATGCTAATACAGGCCCGAGTTAATTGTGTAAACACATTTAAGGCCAACGCAAGGAAGGGTATAGATTTTATTTTACTCATCAAAATTTATTTTTAGAGGCAGCATATGAGATTATGATTCAACCTAATAAAGGGTAATTCTGATTCATATTTGAGTAAATTTTAATGAAAAAGGATGCATTACGTCATTTATTATAACACGTGATAGTTCAATTGAAACAATGTGTGCTTCGAAATAGAACGTAGAAAACACTACTGTATTTGATGATAATCCTTAACAAGTTTTATACTTCATGGTTTAATTGCTATTTATTTTTCCTGCCAACCGATTATAGAAGTCCGAGATACTAATGATTATTCCGATAGCAAAGCTAGGCTCAAAGAACCAGCATACCATGTCCATGTACGTAGCGAAAATGCAAATAACCACAAGTAACCGGCGAAATGATGACATAAACTTAATTTACGCACGTTTTTCTTATCATAAATCAGATTATGGATAAAAATAGCATAGATTCCATTTTTGGCTAATTTAACAAAGAGACGTAATTAAAAAGGCATAACTGTACTACGAGTATATTTTTAGATTCGGACTAAAATATTTTTACTAACGACGCGTACAGTTTACGCGCAAAAACATTTATGAAGGTACATCCTCAAATATATCGCACATTGCTGAGTGCAGAAATTATGTTGCTATCTAAATCCATTTATCAGTTTGGGCGTGTTTTTAACAACAATGAGTCATCCGACCAAACTGAAACTAGGTATCTCGTAAGACAATTTTATCAAGATCCAACTAAATCCTTCACCTTTCCCGTTAGACCAAACAAGAACTGGTACACGATACGACAGCAGAATTTCAACGAGCTCCATTCCATATTCAGCGGGACTCATTGCTAATTAGTTTGTTGAACACCGCATCGGCCGCACGCCACCACATAGATACCTTGTCTACACCATCATAATTGTCTAGCAAAGCGAAAAATTAAAACTTAAAGGTGCTAACATTATGGACGATGATAACGTGTTCGCCGCTCGCCGCTCGCTCGCCGCGCGGAATGAGTTGTAAACAGTTTTTATCATCGTACGTGTTGATACGAGCCCCGCTGATTAGTTGCATTGGTCGGGCTTGTGCCGCCGGATGGTGTATTGTGCAACGCCGCGCCTTCCCGGCTTCCGGACTTGTTCCGAAAACATATGTGAATGTGACACAATGCTCCACCTGAACATTGAGACTTGCTCCCAAAACCATTGATATGCAAAGTGAAAATAAATTGAATACCCTGTTCAATAGGTTTTCATTACCGATTTCGTTCCTCCACCGTTGTCGATTCAAGTGGTTTTTAATCATTTTTATAATGTAAAGCTATTGAAGCGGTTTCTTTGGCACGCCTCCAAATGCAATTACCGTGTCACGATGATCAAATGCTCATCGGAATTGTAATGAGATACTATAATAATACCGGCGGGTTTCATGGCTGCCTCATAAAGAAATGCTAATAATGCATCCACGATTTTAATGAACACCTTTATTAGATAGTATAGATCCCGCTCAAAGGATTCCTAAATATTGATCTTACTTTATTTTGTTAAAAAGCGAATGAACTAACAGATTTTTATAAAACAAAACTGTTGTGGGAACTCTAGAGGTGGGTGAATTACGTGAGTGACGGACTCATAAATTACGTTGTAGTCCATAAATCAAGCCGCAGTCACTACCTGACAGGGGACGGCACCTGTCAAGAGTTTCACTCCGGCGCAGAAAGGCAGCACGCGATGCTATTCCTCAACTCCACGTGAGCACATTAAGAGAGCCTCATGGGAGTCATGGGAAGCCTAGTTTTTCCACTGCCTACCGCAAATGGTCACAGAGACGGGAGTAATTAGAGAAGTGGACACACTTTCACGGCGAGCAGACCTCGGCCGGTCTGCAGGTAGCGATTGCATTTCACTGTCGCGGGTCACTGCACTTCCTAACTGGCCTGACATGACTCGTGAAATCTCTCGGACACGGTGCAGAACCCACTGACCACGCAGTGACCGACAGAATTAACATCGTTAACTACATTGTAATAATAGATTTCTCTTCAACATTTATTTTCGTTCCTCATACAAGGAAATGAAGAATGACAGTCATAAATTTTGTTTCTAACTCGTTATAATCAATTTAATAGTTAATTGACAGTAATTTGGAGAACTGTTAGTGAGATTTAATAGAGCAAAATGATTGTGAACGTGATGTGTACATTACTAAATAAATACAAAAAGTGGAATGCGGCATTACACGGTGTATGCAATTGACAAATATACGAATGTCCGCTGGATGCACCGGCGCGCGGCTCCGTGACGGATTATCAAGTGTTTTCGCCGCCATCTTAGCTAAAATGGCGCGTCGTGGTGTACGCGGGAGATGAGTATGTACGGCTTTCGATTTCACGAAACTGAAAGTGGCTTATATGTTCGGGTGATGTGTGATGTCGTTGACTCTGATGTTTGTTTGTTACGGCTGGTTGGTCCTCGTAAGCCGAACACTAATCCTATCGTGTAAACTACAATGCCGTAATTTGGCGTTGCAATTTATTTTGTTTTCAGGCTGTCTTCATTGAATCTGGTGTCGCGGTCCGCTGCGCGCGCGCTCACAACAACTCTTCCGTTTTAATTCTTTTCCTCACACTTGACGAACACTACATACTTTGTAACGCGCTCGTCATGACTCCATGGAACATTGACTTCGTTATTTATTATCATTGGTTATTTGACATATTCCTCTAGTTATCATAACTGCATCTCCGGCCGGTTTCGTTATTATTTTATAGATGACATTATTCATGATAATGGCATTTTTATTGCAGTCGAATGTGCACATCTCGGTTTCTTCCGGTATGTTATTGGATATTATTATTATATGAGCCGTGTAATTGTAGAAAGTTGTTCACTTCACCTAATTATTTTATGTGGTCGTTATGCAATCGTTTTATCAAAATATTTACATTCGTGCACGCTTATTAGAGTTATTAGCCTCATCTTAATATAATCATACCTTTGGTTATGTTTTGTTCATGTTGCGATGAATGTGGTATGCAATTTGCATATCAATTAGTTAATTTATGATTAGAAATCAGGTTTAGGAGAGCAGTATAATTTCTTTACAGTACCGACTGCGGAGTGTCTTTCGCTTGAATTGCTCGAGTTTATGGCGTAGGAATGGCGGAGAGAATTACTTTATTGGTTCTACTGGTTCCAAATGTATTTGTATTCGTTAGTGGTGCAGAGTACAGTTGGTCGAACGCGTCCGACAGACTATCTGCGTCTGTGCGGACACGCTTCATCGGCCGTCTCGGATGTCTTATTAAGTTACCACTGACACCATTATTATGGGGTATTTGGAGTTTGACTTATCTTTCAATGTGTTGGTTAACAAAACTTTGACTTTGTTTCCGTGTAATAAAGATAATTTGATATCTGAAATAGCCTATTAGGATTAGGATCTACCAGAACGGCTTTGTTCTTTAAAAAGATTTAGGTTTGATTTCATATTCCTCACTTGATTCTTTTCTTTCTACGGCCGATTTTTCAACTATTGACAATCCCTAGAAGAAATGTAATAGTCGGACTTATTTCTTTAGATTTTGACTCTCTATGTCTATACTAATATTGGAAGTTTGTATGTTCGAGCTAATCTCAAGAATTACCAGTCCGATTTGAATAATTCGTAGAGCGGATTGCAGAACTCTTAAATCTATTTAGTCCTTAAATATGTTTAAGAAACAAAAGCTGTTCGTTCAAAATTGTATTTTACCTTCCACCAATAGAACACAATTTAAAACGAACGTCATTAGTTTTTTAAAGATATTTAAGCGCTACATAGATTTAAGATTTATTGTGCAATTCGCTCTTATTGTAATAGAACAGATAGCCACATTCAACGGAAAGTTTATAGGATATTTTTTATCCCGAAATTCCCATGGGAACGGGCACAACATGGGTAAAATCGCGGGGCGCTGCTAGTTATTAAATATAGGTACTTAATACTTATATTTACTTATATGTGCTTAATACTTATATTAATTGATTGGTTTTGTCAGTTATTTTCCACCCACGTTCATTTTCATATTCCTACCGTACATTGTATTGTATGAGTATTAACATTCATTGTTTATTGTCATGTCGTCATTTAATTACTGCTTATTTTTATTACTTTCTCCTTGGTTAGGACCATTTGACCGTAACTACTAACCGGATGGTTAGTAGTAACAGTATTTGTAAGGATTTCTGTGGATTTTTCAACCATATTTATAAAGTTTGTTATACTCCATGCTGCTTTACAATATATGAGATTGTTCAATATTAAGTCTTGATTCATACTAGACGTCGCTTAATAGTGGAAATTCGACGATATTTTATTGTTTTTTTTTATTGCCAGTAGGGAAATAAAAAGCAATTAAGTATGGGCTGGGCACTTAATATTTATTCATATTATCAAAATGATTCGGAAATCTAAAGTTGTTACAAACAAGAGAAAACAATGTAGTCAAAACAACACTATTTGAAGCGTACTATAAAAAGGTGTGTAGAAAGTTTGTAGAAGCTTGCACAATAAAGAAAGCCCTTTGACCTAGTATTAACACAAATAAGTATAGAGGAGCGAATGACTCATGACCAACGTCAACGAGACAAAGAGATTTCATAACTTTGGTTTGGTGTGAACTACAAAGATACAATGTCGAAGATAAAGGAGCATAATGGAGCACTAATCAGTGCTATCAATATGGACCTTGATGTGTTATTTGTGGCTTTTATTGTTTCGGATACAAATTGGAGGCAAAAGTGGCATTAGTGCAACTTATGATCTTATTGAAAGCGGATATCAATCAACCTTGTCAAGAGTTTTAGAATACTAAGAAGCGTTGGATAATCGTCATACTAAGTGCTATGACATGAGTATACAGACTAAAGAGCATTTTCCCTACATGGGGATATCCCTTATTACATTGCAAATATCGATTTCACCTAAAACATGATCTATTATCTCCGTTCAGGAGTTCAAAGTATACTTCACTAAAATCAGTTATATACATGTATATCCAAAGTCCTTGTTAAAATCGAGAGTTGGCATCAGACACGCGGTCGTATCTCTAAACAATGGTTTATGAATATTCACAGGAGGTTTTCTATGTTATTGAGTGGTGCTGTAGAAACTATTGAATGCCTCAACGTTGTCATGCGTTTTCTTGCAAAAACTACGCTTTTGTAACCTGATCGGAACATAGCATTAGATAATTACGACACTGAACAATGTGTGAATGGATTGGGTTCTAGACTAAGGCCCCCCGCGCACTAGGCAGCCATGGCTGCGCAGCCAGGCTGCGGCAGCCAGTCAAACATATGACGTTCTATGGGAGCCCGCGTACTAGGCAGCCACGAAATCTCGGCTGCGGTAGCCAATGAAACGCGCCTGTTTGCAAGGCAGCCAGAACGTGTGTAGGATTGTATGTGGCTGCGGTCAGTCTCCGCGCACTAGTTGTAGCAGCCAGACGTATTTTGCGTTCCGAACTTTGATAAGATGACTTTCGATACAGAGAAATTGCATATTGCTCGACGGAAGGATCTAGACTAGTCGTTGATTGGCTGTTATAACTGGCTGCGCAAATATTCTGGCTGCGCAAATATTCTGGCTGCCGCAGCCTGGCTGCGCAGCCAGGCTGCGCAGCCAGGCTGCCTAGTGCGCGGGGGCCCTTAATGTGGTGGATAATGAGATAAGAAAGCAACTAGATCTAAAGAGCTCGAGAAGAAGTAATGAACTTGTAAGTTTCAAAAAAATTGTTAGGAGGAAGGTGCATTATGTTAATAGTGCCATTACATTTTGAATTAATAACGTGAATGAACGTTGAATAAAATATTGAGTATCGCTATTTGTTGTTCGTTATGTACAGCTTCGTTAATTCAACTTTGCTCCTTCCGAGACTGTTTGCAAACAAGTCTTAAATATTGCGCCATCATCAATTTCCCAAGACCAACATTTTGCTTACAAATAACTACTAAGAACTCGTTTCGCTAAAATGAGGGGAATCTGTGAAATGTTCATAATATGATATACATAATTGCCTTTTCGAATATGTTTGGGTAATGCACTTTTTGCAAATCCATTAAAGGAGCGCCTGTGATAAATAAATTAATTTTCTTATTATTTTAATGGTTATGAAATGCGATGCAAGACTTGGTTTTTGGAAGCCAGAAAAATGCAGCATGCTTTTAAAGGAACTCTCAAACATAATTTATTCTCTAATAAATTATTAATTTTGAAGACATTATTTTTCAATTTAGTATGACGAGAACTTGTGATCGTTGACCCAAATTAAGTTACTGACGCGATGATTTGGAACACCCCACTACTGAGTAGAAATAACAATAAAACTCTGGGGTTTTATCTTTTGTTAATTTTATTAACAATCAAATCACTTAAGCGCAATCTATTTATACACAAAATATTGATTTAAGAACTTATTAATATGGATTTAATATTGATTTACCCACGATACCGTTTCTACAGAAATGTCGTGTTAAAAGTAGTTCCGAATGTGGCTGTAACATAATAATGATTCAAATCCGACTCGTAGTTCCAGGTTTTGGATAAAGAAACCACAGATTTCGGTGTTCAAACAAAAACAAATTCACCAGCTTATATTAGTTTGGTAGATTTAGCAACGTATTAACATTTGCTTTGTCCCTGTTCCAGGCATCGACGATCGACGGCAGACGGAAAGGAGCGTGTCTCTTCTGCCAGGAGTACTTCATGGACCTGTACCTGCTCGCTGAACTCAAAACTATCAGCTTAAAGGTCAGTTGACAGTTCGGTACCATTGAGTAAAAGTAACGCTATCCGGGATACATTTTATCACGATACCGCTTAGACTTGAAGTAGCTTACTAAATGCCAATCCGAGTCGGGACAACCGCTGACGGATCACAAATATTAGTGGTGCAGTCTGCGGCCGCGACCGCAGATAAACATGTGGTTGATTTTGGTCATCTAGCTAGAGCGAAGGATCAGCATGTTCTCTAAGTATAAGTTTAACGTAATTTTGAAAGTTAATGTTCAAGCTCTTGTATTGTTCCTATAAAACTGTTTTCTATCCGTGAGGACCTATAATTGGCTTTCTGTTAAGATATGCTGTACTTTTTTAGAATAAGTGGTCAAGCTGTTGAACCTCCTAACACTAAATCATTACATAGTATAAAACAAAGTCGCGTCTGTTTGTCTGTCTGTATGCTTAAATCTTTAAAATTACGCAACGGATTTTGATGCGGTTTTTTGTAATAGGTAGAGTGATTCAAGAGGAAGGTTTTTATGTAAAAAAAATCCCGAAATTCCCACGGGAACGGGCACAACGCGGGTAAAACCGCGGGACGCTGCTAGTAAATAAATAAATAAATAAAAAGTAATTACAGTCCTATAATGTAGTGACTTAGAGCCTTATTCATAACGCTTATTAACAGCATTTTAGCTAAATGGTATGTCCCTTTCCGACATACGCTATTTTCCAAAGAGCAAAAGAGACAAAACATTTTATACCAGTGTTTATGAATACGGCAGTAATAGTGTAAGATTACCCAAAGACTGCATAACATAGATGATAGACTACGTAAGTAGAGACACTACCTCATAATCTCCACCCCCTGACCAGTTTCTCACAGCCCTGAACCCCTCCCATTCCAGGTGACCACAGTAGACATGCAGAAACCGCCCCCAGACTTCCGCACCAACTTCGAAGCGACGCACCCGCCGATCCTGATCGACAACGGGCTCGCCATCCTGGAGAATGAAAAGATCGAGAGGCACATCATGAAGTCGGTGCCGGGCGGACACAACCTCTTTGTACAGGTGAGGAGTGGGGCGTAGTGGGGTGGGGGTAAGATCGGCGATCAGGGGTGATCGAAAGTGGGTTGTAAAGGATCCGGACCCCCTGTTTGAACCTCCCTTATAATTAAAGTTATAAACCAATTTGCATTCAATCAATACCTCCTCGATATATTCTTGAAATTAATTTGAGCCTTTTCTGGAAATTAATTGGTAAAGATACAGTTCTCTGACAGACGAATGGTTTGAGGTTTTCATGTAAACAGTTAAAAGATTTTATATCAAAACCGGTTCTTTCTAAAACCTGTTATTTTTTCTAAGGACTTAAAAGTTAATGTTTTGCAATCTTATAAACCTTTTTTGATCGGTATGTTAAAGTTAATGTGTCAAAAAATATTTAGTCTGAAGCTCCTAAATGATTTAAAGACTGAGTGACCTTGAGTTTTGTAATGTTGTTATACATTCTTCACGAAATCTCAGAAACTATTAGCGCTAGAAACCTCACATCTTGCATGGGATTCCGCGGAAGGCGCTCGCTAAGACGGGATGTTGCGAAATTCAACTACTAACAGGGGAAGTCCTTTCACCCGAAGCAAATCGTGTTAATAAAACTAATACCCAATTCAACCCAATTTCGGCCAGTTCGTTACTATTTCATGTATGTTTAGGACAAAGAAGTGGCCTCCCTGATAGAGAACCTGTACTCGAAGCTGAAGCTGGTGCTGGTGCGCAAGGACGAGCAGAAGTCGGCGGCGCTGCGCGCGCACCTCGCGCGCATCGACGGGCTGCTCGAGCGCCGCGCCACCAGGTAGGGGCCCCACTCACCGGCTTTTACTTCTTCTTTTTCTACTTCTTCTTCTTCTACTATCTTCTTTGTTTTTCTCTTGCGAGTCACTGGCCCAAAATAATTGTTGATTTGTTTTGTCAGTGTAGTAATGAAGCCCCATCCTCTAACTTATATAATCGGTGAGATGAGAGTCCTTTGTTCGTCAGTGGTACATTACAAGCTAATACTTTTTTTTAATCATATGATTTGTCATATTAAATTGTTTATTTTTCATGGACTGACTGAGCACAATGGTGCATAATATGGGTATTATACATACATTACACACAAAAATCATGAGCCACCGAGACCACTTGACGCCAAGATTAACGAATCCTGGCGTCAAGAGTTTAAACCTTTCAGATTTTGGTTTCGAGATGGTTTCATTCATATAATCGCCTGACTAATCCAGTCCTATATCTTGCATTCTATATGGATTGCTAGATTTGAATGTCATAATGTTATGTTGTAGATTCCTGACGGGCGACACGATGTGCTGCTTCGACTGCGAGCTGATGCCGCGGCTGCAGCACATCCGCGTCGCCGGCAAGTACTTCGTCGACTTCCAGATACCGGTCAGTACCGTGGAACACCTTAACTTGAAAACTAGTTGCGCCTCGCGCTCTTACCCGCGTTGTACCAACTCCCGCCGGAGTTTCGGGATATTTTAAATTCATACAAATTACTGGAAACGTTCATCGAAATTCGTTCAGTAATGTTCGCGTGAAGGAGTAACAAACATACGTAATTAGTAATTACAAACTTTCGCACTTATAATAGGAGTAGGAAGTAGGAGTCCTTCTATTCTACTTCCTGAGAAAGCAGATTCGAGATTTGAATCGGTTTTAACAGAACCCAGAAATCATTTGAAAGCCAGTTTTCTTACTTTTAAGAAATCGATCCAGCCGTTTTTGCGTGGGCCGTTAACAAAATATATAATGTTACCTGTAACTTATTCCAGACGAGTTTCCGCGCGCTCTGGCGCTACATGCACCACATGTACCAGCTGGACGCGTTCACGCAGAGCTGCCCCGCCGACCAGGACATCATCAACCACTACAAGCTGCAGCAGGTAACCGCGAACCATACGGGGCCAATGGGGACGAACACTTTCTGTATTGCATTGTAGTATGGGACGAGTGCGAGGCTGGAATCGCGGTACAATTTTAATTTTAAAAAGTAAAAAACATTAAATTGAACAATGCAAAAGCTGGCTACGAAATTGAAAGAAAATGTACTCTACGGTTTTACCGGTGCACAGAAAAACACAAGATCAAACGTATAACATAACATAATTTTGCGTCAGGGTGTAACTATTAACTATAAAAAATAGATATAAATTGTACCAAATTGATAGATGTCACTCGGACTATGTCATAGTGCAGTGCAGGCTATAAAATATGTCACACTGGTAATGACATGTCACGTAGGTGACTTATCTCATCATAAATGTGTAAATTATAGGGAATCTAATGAGCTATTTGAAAAAAGCAATATCCCTATTTTTTTTCAATTTTGGCTGAATTAGGTGCATATGTATTTTTAATTGGGATTTTTTATTTTGCTAACATCTGTAGTTTTGGGCGCTATGCGGATATTGGATTTTACCGTTTTATATTCCTTCGAATGTTGTAACAATACGTTTTGGAGTATTACCATAACTATTTCTTTATTTGTATTTAGACTATATCTTGATTGGGTATCTCTTATCTATCCTTTTATTACGAGAGTTTAAATTCAAATCATCGCGACTGATTTTTTTCAACCGAAGACGATTCCTTCTAAAGAGAAAACAGGTTCAGTGATGGAGTAAGAATGGAATGAAACCAATAAACCTTTTTCCTCTTAATCGTCTTCGGAATCGTTTATGAAGGAATCGTTTTCGGCTGGAAAATTGACCAAATTATTCGACACATTAACTCCTAAGAAAAAACGGGTGTACTTAGTTTATTATTATTTTCTAAATTATCTACATACAAATGTCCATGTCAAACTACATATCTATTAGTTTTATTCACTATACAGTATAGTGTTTTATACATATCTATCTATTTATCTCTATATCCACCTAAGAACCTATTTATATATCTTTGTACTCTATTCTATACCCTATATGTATGTGTTTACGTGTTACTATCGCCTGCAGTTGTCGGCTAAAGGTTTGGTGTTGTCGCCGACTCTCTCGCGGCAAAGGAAAGAGGATTCAGATGCATCGGTACGTCTATATGTGACGTCGCACACCATTCTTGACCTTCACTCCATGGACATAACACTCATAATAAAGTGGAGTGTAGACATTGCTTTAACTTTGTGTTGTGTTGTTTCAATTCGTTTTCACTTGCTACCTGTCTAGCACAATGAACGTGACAGAGCGCGACAAGACATGATAAGATAAATACTGTGAGTTGATTGGTGGAAAAACTCTTATTATAAATAGTCCGCCAATCAACACACTGTATTTATTATATCGTATCTTTTCGCGTCTTGTCGCATTCGTTCTACTGGGTCGGTACATTTAAGCACAATAATTAATAATTCACTTTTAACATTAAAATATAACTTATATCATTAGGGTTCCGTTGCTATCTTAAATATACGGAACCATATTTATAATAATAGGCAATTAGTGACAGCCATAATTCAATTTTAACCGCCTTGGCTGTGAATTGGTAGGACCTCATCTCATAGTATATCTATAATGTTATTATTCTCATATGGTTAAAATGGGTTATAAATTATTATTATGTACTTGATATTTATTTTATGATTTATATCATACAATCAGCAGAGTTGACCGTCTAAAGATTTTAGTATTTTTTAACAGCCTCCGTGGTCTAGTGGTTTGAGCGCTCGGCTCACGATCCGGAGGTTCCGGGTTCGATTCCCGGTGAGGATATCTCACAAAAATCACTTTGTGAGACTGTCCTCAGTTTGGTTAGGGCATTGCAGGCTGAATCACCTGATTGCCTGAAAAGTTAGATGATTCCGTGCTTCGGAGGGCACGTTAAGCCGTCGGTCCCGGTTACTTTCTACGGATAGTAGTCGTTACAGGAGCCATGTCAGAGGCCTTTGGCGGCTCAATAACTCTGACACCAGGATTGGTCAGGTTGACCATCCACTCGATAAGAAGAAGTATTTTGTGCCGATGTTGACAGGCTGATCATTACTTTGTTGAGTATCTAGAGCTATATCTTATATGTATATAAAATTCTCGTGTCACAGTGTTCGTTCGCGTACTCCTCCGAAACGGCTCGACCGATTCTCATGAAATTTTGTGAGCATATTGAGTAGGTCTGAGAATCGGCCAACATCTATTTTTTATCCCGAAATTCTCGCGGGAACGGGTACAATGCGGGTGAAACCGCGGGGCGCAGCTAGTTATATTTAATATTTATGTGTTTCATATTCATATACATTATTGGCTGTGGTTTGGTTTTCTAATATTTTTGGGTTGGTTTGTGTTATTTTAAAGACTAACATTACGTTTTATAATTATAATATGTTACATTTACGTTTACACAACTATGTTCATAAAGCATTATTTATCGCTATTCTCTATGTTATATGTGTTTATTGGGATCAAACTTTGGGCACAATTGTTCGAGCCAAATTTGTTCGAGCATGTAGTACAATATTTCAGTAAAATGTCTCTTGTAGTGAGATCTTACTTTTTACTTTTCCCCCACTTTAACTGACATCTTCAGTGAGTTGAGAGGTATTTGCCCAGTGGTGGGACATTCTGGCTAATACTTTATTCTGTACCACTGCTGGATCAAGGTTTCCTTAAATTTGCCAAATGTATATTCTTATTCTTTGCTATGCCACGCCTATCTTTGTCAAAGGAGACAAAAGTTCAGTTCACCAACGTTGTATTATTGTAGAGAGCGTACGTACGATTATTTCCATTGTGTGAGACTCAATTGTGTGTTGCAGGCGTTGAAAATGAAGAAACACGAAGAATTGGAGACGCCCACGTTCACGACGTCGATCCCCGTCGACATCAACGACGACTCGCCGGCGGAGTAGATGACACACACCTCGGTACAACCACGGACGATACGCGAGTAGGACACAATCCAAAATGATTCATTACAAGAAAAAAAAAAGATTGTTATTAAACCTTTTTGTAGTATTTTCTATAAGAAAAGTGATAGTACGGTAAAACTTTTTGATACGAATATTTTTTTCTATTGATGATTGTAAAATTTTGATACGATATTTGCTTGAAGCGAAAGTGTAGTCAATTTGTGTTCCGGACATTTTGTAAGTTCGGTCCGGACTCGCCTTTTAATAAAGTATGTTGTCCTTGTTAGAGATGCTTTCTGTCGTCCTGTAATGACTGGCTGTAAACACATTGATCGGACTGAAGTTACATTGTTCTTTAGTTAGCAGAGTTACATGCTCTGAAGGTTTTTTGTATAAAAATCCTTGCGCGCATGATGTCGCGGGTTGTTCAGAGCGGTCAAGTGGTTTGTGGCGCGGTATACAAATGATTGTTTGAATGATTGGCTCGGTTGCGACGCGCTGTTGCACGTTATTTATTCATTTTTGACATTTTACTGGTAAACCGGTAAAGCATTTTACACCTCTCCCTGAATAATAATTTAATGTTTAACCGGGAGAGGTTACAGTGGCCATTAGATTTTTGGTTATTATTAGTTTCCAAAATGCCCTTTTAAATATTTTTTTACATTATCGGTATATTATATTTTATACGGCAGAGGTGCCACAAAATATATAAAATTATTATATTTAAGTTTCAAATTGGGTATATTTTTTGGTTAAGAGGTAGTGTTCAACACAACGAAGATGTACGGACATGTTTTTGTATTATATTCGATTTAGTATAAGGATTGGTTACAGTATTCTGAATGTTTGCATTCTTCACACTAGAATAGGCTTCAACTGACCTTTATTATTTAGGAATACACTTCATTGTGACCAATAAGAGCTGAGTTGAGATGTATTTCCACCAATGAGAGACTGTTGGGTATGTTCTAAGCATTCCATTGGGCGACACGCTCCTGCGACCCTCGTCTCGATGAAGTGTGTTCCGCCGCCTCTGCCTCATCAAACTGTATGGTGTTGTTTCGTGTCTACATGTACTAGCTATACTATACGTTATGTATTGACGCTCTTGCCTGTCTGTTGGTTATTGTTACCGCGGTAACTCGTTTATCTTAGTACTTAATTGTTACATAAATATTTCAATGTTATTGTTTGTTTGTTTGGACTTCATGTGAGGCTTTAATTTTGACCACCTATTATATAACATAGATATCATCCGATGATACGTTACGAATGTTTTCTAAAGAGTCGGGAATGTTACAGTCGAGTTTCAGAGTACACACGCAATAGACAGATCAGAGGAGCGCGGCGAGTGTCCGCCGTCCGCCGGACATTGTATATTAATACTAGATTATAACGTAATGTTAAGGAATAAACCTGGATAAATATTATTATTTTTTGTTTGTGTTTTATTTGGTTGCCATTTTTAATTTCCTCGCTTCCTTTCGGTAGTGTTGCTCAAAATTGGGCCAATTTATTTAGTGCCTTGCTTAGTGTATCTATAGGTACCTACTTATCTAAGTGTAGGGCCACATCTGCGGAACGTACGGCGCCGAACCTTCCGCTCTATGACACATCAGTCGAAATTACGCCGCGTACTGATGTGTCATAGATAACTTGAAATACACTACAAGCGTATTTAGCGGAAGGTTCGGCGCCGTACGTTCCGCAGATGTGGCCCTACACTAAGGCGACGTGATAAAACAAGCTTTTTGGATAATAAATATTTATTACAAAACATGACAATTTTATTTCTTATACTAACTAAGTATATTATATATAAATACATATATTATTATGGGTGTATTATACTGAGGTAGATAAAACTGCTATATGAGTCGATGAGGCTTCTATTTCTCGGCCATAATGTTTCTCTTGGTTATCCAGTCGTTGCAATAATACTCCTTGGAGAGAATCGAGCTGAGGAAGGCGTGCGTGATGTAGGCGGTGACGCCCCAGATCTTAAACTGCTCCGCGATGAAGACGGGCAGCACCGAGCCCTCCTTGAACTGCGTGTAGAAGTGGTTGGCGGGGTCGCACAGGATCTCCAGCGGCACCGTGAACACCTCGCGCACCAGGCTGCGCTCGATGTGCAGGTCGGCGGGCAGCAGGTGGCTGACGGCGCCCAGCACGGGCGTGACGAGCTGCGCGCCGCCGCGCGCCGGCACGCCGGGCCCGCGCCCCCACACGTCCACCTTGGCGGGCATGAGGCCGATCTCCTCCTCCGCCTCGCGCAGCGCCGACGCGATGTCGGACTCGCCGCGCTCCTTGTGCCCGCCCGGGAACGAGATGTCGCCGCCGGTGAGCGCGGAGTCGCCGGCGCGCACGGTGTACAGCAGCGACGGCACGTTGTCCACGCGCACTAGCGGCACCAGCACGGCCACGTGGCGCGTCGCCAGCTGCCCCGACCGCGGCACCACCAGCTTCCGTATATGAGAGAGACACCGTTCCCGCGATGCGAGGGTGAAAACGTTCTGGATACTGTAGCAGATTTTGGCACACATCCTCGGTTATTATATATATACTTATATGTATATTACTACAGATTTGTTTTATGGAATCGATATTTGATCGAGTTTAGGTACATCACTAAAATTTTTGCTTCATGTTTTTTACTTTTTCGGTTTTATTTGGAAAAATACATTGGATGGTTCGGTTGATAGGTCTTGTAGGATCTTGTTTGTATAGTGTTTTTTTGTTTTTCTTTTGTTTTATCTATTTCCCATTTTCAGTTTTTACTCTGGTGTTTAGTTGTTTACTCCATCCTTAAAATAACGATGTTCATCTTCCTAGGTCTAGTAATTTGACAGCCAGCTGAAAGTCAAACAAATTGAAACCAATCATATGTGTTTGACAGCACAGTTCACTCAAAGTCAAATAATCAATGTTTTCTTTTTCGTGTTTGGTTTTGACAAATTGACATCAAAAATTTGTGAATTGAATTGTGTTCACAAAGTTCACATGGACCTTGACCGTGCTGTAAATAAAAATATATGTGATAAAAATACGTAGTGTGAATAATAAACAAAAAGGAATACATAAAACATTAGTCTGAAATGTCGTTTCTGCCCGAAGTGTTGTTATCAAACGCATCCCGTGCGCGGTGCATATCGAACATAAAAGAACTGCCTGTGTTAATAAAGAAACCTTCAGCTGAGACGTCGCTGGCGTCCGTGTTAGTGCCTCTCTGCGTCCACAATGATGAACTCTGCCTCCTTTACACGTTACGGTCTTCAAATCTCAATAATCACAAAGGCCAAGTGTCATTTCCTGGAGGTAAGAACGACCCGAATGAGACCGTGTGCGACGCCGCGCTGCGGGAGACGGAGGAGGAGATCGGCTTCTCCAGGGAGGACGTGGATGTGTGGACCACCATGACCCCGGTCAGGGGCCGCACCCAGAGCATAGTCATCACACCAGTGGTGGGCCACCTTAGAAACTTCGACTTCAACAAAATCAAACCTAACATTGATGAAGTCGACGAAGTGTTCACGGTGAGCATGGAAGCCCTGTGCAACACCAACAACCATGCTCACGTGATGTACAAGTCGTACCCGCTGCCCATATTCCTCTGTGGCAAACATAAAATATGGGGTATCACTGGACTGATCACACATCTGTTTATGACAACTTTTCTACCTGATATTTATAAGCCCAACTTTATGAGAAAGTCTTATGAAATAGATGAATTAATGCCTTCTAAACTATGATAGTTAAATAATTAGGACAGATTTTTATTTATAAACCTTTATTGCCCCACATCCGAGTAAATATCAAGTATAATGAATTGTGTTCATTGCCAAGTATTCCGCTTTAGTCAGTTGTATTAGTAATTATTATAATTGTTTTTTTTTCCATTCCAACCATTCTGTATTGTATTATTTTAATCATGGTTTTAAATAAATTGTCTGATATTTCTGTAAGTAGTTGGGCATATAAATAATGATGATAGTATATTATTATTATAGTGTTTCTCCTCGGAGTCACGGGACAAGCCCGGTCTTTTTGAGAGGCATGCGAGGGGATACAGATCCAACTCGTAGAGGCCCTTTGGAGATGTTTAATGTTATTATTACCTACCTACTTATTATACTTTGTATGAAATATATTAGTGAGATAGTGATGTAGGTAAGAGTAATTTCTATAAAATACTAGGTTACATGTTAAATATTTATAACCACTAATAGCAGTTTCACTTTGTATTACTTAAATCAATTTTCTATGCAATACCTAACTATAAAAATTGATTCAACACAAACCTTTTCTTTTTATAAAGTACCCAATGTGTTGTGTATCTTTAAATATGTAGTACAAACTATTATCAGAATTTCTTTGCTTTTTAGAGAAAGAGAAACACAAGATTTGTAAAATTTGGCATTTGCAATATTTGCTTTGTATTGTTCAGAGATAGTTGTAATCAATTATCCTAAATACATAACAATAAGGTGACTATGTACTTATCACATTGAATTGATACAGACAGACTATACATTTGCCTAGCAAATGTATGATTATTATATGGGACAATATAATTTATTTAAGTATGAAATACTTTATGTGTTAAATAAAACCCTTCAATAAATTTAAAATATTTTATTACTTAATTCTAAGTTTTTGATGTGCATCACTACTTTAAGAATGTTTAAATTGGAAGGTTTGTTCTAACGGAACAATGCTCATTTAAAAAAAGTCTGAATACTTTATGGACACAAAGTAAAGTTACTGCCTTGATTAAATAAATATTTTTGCAAAAATAAGGCACAGCATTTGGCAGATTTGTTCAAGACGAGTTAACTAATTTAACCTTTAGGCCTCAGAACGCATATTCGTCATCCTTATCAATCAATTTAAAGTCCACACAATCATAGCCGAGGATGGTTGCGTATTGGTTCACTTTCAGATATTCATTTCTACAGTATAGGTAGCAGTAGTTGGTGTATCTGCGCCAGTCGGAGCCACATACAGGGTCGTACTGTGTGGTGCACATCGGGCAGTCGCGCTCCGACCAAGAGTTTACCACCTGAGCGCACAGCGACGACACCAAATAGTAAAGAACTAAACATAAACCTGGAAGTAAATATAACGTTGAAATATAATAAACTATAATTTTACGCTGGCTGAGCATTGTAAATAAATAATTTAACAAGTAATCAAGTCATTAATTTTTCTAAAGTAAATAGTTAGTAGGTACCAAAAGAACGAAAATTTTTGTTACTTTACTTCACTGTCAGGTTTAATTTACTTTTTTTTTTGTATTTCGCGCCATGCGTAAATTTTTCATGACATATACATAAAAGGTATGTTGCAAGGGTATGTTGTTTTTGAATGACAAAAGATCGTTGGTTAACTTATTTCCATTAGTGGGGCTGCTAGCAGCACGCTAGTACGCTAGTACTAATATAGTGATCTATGGCTAGCAGTGCTAGCTTAATTTAAAAGTCAACGACACAACCAAACAATTAAATAAGTACTTATGAGGGTACTTGCAGTGTTTCTAAGAAAGTATCGTGCGGTTGTAGTGAAGTAGTAACGAAGTAAGTGATAGTAGTGATTATATATTACTTACCTAAGTGTAGTGTTGTGTGTAAGGTTATTCGTCACATGGGCCTTCCCTCTTAATGCCGATGTGTTTGCCGTATGTGTGCAGCATGGCCTTCTGTCGGCATTCGAATTCGCAGTAGTTGTTGGAGGTGACGTTATCAGTGGAACAAACGGGGAAGTACACCCGCCCGCACGCGCACGGTTTGATTACATTCGCGTTGCAGAAGGCGAATGTCGCCAATAATGCGAGGAGAGTCACTGAAACAGTAGATATTGTCAAGCGAGGGACGAATGGACGACTATCACACACTGTATACCGCAAAACAACACATACGGATAGATATTTCAGGGCCGATTCCCACCACCACCCCTCGCACACCGCATCGGTTCCAAGGACACTAATCAACAGAGCCCTGAGATTATGTGATCCCGAATACGTGGACGCCGAGCTCTCTCATGTGCGGGGAGTGCTAGAGAGAAACGGTTACAGCTGGAGAACCAGTCTACGGATTGCAAATACGTCGTGCCGCACCCGGGAGCCCACAGCAGATAGGGCGCTGATGTACCTGCCTTACATAAGGGGTGTTACTGATAAAATCGGACATATGATGCGGCGGAAATTCGACATCAAGACCATCTTTCGTCCGGCTACACAGTTAAGGCAGCTACTTCGTTCGCCGAAGGATAGGGAACCGTTGGGGGTCCCCGGGGTTTACAAGATACCCTGCGATTGTGGGAAGTGCTATATAGGTGAGACAAAGCGGAATGTGGCTACGAGGCTTACTTCTTCTTCTTCTTTCGAGTCAATGGCGCAAAATCATTTTCAGTACCTATTTATATTTTCCCGGACCAGTAGGTAATTCACAAGAGAGAGGGCAGCGTCTGATACGTTCAGTAAGTCCTCTTTAGTGCAGGTGGTAGGGCACAGAGGTAAGGACAAGAGGTGAACGAGGCTTACTGAACACATTCGAGCGCTGAAGAATGTTGACATCAACCGGTCAGCGGTGGCGGAACACGCTATAGCTTCGGACACGACTCATTTCATTAGGTTTGACCAGACGAAGATCTTAGCCCGGGAAAAACGGTACGTCACCCGAAAGATTCGCGAGGCCATTGGAATAAGTCGTTGTCCGAACTTTAATCGAGATAGTGGATGGATGCTGCCTGCTGCCTGGAAACCATGTCTTCAGTTATGTTCGGAGAGTCACAAATGGGGTTAGTGAAGACACCGTGAGTTCGTTCTGCGTTCGGCCTCTACATGTAACGGACTCCGGGAGCACGGACAACTCCCGTGAAGGCTCTCTCTCGCCTATACAGCGCGAGCCCACTCATGCGCAACCCCCACCTCAACAACCACAACAGCAGCTCTCTGCGCGTGCGCACCGCGCGGCGGCGCGCGAGGCGCGAGCCGCGGCGGCCGGCCGGCAGTGCGGGGAGAGACGCTGTCGCGCGCGAGCGCTTCACCCACCTCCTGATGAAGGTCACCGTATGTGACTGAAACTTTTTGAGGAACTCTCAACAGTAGCCTCCGTCGTACGTAAGTTCCCGTTTTAAATAAATAATAATGACATTAACGTACGTTTCAATTAATAGATAGTAAAAAAGGTAACTACCTACCTATATATTACGTTACGTCAATACCTTTCGTTAACGTTGTCTGTTTAATGTCAACTTAGAAGAAGGTATAATTTACTTACGGGGGTAACAGGTGGGCGAACCAAGTCATATTTGATAGTCCCCGGCCGCGTCTGTCTGTCTGTCTATCTGTTCGCGAAAAACTCAAATACTGCAGCACAGCACAGATTTTGACGCGGTTTTTTAATTAGATAGAGTAATTCAAGAGGAAGGTTTATATGTATATAAACATTCCCGAAATTCCCACGGGAACGGGCACAGCGCGGGTAAAACCGCGGGCGCCGCTAGAAACTATAAAATACTCACAGGAAACTCAAGGGTTTGAAAAGCGTGGGCAGTAGGTACTTAATATTAATGTTAAGTAGGTACTTAGTATTATTAATGTTTCGTGGATGGTTAAGATTCACAATAGCGACATCTATTTGGTTACGGGTGGAACCACCGCGCGGGACAGCTAGTTTGATATAATAAATACGTGCACATATTTTGATGTAGGTATACGGAGTAAATAGATATGTTAGTGAATTACCGCTAATTTGTGTTATTTTTATTTTCTTAATTAAAATTATGAAACGGTTTGACCGATATTTAATAAGCTAACCTAAGCTAAGAATTACTGGCTTTCAAATGAAAAAATATGCACCGATATCGGTCCATCCGTCTGAGAGCTGGTGATGCCTCAGATAAAGAAATCGTCAAACTTAAAACACTCTCCTTTTACGTAGGGGGTTAAAAAGTATTTACCCACACCACACCCGATTATGCATGTAATTGGCGATAAGTGTACAAACTTACCTTATAGGGTCATTTCGCCGGTTAGCGACCAGTTAGCTGGGTTGCCCACTTCAGATCAGTAAAAAAAAATGTTGCCTACACACGAAATAGTATACGTTAACGTAAATACGTCCTAAACATAGTCTAGTTTGGATAAAACATATAAAATTAAATACATACAAATATATTTTTTTATAAAATGCTGAAAAAGCGAAAATATAGCGAAATCGTTGGTTTACGACCATTTTTATCAGTTAATGACCACCAGTGAACTGGTTTGCGACCGCTATTTTAGTATGAAAAATATTAGGCCTATCAAACATTTATGATCAATTTAAACATATTTTTATTGCTTTTTAATAATAACAAATATGTAATCATTTGGTGTAATGTTATTTTTATTCATAATCATTATATATTTCTTCATTAATATATTATTAAAAATAATCAACTTCAGTTATTTGTAATTATCTGGTGTAGTATTTTTCATGTCTTCATTTTCTCTTCATTTTTCCGATCTTGTATTGTAGTCCTTGGGATCTGATACAGTCTACAAGTCTCTCTGATTCCTTTCCCTTCTTTGCGAATAGCATGGAGAGCTTTTTTCAGAGCTTCTTCCGTGTACTGGACAGTCTTTTTCTTTTTTGGGAGCTCCATCCAGCTATTGTTTGAAACAGAGAAATAGTAAAATTAGTTTTCGCCAGATTACGGTACAACCACATGGTTGCTTGCTAAAATAATTATTTACATTTTACCGGGTCTTAATCGCGAATTAAAAATAATACGCAATTAAGACCCGGTAAAATGTAAATATGTTAACAAATCGTGTGAGCTTCACAAGTTTAAAATAATTATTATACGGACATTTCAATAACCAAACAAATTCAAATAATCATTCGTGGTCGCATACTCAATGACCTTTCATACTTATTTCTGTTTGCGGCCGTTATTTCTCTCATACTAAATTAGGGTGGCCGGAAACCAATAACCTTATTTCGATTATTTTGGTTTGCGACCACCTCTAGCACCTAATGTTTGTACGTAAAATAAACAAAGTTCTTTCAAAGAAACTGGTGGTCGCTTACCAAAGAACTATAAAGAGAAACGTATAGAATGCTGCAGCCAAAATTTTAATAGTCTTGTATGAAGCATTAGGGTCATATTAATTATAACAAAATACTGCTACATTCGTCGGTTTGCGACCATGTGGTCGCTATCTAACGTTTTTGATAAATACGCATTTCGGTTACCGACCACTGGATTTTATTTTACAATTAAGTTTAAAAATAGCAAATTACAACTAAATAATGACGAAAATTTATCGATTGTACAATTTAACATCTAACTTGTGTCTAAAACATGAAATAAGTAATAAAAACTTACCTTTGAGCGCCGCGCCCCGCGTTATTTTTTTTTCAACTCGCGACACCTCCACACTCCACTGAATAAAGATGCGCATTCAGCAATTTTTTTTCGGCTCTGGGTTAACCTAATTGTTTCAAACTGTGTAAATTCTTATTTCATAATTATTTATTAATTACGTAAAATTTATTTTTTATTTACGTTACCTCTACAAATACTATTATCTTGATTTAAAGAAACTTAGCCCGTCAAATGGTCGCCTACTAAAGGTGGTCGCGAAACCGGCGAAATGACCCTATGTAGCTACCTATTACTGCTATCTGTAAAGGCTTAAATTAGAAAGGAAGTGAATGTAGATATCGGCTTTCTTTATTTAAATTACCTACATTCCATATAGGTACCTACCTAGGTAGAAAACCTATCGAGGTGCTTATTTAAAATTCAGAATCTATGTAAGAAAAAGAACGCCTTTATTATTTTTTCAAATGAAGTAACATTGAATAGCATCATCAGTTACTTCATATTGGGTATTAAAATGTTTTTGTTATTTTACTATTATATCCTGCATTTTTATATGTCTAGTTTTTACGAACTCCTATTAGGTATGTAATTTAAATTTAATATTAGCTTTGCCTTTTCGTTCCAATAATCGATGATATCATCTTCTTAAAAATATATAATAAATGTTTAGTGATGCTTACCAAATTTGCAATCCATTTTATTGTACAGTTGACAGATTGAATGTAACAATGTGTGCAGTAGGTACTCCGTCCGTTTCGCACCTCGCTGGCTCCACACTTACACAACAACCACCTCTAGTGCTATTATATACGGGCTTCGATTGTTAACTAACAAGTTTTATCGGTTTATTTAACTTCGTTTCCTCTCGTTAATCCAAATAGGATAATAAAATACCCGTCTCCGCTTTTAATTCGCGATTAATACAAAGTTTGTGCGATACCTTTGTTTTGTGAATAGCTGTAGGTTTTGTCATTACTTGAGTTGAGTTATTTGGAATGGTTCGCAAATGCGAATATCTTCCGCGTTGGACACATTAACTCCCTTCGCATCGAAGCGTGATACTTTTATTAATTATGCTGCCTCACAAATATAAGTATCTACATAATATTATGTGTTATAATGTAGTGTAGGTACGTAACCATAGCCAAAGCACATACTAACATAAATCAATTCAAGAATAGATTTAAACTAACGATTCAGGTCGAATCGCGCGTAAAATAAAAACAACGAAACCTATTTCGATGTTATTGTTTTATACTTAGTCATTTTTGAAGCATCATTTTCTCCCGGCTCTCGCTCACTCACTCAGAAAACAATAGAACCCCTAAGGTGCCCTAAGCTCACGCTAGTCGGTAAGTCATTGCACTCGATTGCACCGGTTATTTGCATAGAGCAGTCGGAATGTAGTCTGCAATGAGTTAGGCTTGTCAACTTCCACATGCCTATGGTAATGCGCTGATGGATGGGATGGGGGCTTTACCGCAGTCCGGCGCGTGATGACATCGTGTGGGGAAGATAATATGCAACCCGGGCGTGTATCAAGGGAGACTGGGAAACATAGATATTTTTGAATTGAAAAATCGTTTACACGTACACTACGCTTTTATTTTACATTTTTATCGGACGTTTCGGCCGCGTTACAGGAAGCGTGGTCAGAGAAGATTACATACCTACCTATATAATATTTTTCTTTGTTTGGTACCGTGCTTCATTTGTTTTTTATTCTACGTATTCATTTGGCTTGGTAATAATGGTACTTATAACTTATGAGTTTTCGGAACTGAAATTATCTATGTAAATTTTCAAGTTTTTTGGCTAATCGACGTTGAATAGGAGTGCCGCATTTATAATATTACTAGCAGCGCCCCGCGGTTTTACCCGCGTTGTGCCCGTTCCCGTGGGAATTTCGGGATTTTTTTTACATAAAAACCTTCCTCTTGAATCACTCTACCTATTACAAAAAACCGCATCAAAATCCGTTGCGTAATTTTAAAGATTTAAGCATACAGACAGACAAACAGTGTGACAGACACGAAAAAGAGACGACTTTATTTTATACTATGTAGTGATAGTTAGGATACTGTAGCCAAATCATATTAATGCATAGCCGTTCTCGAGTTGTAGCGAGACTAACAAACACTGAATGCCAATTATCTAAGTTTTATTACTTATCTAAGTTGTTTGAGGTCAAGCATGTATGTAAGTAAATATCAGTTAATATGATGAAACACGAACAATAGTGCGAGAGTGCTTCACTTCTGTCTGCTCCACTTGTAATAAGTAATCTTGTTTATATCCTGAACTCGAGTCTTAATAACAAAAGAGATAACGCTGAATCGTTTGCTGTGTAATTACGTGTTTCGTTTAATCGTGTTATGCAGGGTCTTTATTTACATACAATATGCGCGTCGTTTTACATTATTCCGTGGAAAACTCGTTCTTTCCATGACTGTAGGTTTAAGGTCTCTACCCATTACACCGTATCATAAGTACCATGACCGTGCTATGAACGTGTCAGCAAAATATTCTCATCGAGAATAGTCGACGTTGTTGGTTGGTGACGGAACGGTCTAGTGAGCATAATCCCATACTTTTCAATACAAAGAATACTTTTTTGCCTGACACGTTCATAGCACGGTCATGGTATGATACGGTGTAATGGGTAGAGGCCTTTAAAGTTTGAAATTGAGATAAAAACAACTAAGTATTGTTAATATTAAAATTAGACAAACCCTACGTACATTCTAATGAATATACCTACCTAATATGGAAAATCTTAGCACACCTGAATCTAACTCTAATGAAATCTAAACACCCTTTACGTAAATGTCATCATCAATTTGACATGCATGGTACTCGTATGCTCTACATAATCGTAACTACCAATTATAAGCTATTATTATTAATTCATATAAATTATACATACACACACTAGGTATATGATTTTATTTAAAGTATGGTTAATTACAATACGTCAAATGAAATGCAATCGAATAACAATTATGACCCTTAGTGTAGGGCCACATCTGCGGAACGTACGGCGCCCAACCTTCCGCTAAATACGCTCGTAGTGTATTTCAAGTTATCTATATGACACATCAGTACGCGGCGTAATTTCGACTGATGTGTCATAGTGTAGCGCCACATCTGCGGAACGTACGGCGCCGAACCTTCCGCTCTATGACACATCAGTCGAAATTACGCCGCGTACTGATGTGTCATAGATAACTTGAAACTACGAGCGTATTTAGCGGAAGGTTCGGCGCCGTACGTTCCGCAGATGTGGCCCTACACATAGAGCGGAAGGTTCGGCGCCGTACGTTCCGCAGATGTGGCGCTACACTTAGATAAATTACCTATTGTATACATCTGATACAGCGTGTAATGTAAAAATATTTCAGGTTCATGCTAGATAACTAGTATTAAACATAAACTAACTTATAGCTATGTTATATTATGTAGGTAGTAATTTACCGTATGTCATGATTTTAATCTTTTCTACTTAATAGATTGACGAGGTAATACACTCGCGTGTGTATTTATGTAGATACCTGCTATGTGATACAATTATTTATCCGGACAGGTTATGTGTTATTCCTTCAATGACAAAGGACACAGTATAAAAAAGTAATTTTCAAGACAATTAATTTGGAGAATAAAAAGGATCCATTAAAATGTAGTGGGTGCTTTCATTCACATCTCGTTTTTATAATTCCCATTTACTAAATGGGTGTACATCCATGTATAGAACCTTGAGTGGACTACTGTGTAAATAGGTACCTAGGTTATTCTTTAGCGTAAAACCAAAGTACCTAAAACTTGGTTAGGGTTAACCCTATAATATAGCTATGGCTCAAATAAACCACATCACAAAATTTGTGACGTAAAAAGAAGCTTAAGGAAGATTTATTTATTTATTTACGTTCGTACTTTTATGTTAGTTGGTACATTCGGTACTTTACATCCTTCTAAAACATTTCAGAACATAATTCCGAACACGTCACAAGACGTCTCTTATCTTTACGTCACAACAAGGTAAGTACTAAAAACTATTATTTCGGTTTAATTTCAAAGGAGAGGGAAAAAATAATGTTTACAAAATATAGGGATGTAAGTACTTATAGGTTGTGCGAAGTGAGTAGTTCGTCATAAAGGAATAATAGTTGAGCCAGGACGTTCATTTGAAACACTGTGTGTGACTGCATTTTGTGACATTCGAAAGAAAGTAGCATCTGGTTAGTGTCGTGGTGAAGATGACTGTTATGATAGGTAAAACATGACTTTACTTTTAAATAAACGCATTTTGTTTGGCAAATAATTGGCCTGTTTGGCCTGTTTGGTAGTGGCCGAAACACTGTAAATCATGAAGATATATTAAAAAAAAGACGTGTGGCACTCGGGGACTGCCGCGGTGAAGCTATTGCATAGCATTTTGTATCAACTTATGCAATTATATTTGATATATTTGATATCTCTTCTCTCTCACCCCACCCGCCTCCTCTCTCTCACCCCTCCCGCCTCCTCTCTCTCACCCCTCCCGCCTCCTCTCTCTCACCCCCTCTCTCTCACACCTCTCTCTCACCCCTCTCTCTCACCCCTCTCTCTCACCACTCTCTCTCACCCCCCTCTCTCACCCCCTCTCTCACCCCCTCTCTCACCCCCCTCTCTCACCCCCTCTCTCACCCCCCTCTCTCACCCCCCTCTCTCACCCCTCTCTCACCCCTCTCTCACCCCTCTCTCACCCCTCTCTCACCCCCCTCTCTCACCCCCCTCTCTCACTCCCTCTCTCACCACCCTCTCTCACCACCCTCTCTCACCCCCCTCTCTCACCACCCTCTCTCACCACCCTCTCTCACCACCCTCTCTCACCCCCCTCTCTCACCCCTCTCTCACCCCTCTCACCCCCCTCTCTCACCACCCTCTCTCACCCCCTCTCTCACCCCCCTCTCTTACCCCCCTCTCTCACCACCCTCTCTCACCCCTCACTCACCCCTCTCTCACACCCCTCTCTCACCCCCTCTCTCACCCCCCTCTCTCACCCCCTCTCTCACCCCCCTCTCTCACCCCCCTCTCTCACCCCCCTCTCTCACCCCCCTCTCTCACCCCCTCTCTCACCCCCTCTCTCACCCCCCTCTCTCACCGCCCTCTCTCACCCCCCTCTCTCACCGCCCTCTCTCACCCCCCTCTCTCACCCCCCTCTCTCACCCCCCTCTCTCACCCCCCTCTCTCACCCCCCTCTCTCACCCCCCTCTCTCACCCCCCTCTCTCACCACCCTATCTCACCCCCCTCTCTCACCCCCCTCTCTCACCCCCCTCTCTCACCCCCTCTCTCACCACCCTATCTCACCCCCCTCTCTCACCACCCTCTCTCACCCCTCACTCACCCCTCTCTCACCCCCCTCTCTCACCCCCTCTCTCACCCCCCTCTCTCAACCCCCTCTCTCTCCCCCTCTCTCACCCCCCTCTCTAACCCCCCTCTCTCACCCCCTCTCTCATCCCCCTCTCTCACCCCCCTCTCTCACCCCCCTCTCTCACCCCCCTCTCTCACCCCCCCTCTCTCACCCCCCTCTCTCACCCCCCTCTCTCACCCCCTCTCTCACCCCCTCTCTCACCACCCTATCTCACCCCCCTCTCTCACCACCCTCTCTCACCCCTCACTCACCCCTCTCTCACCCCCCTCTCTCACCCCCTCTCTCACCCCCCTCTCTCACCCCCCTCTCTCAACCCCCTCTCTCTCCCCCTCTCTCACCCCCCTCTCTCACCCCCCTCTCTCACCCCCCTCTCTCACCCCCCTCTCTCACCCCCCTCTCTCACCCCCTCTCTCACCCCCCTCTCTCACCCCCCTCTCTCACCCCTCTCTCACCCCTCTCTAACCCCCCTCTCTCACCCCCCTCTCTCACCCCTCTCTCACCACCCTCTCTCACCCCCTCTCTCACCACCCTCTCTCACCCCCTCACTCACCCCCCTCTCTCACCCCCCTCTCTCACCACCCTCTCTCACCACCCTCTCTCACCCCCCTCTCTCACCCCCCTCTCTCACCCCCCTCTCTCACCCCTCTCTCACCCCTCTCTCACCCCTCTCTCACCCCCTCTCTCACCACCTTCTCTCACCCCCCTCTCTCACCCCCTCTCTCACCCCCCTCTCTCACCACCCTCTCTCACCCCCTCTCTCACCCCCAACGCACAATCGCACACAACGCCGTGTCGAAGACTGCCGAACTGAAACGACGTTAGACGATGCACGACCTTCAAGCCACACCTCCTTCCCGTCGGATCGGGTAAGCGTGAGGTTTTTTCGTTACGGAATTTTTGGATTTGGTCCCCGCGCTCAAGGCCCGCGATAGAAGCTATGCAATAGCTTAAAAATTCCGACTTTCTCTAATGTTGGAATTATTTCAAATATCTAAATTAATAACGAGCCTTACTATAATAAACTATAACTATTCTTTTTCAGGCTTAATCCTCCTTACAATCCATGTAATGATAACTCCATCATCAGCTTGCACCTGCCCGAATCAGCTCCAGCCAGTCTGCGGGTCAGACGGACAAACATACCCGAACAAATGTATGCTAGAATGCCACAGAACCATTTTCAATAACGACATTCAACTTTTAAAATATGGTGAATGTGTAATCCCCGCAGATTGTCTATGTCCGAAACAATTGGACCCAGTTTGTGGGTCCGATGGATTGAACTATATAAATTCGTGTCACCTCCAATGTGCCAAACTGAAGGAACCTAATTTAACAGTGTACCGTCAAGGAGAATGTATCAGAAGAGTTAAAAGAACAAGAAGAGACATGACACGTAGGAGAGTTGGAGAAATGACATCTATTTATGTTTAAAATTAAAGTATTTATCAGTTACCAAACACGTTTTTTACTAGCTGTTTCCCGTGATTCATTTAATCCAATCCTACTTTTAGGTAGTATAGGTAGTAAAGTGAAATCTTACTGAAGATAACAGGCCTTTGCTGGGCTGGGAAGATTTCAGTACAGTGAGGAGGATTAGGCATAAACACCACGCTTGCCAATGGGTGATCTCAAACCCGAGCCATGTTTTAAAAGAACATGTTTTCGCTCGACCCGGTAAATGAACCCGGGACCTCAGTCTTCGCAGGCGATGCACATACCAGTAGACCATCGAGGCGTTTGTAGGTATAAAAGTGAAATAGGACCCGGTCACTTTCACTCTCTGATAACAAGATTTTTATTAAACAATTGCGAGTATAACACTAGGGTCATCAAATTATGAACAAGCCATTCAGAAGCATTATCAAGTTTTCATGGGCAATTTCGTAGCAAACATCTCGGGTTCGTAGCCGAATTCGTAGCATGACCAAGTTTTGATAGACAACTTCGTAGCATGTACAGAATTTGATGAGAAACTTCGTACCATGACCACTTGGTCACTTGATCAAAACTTTTTGATGAGATACTTCGTAGCTTGACCCAAGTATAGCAATGCCAAGAGCAAAAGTTTACTTGTTTAGCCGGAAAGTGTAACGATTAATTAAGGCGCCATCATTATTAAGTACCTTGAGTTTTCTGTATAGCAATTCACTTTTAAGATCAGTGACGCAAGGAGCTATACGAGTATAAAACGTAAAAAACACACCATGGTGTGTCTGATCAGTGATCATCCATAAGGAAAACTAGTGAAATAAACAATAAAATTGCCTTCGGCCACTTAAAGTTTTGGTGAACTTGTGTGAGAAATGATGAGTCATAGACAAGGATACGGCTTACAATATGTAACTGACAGTTATGTAATTAAATTAACTTGACGTTAGGTAGTTCCCGGTTCCATCCGGGATATTACGATTTTGAAGAGACCTTTGTAAAACGAAAAAAATTGAAACAAAAAACCCATCGCATCAACGTGCTATGAATATTCATTCGTTATAATAATTCCTATAGATAGATGCATGCGGTTAAGTTAATTGTTAGTTAGATTTAGAGGTAAACCAGTCAAAGTCAACACACGTTCAAAGTAAATTGTTCAAAGAAACTATGCTCGAGAGTCGCTAGAAATCTGTGCTTTGTGTGGTTTGACGCACGGGAATTTACTCGCCAAATAAAGCCTTGTGTATTCCCAGGCCAGCAAATAAATTGTTAAAGTATATAAGCCTGGCTGAATGATTGCAGCGATCATTACCTTATCGGTTCCCGCGCTTTTTCGACGAATTAAAAATAAAAACAGTTAATTTGATAACCTTTGGTTCGACTTTGTGTTGTATAAATACGGTATTAGTTCTAATCTATGTTCAGTATTCATTGATAGCTATCGATTGAACTTAGTTATTAGAAAAATGGTTTATAAATTCGGTGAGTAAAATTTGGTTTAATAATATTTAATAAAAGAAAATCTTTGTGAACCTCAGATACTTTTTAACAGACAACGTAGGTAATAAGAATTGGAGTGATTTGGTGTGAACTGTGACCTTGTGCAAAGTAATTACTTATATCAAATCTATGGTTAGAGCGAATGTCAAGAGTGTTAAATATCGTTACGTTAATTTAACTACATTATGGCACAGTATGGGGCATCTACTTTATTTATTTGCATTGTGCCTATCTATTAATAATTAATTAATTAATGTAAGATAATATCTCAGTGTCAGTAGGTTATATTACATCAGTGACGTCATAGATAGATCAATCTATTTTCTTCTATCATCCTTAGAATCTAGAAGAACAAAAGAGATAGTTGATACATACCAGCTTTTCTAGCACTTTTTTCTTTTCTGTTTTGGCACCTAATATTTAATCCGGCTTTAATTTGCAGCGATCCTCGCCGTGCTGGCGCTGTCCCAGTGCACCGCGGCGGGCCGCAGCCCGTGCGTGTGCGCCCGCAGCGGGCGGCCCGTGTGCGGCTCCGACGGGAACACGTACCGCTCGGAGTGCGCGCTGGCCTGCCACAACTCCGACACCGGCTCGGCGGTGACCGCGGCCGCGCGCGGCGCGTGCAGCACGTGCATCTGCACGTTAGACTACCGCCCGCTCTGCGGCTCCGACGGAAAGACCTACCCCAACCAATGCTCGTTCGATTGCTTCAAGACCGACTCCCTGCGCGTCATGTACGACGGCCCGTGCTTGCAAGGACAAATGCTAGTGTCGGAGAACCAATGCACTTGCACCGATGATAACAGACCAGTGTGTGCTAATAATGGACAGACGTATCCGAACTGGTGTACGTTTCAGTGCGAGATGGCTAAAGACTCTACTCTGAGGGTTCTTCGTGAAGGAGCGTGTACTCAGCAGATTAACCCCACCTCTTGGAGGCCGCAGGTTAATACAGCGGTGCCCTCGTACGGGCCGAGTACTACCAGGTCGCCCTACGAGTCAAATACACAAAGAGTGCCTTCATATGAATCTTATCCTCAAAATATGCAATATGGATCAAGTACCCCAAGAGTGCCCTCATATGGGTCAACCACTCCCACGGCACCCTCTTTTGGGTCACAAGGAAATAACTGTGTGTGTCCTCGAGTCATGAAGCCGGTGTGTGGGACAGACGGACAGACGTACAACAACGAGTGTCTGTTGGACTGCAACAACGTGCCCTTGGGTAGGCTCGGCCGTTGTGATCAATGGTAGGATTGAGGTTGTTGTAAGTGTAATGTAACATTGTAGTGTCATAATAAATTAATAAATGTAGTGGTTGATTTTGTCGTGGCTCTGAAAGAAACATTATGATAAAGGATTTTAATTTTAAATCTTGAGGTTTTTTACTACCTAGTTTAATACATAAGTAGGTAATGAACTAAACCTTATTATTAACTCAGGACTGTGTTACAGAGTCCTGTGTTTGGTGTAATAGGGTGTGATTGTAGCTCGTCAACGAATGAATCGTTTGTAATATAGTTATTTTTGTTTGAAAGGTAATACATAAGAATGTTCCCCCTTCCCCATGTTCCTATATTGGATAAAAAATTAGTTAGAGGATATATTACAATTTTCGTTTTTCTGTTTTTGCACAACCGTATTTTAAATTTTTTCTTGTATATGTATCGCATATTGTAATTTTGTGTATGTACGTATATTATCTATATTTGTATACATAGTATAAACAATAAACAGAACAGATAACCCCATTTCCTAAAAATGTTTATTATTGTATAAAGTGTTCTCAGAAGTATGTCATATTGTGAAAAATTAATACTACAGATAAAATGAGAAAAAATCTTTATTAATCACCCTCACTGGCTCAATTTGTTATAATTACAAATACTAATAAATACTTTAGAGCTATAACCGGACAAAAGTTTTATAAAAATGGATTTAATAACTTAAAGAAATGTTTAATTTCATCCTAAATCTAAATTGGCTAACAGTTCGTCGTCCTCGGTGTCCTCCAAAAAGGACATTTCCAATAAGTCACTATCACTAATATCACCTTGTTTGGATGTATCGGGGTCGATCGTCGGTGGTCTATCGGTGTCGGTCGTCGATGATCGACCGTTTCCGATGGAATCCTTCCTAATGTTAGTCCCGGGTATGTACAGGTTTTTATTCTTTTGGATCGTGTAATTCGTTATACTGTTTTGTTTGCTATCCTGAAATTATAAATTAAAAGTTGACCAGTATTATTAAATGGTTTGATTTAAAAGATGCAAGCATAGGAAATTCCTCTAATATTAACTCTAGTTTGTTTAATATATTTACCTGATGTTTCATAGTAGTGTTGTCAAACGATTCTTTACTTAACCCGACGTTATTTAAAACCTGAAAAAAATATGTTTGTTTAAACATCAACATAAAATTGTGTGATTGTAATAGACATTTTAAAAGAGGTTTAAAAAGGTAAAGTATTGACTGGATTTAATGTCAAAATTTGACAGCACTATTTTCACAAATGACATGTCGAAATGTCATATCGTTTTGGCAATTGAATATCGGAGTTTTATAAGCTTTGAATTACGGATATACTTTTCGTATTGTACATTTTTAGCTGACGTTTCGGCTCCTTTACTAGAACCGTGGTCACAGAAGATTCATTACAAAGTTTTTATTTAGGAATCTCTTGAATAGAGTTCGGGATCTCTTGAATAGAGTCCGGGATCTCTTGAATAGAGTTCGGGATCTCTTGAATAGAGTTCGGGATCTCTTGAATAGAGTTCGGGATCTCTTGAATAGAGTTCGGGATCTCTTGAATAGAGTTCGGGTGAGGTGTAGTGTGTCCTTACGGCGAGTTTCCCCTGCAGCAAGCCCCACATGTGGTGGTCGGCGGTGCCGGGCGCCAGCAGCACGCGCACCGTCACCGCGCGCGCCTGGCCCAGGCGGTGCGCGCGGGACTCCGCCTGCGTTATTATCTGCACGAACAAGTGTATTACACTACTAGCCTGTAATGGGCCACAGCTGGGCAATGGCCTCTCAAGAGTTTGCCTTTTGCTCACCACAGCAAATATACACTCTTGAAAGTGTACTCTTGACAGTGTATATTTGCTGTGGGGCCTTCTTCTACTTGTCGAGTCGAGATGATTATTTATAATTAAATATGTTTAGACCAAAATTTGGCCAGGTCTACTGCACTGTCATTTGCCCTCAAAACATCCTCCACAGTGCTGTGGGGTACAGATATGGTAAGTATTATTATTAAAATACTTACTTAATTGGGCTTTTGAAAAAAAAAAATTTTTTGTGATAAATGGAAAGATTATATATTAGTTTTATAACAAAACTATTTTTATTTTATTTTTTTCGCAATAATTCAAAAGTTATTTCAAAATAAAAATTAATTTTTGAATCCAGTACCGAAGACACGCCGACAGCTCCCGAACAAACCCGAGCGCGTGTGACGTCATAATGTTGGTTAATGTTAATGAAAAGAGTTCGGTTACATCGCAAACTTTTTATATGTTTATGAAAAGAGGTTCGGTTACATCGCAAACTTTTGGAGGGAAAGAGAATAAAAGGGCGGGAATCTTGATTGTAAACGCTGTACGTACTTATGGTTAAATAGCTATATATATATTATGACGTCACAACTACGGTGACCAATCTTGGCGCGTTTATAGTCACGTGATTTTTATTTAAATTTCTTCAATTTTTAATTGTTTATAATTTATTGAAAAACATTTTTTTTTAAGTTTTTTTGCATTAAATATTCAATATTATTAATAATAAAGTTTTAAAATACATAAAAAAAGTCTTTTTTTTTTCAAAAGCCCAATTGAACTCCATTAAGCGAAAATCTCCTCATGTCTATTAAATGTAAATGAAATGAAAAAAGTTCGAAGGTCGAGTATAAAAAATGACTGTGACCGTTGTACTTCAACTTTATGGTATTTTGTATAATTATTTTATTCATAATCTGTGAGGTTAGACTTATTATGTAAAGAGATATCGAGGTAATGTTTGTGAGGGTGTCCCTAGTCCAGCCCTCGCGATATAATTTACTATTATGCAGTGCGTGTGATCACCCCGGGGTTCCAGTGCAGCTCGGCGAATAGTACAAGAGACGCAGCCGTCAGCGTGAGCCCCGAGTTGGCCGCCGTGATGGACAGCACGCCGGCGCGGCAGCTGGCCGAGCTCTGGAACCGGTCCACCAGCTCCTGCGGGGACATACGTGTGGCGGGGTGGGAGTGATTGGTGGAGGAGGTGGGTGTCGGAGTTTTCAGCTCATTTCATCCATTGTTTTTAGTTTTGATAATATAGGTTCGAAAAAAAAATCATCTCAGACTTACTTTCGTAAGTAATTGTAATATTTTTCGGGTCTAGATGTAATTTTGAAATGAGTTTCTCTGCTACTGTTAACCCGGATCATCCCATTGTTGGGTAAAAGCCTCTCCCCATTCTGCCATTTAAAGCTACCAATTGCCAGTCCCTCCCATTTACATTAAACTTACCGCTCTCAGCTGCGTGGGCGTGGATCCATCGATGCAGATGTAGGAGACGCTCGCCTCGTCCAGCGTGCGGCAGATGGCGTCCAGCATCACGCGGTGGTGCGCGAACACCAGGAACTTGTCGGGCCGCGACGACACCAGCGCGCGCAGGTACGCGCTGCGACCGGACGTGGTCAATAAACTAACGTTACATTGTCGGGCCCGGTTGTTTCAACCGTTAGACGAGACCACCGAGGCGTCGCAAACGATTACAAACTGTTTAATATTTATTATACACTAACTTACCACACAGCCGGTATCTTCACCCTAGCTGATTCACTGAACAGTGTGAGCAGCGCGGCGTGTGACTCGATTGTCTTTTGACCGCCGCCGGGGTGGTTGCCCGCCGGAAGGCTTCCCGCGTCGCGTTGTAATAGCGAGCTGTCTAGGAGTACTGCCTCTCTGGTAAAGATAATATATACATGTGTAAACTAAGTAAACAATATTATTTATTTCGTTCAAAGAACGTCCGCGTAATCATTGTTATAATTTTTTTGTAGAACTTTACCGTGCAATGGGACAATGATAATGGCCAATTATAATATAATAATATGACTTTGAAGTTTAAGATTTAGCATAAAGATAGTATAAAGTATAATTAATCAATAACAGAAAGATAGATAGTAATGGTCGGTGGAGACCTGGTCTTCTCCCGCAGCGCGAGCACCTGCTCCTTGGTGCGGCGCACGAGGAACTTCCTCCGCAGCAGCGCGCTGAGCTCGGCGCCGCGGCTCTGCCCCGACATATCCCACCCGAAGGCGGTCTGCTTGCCCGCACAGTACCGCTTGCCTACAGGCGACAGAATGTTAATCATTATGAACTGTAGCATACGCTGGCCTAGTAAACACGATTCAAAATGTAGGTGTAGGTGTGTAGGTAACCCTGTAGGTGCTTGCATCCAACACGACAACTGCCAGATTTGTGACAGCGTTTAACTAGTTAAAAGTTTGGCTAATGAAATAATCTCCGCATTCTCCGCATTCTCCGGTTTTATCCACATTAAATCCGTCAAATACAAATCAGCATAATATTATTTCTAGAGATTTAACGAGACTATAGCGAGTGTATAAAGAAGTTATAAAAGTAAAGAAATAACTTTACCATACTCGGTGTAGGAGCCGAACAGCCTCGGGCATATGATGTTGAGCTGCGTGTAGAGCTCGGCGGGGCGGCTGAGCGCCGGCGTGCCCGACAGCAGCAGCGCGCGCCGCGCCGCCGCGCCCGCCGCCTGCAGCGCGCCGCAGCACTGGGACTTCGCCGACTTCAGGTAGTGGCACTCGTCCTGGGGCCGAAGGGGAACCGGCGCCGATAGGGTCATGATTAGCGGCAATCATGTACGGTGGTAAGACATTTTAGTTGGTGGAAATCGTGCGAAGGGTAAGGGTGGCCGAAAGTAATTACCTCTATTATTACCCGATAAGGTTATAGAGATTTCATGTTGTTGGAATCGTGTGATAGTTAATGGTGAGCAATAAGTGCAAGTGCAAGTTTAAGAATTGGGGGAGACTTTTGCCCAGCAGTGGGATAGCGTAAAAAAAGTACTTACAATGATAACAAAACCAAACTTCTTGCTCTTGAGTAACTCGCTGTGCATGGTTGTGATCTTGTAGCTCACGATTACTATTTCACTCTGAATACAATATAATAACAAATATTTTGTAGTAGTTTATGCTCTCTGTTTGAGCTAAACTTAAAATCATTTGAACTGATCTTCAGGCAGTTTTCACAGACAGAGAAGTTTAAGAAAAAGGTTTTAGCTCTTTACTTCGGAATTTCTACGGGAACTTTAAGTAATCTTCGTTTACCAAAATGAAAAAAGTTCACAAGTGCACAACATTTTAAACTTTATGCTCCGTTTTGATCTCCAAAACAACAGATTTTGATGAATCTAAGCATACCATATACCTAAGGGATCGACATAAGCAAATTTTTTAACCCAATTTCTCTTGGGAAGATTTCGATTAGGATATGTTTGGACTTTTGAAATTGACATAGTCATAGTCACCTTTTATGCCAACATTTCTCGAAATACATGTAGTTTGGAATACATTTGATTGCCTTGTTTGGAATACATTCTCTCACCTGTTTGTCGGCCACGAGCGCCGCGTCCTTGCTCGTGGTGAGTGTGACGATGTTCATGAGAGGAACCGACGGCAGCAGCTCGTGAATTGTGCTCTGCCATGTCTCTCTGGAGGATTATGTTAGAGATACAGGCAAGTCAAGATTATTTATTTCATTTAGTGACAAGGGAATGTCGAAATTATGCCCGTCGACTGAAAAAGGGTATAGGCATAGCAAGTTTGTTGGTTTAACAGCTACAAAAAACTGTATATAGTATGATACATTTTGTGTTTTTTATTTTAAACTAGCAGCGCCCCGCGGTTTTACCCGCGTTGTGCCCGTTCCCGTGGGTATTTACGGATTAAAAATAGCCTATAACCTTCCCGTTGAATGTGGCTATCTATTACAAAAAGAATTATTTAAATCGGACTGATAATTCTTGAGATTACCTCGAACATACAAACAAATAAAAAAAACAAACAAACTTAAAAATTTTACCTCTTTAAATATAAGTATAGATAATAATTACTATTCTGTACAGGCATGTCACCAAATCTGGTGTTCTTGCGCTTAAAGTGACGATGCACTTCCCCGTAGGTTCTTGTATAGCTATGTATTACCTCATAGAAGAAGTGGTGACAATGAGTAGCGGCCAGTCGTGTCGGTAGTAGCTGGCGACGGCGAGCGCCTGGAACGTCTTGCCGAGCCCCATGTCGTCCGCGATCATGCAGCGCCCGCCGCGCGCTATGGCGAACCTGAAATAACGATATGTGAGCAACTTGACAGTGACAAAACCTTTGGGGCCATATTAAGAACATTACAGCTATCAAATGGTTTGTCACTTTCTGACATATGCAATTTTCCAAAGAGCAAAAGAGATAAAACACAGTAACAATGTTTTAGTTGCACCGCATTTATTAATAAGCCATTTTGAGTGTTGCTCTGTGAAGCTAATCAACTTTTTGTCTTAAAATAATCTGTTGTTACTCATTAAGTGGAAAAAGACAGAAGGTAAAAGGTGCCTTTGTACTAGAACTATACTATGCTTATTTGCTGTTATACTACATACATGATTGATGTAATAGGCGATATATGCTTCAGTTATGTTACATTTAGCATAGCAACATAATTCACATTAACATTGCCATAATAAGAAACTGTTTTTTCAATAATGAATGAAGTTTACCTCACTCCTTCTTCTTGGAAGGGCATGAGCTTATGTCGCAGAGTAGCTTCAATTGGAGTCAGGTCTATACTCTCTGGATTTATGGTGTTTTCACGAAGGATCTACAATAATATAAAAATATGAGTTAAAACAGAAGTGTGAAGAAAAACTTGTGAAGGAAACTGATATCATTATATCATATTACCTTCAAAACATATGGAGGCAGAGAACCGAGTACAATATGAGGAGCCAACGGAGCCACCTTGGATATAAAGAGGTCATAGTCATCCATTGAGAAGTTCCATAGCTTAGATTTAGGATCTGAAACAAATTATAGTAAAGGAACACACATTTTTATGAATAAATTACAAATACTTATATAAATATTTGAGGTAAGTATAGTTTCAAAAGTTTCTTTACACAACTAATGTTATGTGTGGGAATTTGCTTCCCTTTTATTTCATATTTATTATCTACATTGTCTGAGCTCATCAGTACAGATGTAACACAAAAGGCAAATATATAGAAAACATGAATTTGAGTACTAACCATAGTTCTTAGAGGGAATAGTCTTGAAGATATTAATGAGTGGAGTGCAGAACTCCGAAGGGTTCACCTCGAATCTATCTTCAGATATCAGGTACACAGTCCCACTCACCACTTTGTCTACAGGGACATAAGAACTCTCAGTGGAACTAGTGCCAGGTTTTGAGTATGGATGGTATCCATTTTTGTGATTCGAATTATATCCTATATTTTTAACTGGGCCAGCCCTAGAAGCCAATGATCCTGGACTATTATGGTTGCCATTATATTTACTAGAAGCTACAGGTCCGGGACTATTCGGGTTTCCATTATATTTAATAAGTCCTGAACTACTCTGTTTTCCATTGTATTTACTAGGTGTATTCACATTGTTTTGTGACACTTTACTTTGGCGCTTCTGCAGTGCGGCTAGCCGCTTTCTTTCTATTTCTTCTTTGGTGCACGACATAGCGTTAATTACAAAACGTGTTCAGGTTTTAAACATGTGTCAAACACACCTAAGTATAGAAATTGACATAAATCTCTTTATCACAGAACTCGAACTAGATATTATTTTTATTAGATATTGAATTTCAAAAAAATACAATTCAATTCAATTCAATTTTTGAAATTCCAAAATTTGTTGTTTTCACACCTGAGTTTGACTTGAACTAGTAACTAGTGACATTGACACTAGCACTCACCACCACATTTTGACATTGACATATTATTATACCATAGAAATAAAATTTTACACACATTTTTTCAGGTTCTTCTTTTTAATTTTATCTTCTTCATCAAGGTCTTTCAAGTGTCCTCAGTTTTCCACATTTGATTCTTACTGAATTGTAATCTAGAAGCATTCGAAGCCTGTGAAAGTGTGAAAGAAAGATATTATGAATAATCTCTCCCAAGGCCAAAGAACAGGACAACAGTCGATTGAGAGTGGACTTTGACATTTGTAATCAAATCAATTCAAAATACCAATCTCCAGCTGTTGTTGACTTGACTTGACTGGCTGACATACAGGTTTTTGAATTGGTATGAAAGTTTGAAAGTAGAAACACTACCGCAACCAACTAGTTTTTTACATTTTTACTTTAATTAATAGTTTAGTCTAACGAACGACCGACAATGTCTGAAAACAGTAGCCCTGTTAAATATTTTCTGAGTGGTGGTTTCGGGGGTGTGTGCACTGTGTTAGCTGGACATCCAATGGACACAATAAAAGTGAGACTGCAGACAATGGCCCTGCCTAAACCAGGCGAGGTCGCGCTTTATTCGGGCACTTGGGATTGCTTCAAGACAACCATCCAGAAGGAAGGGTTCCGCGGCCTCTACAAGGGCATGTCGGCGCCCCTTACTGGAGTCGCTCCTATATTTGCTATTAGTTTCTTCGGATTTGGACTTGGCAAAAAGTTAATTAAAAGCGACGAGAATCAGGTTCTATCGAGACCAGAACTATTCGCGGCGGGTGCATTCTCTGGTATATTCACAACATCTATAATGGCGCCGGGCGAACGCATCAAGTGTCTGCTGCAGATCCAACAAGGTGGTAATGTGCCCCAAAAGTACAACGGCATGGTTGACTGCGCCAGGCAGCTGTATGCAGAGGGCGGGATAAGGAGCATCTACAAAGGCAGTGTGGCGACTATCCTGAGAGATGTTCCTGCTAGTGGCATGTACTTCATGACCTATGAGTGGGTCAAGGAGGTGCTGGTCCCTGCCGATGCAGATGCTAAGATGAAGATGATGGCCACTATAATGGCTGGTGGGTGTGCTGGTATAGCTAACTGGATGGTGGGCATGCCGGCCGACGTGTTGAAGAGCAGATTACAAACGGCTCCCGAGGGAACCTACCCCAATGGTATGAAGGATGTCTTCAAGCAGCTGATGGAGCGAGAAGGCCCCACCGCCTTGTACAAGGGTGTGACACCTGTCATGATCAGAGCATTCCCTGCTAATGCTGCTTGTTTTGTAGGATTTGAGTTAGCAATTAATTTTTTGAATTGGATCGCACCAAACTATTGATAGATTTTTTAAACAATTTGTATAGAAGTAGCTCATAAGTATTATGAAGTAAGTAAAAATATTCATTAATATTTTGTATAATAGTCAATGTGATGAAGTTTTCATCTGGATTTTACATTTTCCTGTAGCTGTAAATCTAATAAGCATATTTGCAATCAATAAAATCTTTATGTGATAAAGATTTATTACATTTGTTAAGATTTTGTGCACAATTTTATGCCATGTCTAAGTAGGACTGGTGAAAAACTGTTTTATTCGTGTTTTTTTTACATTGTATTTTTTAAAACTGTCAAACTGTGCCTTTTGTTGCAAATAAAATGTTTATTATTTTACAAACATCATGTTTACTTTGATTCTACATTGGTAAGTAAAGTACATAGGTATATAATTGGCAGTGAGTTCATTTCCTACTATGACCTATAGTATTGTTGATTACATTGTTTCAATATTTGAAATGTTGCCAAAGGATTGCACCAGTTGAAACTAGTTTGACGAAGATTACAAATGAAAATCAGTAATATGTATTGAAATTATATTTTAGTTTATTTTTTTGTTATTTATGAATTTTATTTAGTAAAATTCCCTTCTGAAATCTCTTTCAAATCTCCTACTCCTCCTTTTGTCTATGTCAACATGTTTCTTATTTTTTAATTTTACAGTTTCTTTTACTTCTACTTTTTTCCTCTCTTCGTGGCCCAGTCCTCTTCTATCTTTCTTCTCTACAGCCTTGATTGGGTATTTCTTTCCTGAGCCATCTTTACCGAGCCCTGTTTCTCTGTCCCATCCTACTTTGAGCATGATTTGGTATCCTTTATTACTCTGTGGTATTACATAGTTAGGTGGTATTTTCTTACCTTTACTAGCATTTATATTGTGTATTGTTGATGACAGATGATCTTCCTTATTAGTGTATTCGTCGTTACATAATTCACATACATATTTACTTTGATTCTTATCTTTATATACAGTAATCCTCTCATCTTTAGATGAATTATGGCTGTAACTGTTATTGCTTTTCTCTTGTGGATCTGCTCTTTTGTGTTTTTCAGGTTTGTTATGATTGAGTAATAGATCAGCTAGTACAAGGTTTTTATTTTTAATAACTAAACTTCTTGCCGAGTTACCTGCCTTATCTCTAATTGAGACATCAATGCCTCTCTTCAATAACTCTTGGACAGCTTCTATTGAGTTTGCCTGACAGGCAATCATGAGTAGACTCCATCCGTAATCATCTGTAGCGTTTAAGTTATCAGGAAAGGCGTCTAATGAATTTCGCAATGTTGAGACATCGTCATTCTGGGCACTTATAAACAAATCCTTTTCATTAATGTCTCCCTGGTTAACTTTAATATGTTTTCGTTCTTTATATGTACTTGCAGGAATGTAAGGTTGGCCACGGCTGGTGGATTCTTTAATCTCTTCTAAATATATCCTTTGAGCTTCTTCGCCACTGAGCTTTGGTTTGAAATGTATCACACTTTTTGTAGCTGTTGTCGGGTCATTAGAAGATGCTTTAACAAAGTTTTTGTACGGTTTGTTCGACATAATTTAATACGTCTTAATCTAATATATCGCATTAGGGAAACGTACAATTTACAAAATAAAGATATTTGGAATCGCAATCACTTTTTGTTTGTTGACTTTTCAGTTTTTTATTGAATGAATGAAATGGTATGGTAGGTACAAATTGTGATTCCTTTTGACATTGACTATAAAATTCACGGTATACGACATTGACAGTTGATAACCAAGTGACAGTCTCTTTTGTTACATACCACAGACAAAAATTATCATTGATTGCATTGACTTCATGGTCCCTTTTTAACGTATTTCGAACATAAGAGTTATTTTCTCTGTAATTAAAAGCTGTTGAAAGTAAACCAAACTTCACACGGTCTAGTACTACGAAGTTACTTAAATCAAGATAAGTAAAGTATTGCTTGCCTGTACTATCCCACAGCTGGGCAAAGCCTCACACATCACCAAAGATACCAGTAAAGTAAATGGGTTATGGCATAATCACCAAACTTGCCTACTGCAGAGTGGTGATCTCAAACTCGGGCCATGTTTGAAAAAATAAATCATAAATCAAGATAATGAGACTTTCATGAAACATTCACTTTTATTACAATATCTACTGTTTCTCTAACTTAACTAAATAATGAAAAGTACCTAACATTATAAAACAAAGTAAATTAATATTTTATAGTTTACTTTGCCAGACCTGAAGCTATACTCTTTAATGCTTCTGTTTGTTCTCTTAATATTTCTAATTTATTTTTTAAATATTCTTTTTTAAAGTTTAAATAATCTTCTTTCATTTTAACTTTCTTCAGCTCTTGTACAGCCAGTACTTCACAGTTGAAAATGCAGGAATCTGAATGTTTGCTTTTTTTAATTTTCTTCTTTTTGGATCTTGGAGGTTTTAATGTATCTTCTTCTGAATCTAGGTCGCTGTTAGACGGTATTGATTCTTCTTCATTACTCATGTGTTCCAATAAATGTTCTTCCTCTATATTGACAAATTCCTGTGTGTAACTGGGGTCCTGCTGTGTGGAGCTGGTTGTAGATGACACATTCTTGATACCCAAAGCCTCTTGTTCCACTTCACTGAGCATTGCTGCCAATGCCAGAAATTCCCCATTTTTTCTATGTTTTCTTTTCATATTCGATCTTAGGTCTTGCCATGTCTGTAACACAACCATTATCATCCCTATGAAATAAGTAGTAAGATGAATAAGAAGTAAATAAGAGGAAAAAAATAACTATTGAATGAAAGCCTACTTTATAGTATGCTGTATTATCTTTGAATGAAAGGTATGTGCTCAGCATTAAAGGCTAAAGTTGCCCTCCCTTAATATATTTCCTTATCAAAGGAAGGACAATCATGTGGCTAGGTACTAAAAATAGCACAGGGGAGCCTTGCTGGTAAATTAATACCTGTTAAATATTGTATCCTATGCAAAGTGGGTAAGGTGCATTGAGGTAGGTAACTTATGGGCTTGTACAAAATCTTATTTTTCTCAATTCTTTCGGGTAGCTATTACGAGGAGCAGCCGGCGTCGCAGAGTATGCTGCCGCAATGAAAAACTGTTACCGAATAACGGTTTCTACCCATTACACCGTATCATACCATGACCGTGCTATGAACATTTCAGTACCGGCAAAATATTAGATGAGAATAGTCGACGTTGTTGGTTGGTGATGGAACGGTCTAGTGAGCATAGTCGCATACTTTTCAATACAAAGAATACTTTTTTGCCTGACACGTTCATAGCACGGTCATGGTATGATACGGTGTAATGGGTGGAGGCCTTAAGCCTAGTGCCGATCTTATCCCAACGCACCTTACTTAACTTACTTTTTTCCACTGTTTCCATGTTTTCTTGGCTCCCGGTATAGAGTTGCATTCCTTGGCAATAGTCACCCAGTGTTTTTGAGAATCCGAGTAGTTGAATCCCTGTGTAACCTTACGCGATATCAACTCTGGATGTTTAGCGATGTATTCAAACAGCTTTTTCTTCTGTGGATTTGTAACATATAGTCCTCTTTGTCTGCAAGTTTCTGTATCCATTTTCAGGCCAGTAATTATGTTTTAGGTTAAAGTATGTGTTTTTATTTAATGAAATATGTAACATAATAATTACACGATGTCTTTGATAAAACTATGTGCACAACGATCGATTTCTTAGGCTCAAAACCAAACGGTACCTTCCTACCAGCTTCCTAGTCCTACAATTACATTTTATAATAGCTATTTCAGCTGTTTGATATTTTTATGCGAGAGAGGGGATGTTCATTTGTTTATTTCATGGGTTTATCATTTATCAGTGGGTTTATTTGTTTATCTAATTAATTGATCAATCGAAAATAACAGGCAAGCAAAATATAATTTGTTTATTTGTTTGACGTTGACTGCCTGGTAATCTTCCAATTTAATGACAGTGACAGGATTTTTTTGTGGGTCAACCAAGTCAACGTCAGTCTTTAGCGGCCATCACAGGCGGCCATTTTGTGTTTAGTGACAGCCAGCTGTTTCCGTTGTGCATCTCTCTCTTTCTCGTTCAATAGCCGATTTGATTGATCGTTGAGAGAACATTCGTTCATTGTTGTTTCATCGGGCGTAACGTAAAGGAAGCGACAAAAATACGCCGCGATTAAATTTAATATAATAATAAAAACTAGTGGTGACACAATCATTGAACTTAACGGCGTAAATTATGTTATGATATTAAATTCGTGTCTGAATAAGAATTAGTGAAATTTAGTGACGAAAAATGGCGTTCGACGGGAGGTTTTTACGTCGAATATTTCCAGCGCTCTTGGAATGCTTGCTAATTCTTCAACTAATAGATGTAAGTGTTTATTGTTGGTTAGCAATTGTTCTGCACTGTTAATTTTATGTAGTGGCATTGTGTTCGAGTACCGTCGGGGAAGCATTTTCCTTGAAATCGTTGATACCATGATATAGAGGATCGTATGACTTCATGACGCGTATAGCCTCCAATCTTCAATGCGACACTATTTTTTATATGTACTAATTAGTCATGGGGCTACATAACTCACTATAGATTTCCATTGAATTATTATTTGTTTATATCAATAAACAAAACGGTAATCAGATATATAATTGTTAGAAATGATTAAAAAGACATATTTTGCTGAGTGGTGCAACTGCTTAAGTAGGTGAAACTGTGTTAGGAGTTAAAAATGATTATTCTAGATGATTGTGTTTCACAGTAAACAGGTTTGTTTATATCAACCAATAGCAGTTATTCAAAGTTGAGATGAGAACAATAACTTGTAATAACACTGAGAAAATAATGTATTTTTAATGTACCATTGAGCCAAATATTAAAATATTTATGAATATTAGTTCAGCTGACTGGCTGTGAAACTGCACTCAATTTACACACTACACTTTCATAAAACAATAACGAATATAAATTGCTAATTATGAGTAACATTTTAAAGTTGTTTGATCGATACAATTCAATGTATAATTGTTTATGTCTGTCCATTAAATCTTAATTCATATTTTTATAATATTTAAATTATACTTCTTCATCAAATTTGTCTAAAAACACTGACATCACATTTGACTACTAAACTATACAAAATATGAATATCTGTTGAAGATTAATTGATGGGCTTTTTCAAAATTTACCAGTTCAATAAGGAGTATTTTATTATGATATTTATTGTTTAATTAGAAGTAAATACCAGGGGTAGCTTAAGAACTGGCCAAAAGGAAAAGTACCTGAAATAATTTGTTACTATTTGCGATTCCTCTTCATGAATGAATTGTTCTGATACGGTAGCTGTACGTAATCAACAAAATTGGTGTTATTTGGACCTGTTAAAATCAAGGCTATGATTTTATCTTGGAACATACAAAGTAACCTTATTTTATCTCTTATTAAGATTTATAATACCTACTATATTTTGTGAACAAAAGACATCTGTTTTATAATTAATATTGTCAGATAACAGACAGACCGGACTTTGTTAATTGTATTTATAAAGTCAACAATTTGGATTTACCAGTAGAATTAAGCAATCTGTTATTATCTCTTTGTTGTAATATTTTATAATTGTATTGTTTTTTCTAAGAGGTGCTGGTCAAAAAACATCTTTTTAGGAATAATTAAGCTTGAGAAAGGATCATTATTATGCAACTAACAAAAACACGAAATCTTGTGAATTTTTAAATATTTTATCAAAGATATGAGATCTTTGTTAATTATAAACCAATTGTGAAAAACTTGCTCAAGTTATGTTCACTTAAATTAAAAAGTTCTAATTGGTCTTTACTACTGTCACTATAACTATTGTTAAAGTGAACACATCAAGACTTATAAAACTTTATTTTATTATTTTAATCATTATCAGTCAATAACTTGATAGATTTGGTGTTTTTATCATCAAAACAACATACAGATAATAAAGCTTTGTTTTAACAAAAGAGTGTAGCAATGTAAATAAAAGCCTTGTAATTTCATTCAAATATCTATTGTGGGTATTTTCATTGCCTGATCTATGTACAAAAAATCAATAAATGAAGTACCTACTTAGAATTTCCAATGTAGTAACATTATTTATGTAATTTTTTTTTTCATGTGTTAAAATTGATACTTAATAGTATATTTAATTGAAAACAGGATAATTAGAAACATGCAAACTACAAATAATAACAGGTAAATTAATAATTTGTTCCATTATAGTTATTAGTATGCCATTTTTATCATAATCAGGTAAATTTAAATACATTTAATAATATTTAATAATTTCTCATTATTAATATTCTGTGTTTTTATCCCAAAAATGGTTTATTAAATCTTTCTAAAATACCTATTTTATTAATGTGAATAAATGTTTATTTTGGCTCGTTTGGGGCAGAATATCTATTTTTTAAAATCTTATCACATTACTGGCCAAATGCTATTAAATTGTACAAATTCATAGCATTGTCTGGGTAGGCCATAGGCAAGTTACCATGAGGCTGACATGAGCAACCATGAGGTGGTCGAAGCCTTGATAAAAATTAGAATAATAAAAAAAATACTGGCCAATATTTTACTTTACTTTTACTTTTAGTAATTCTTTCTCTTTCCCTGTCTCCAATCTGCTCATTTGGTCAGTATGTGGCTGTTACTTTTACTAATTTCATTACAGTTGTGGAATGATACACCATTCAAAATTGTTAGAACATTTCATCCAATTTTATAAATTAACCAATAAGCATCACCAATCAAATTAATCTTTCTATACTATAATTCCTATAAAATAATATGCAATGGACTAGAATGTTCTCAGCTCAATCAGATGAGTTGATCTCCACATTATATATGTCAATAGTTGGTTCATACAACTGATGGCAATTAATATTAATTTGTGCCGATTGCCCGCTGCCGGACAATTGATTGGGGACCGGCTGGGGGCCTGTTGACCCTCGCCAATAGATTTGTTAAGCGCACTGTCTGATGCTTAATTCCCATTAACTACTGTTATTAGTTTTCATAATAGTAATAATAGTAATTAGTTAATCTTTAGTGAGATGAAAGAATTACATTTTTTAAATATCAAAGTCGTAGAGATATGCAAATGCGAAGCCAGCTAGAATTGGAAGTAGGTGTTATGTGAATGATTTAAAAAAAGCAAATTGGATGGCAAATCTTGAATTTGTGAATGTTTTTATGGACTAAGATTTTTCCTTTAAATGGATGTTCCAAAGCAATAAACTCTGCTAAGTTTTAACTTCTTATTTCTTATAAACTCAGTTCAGAACAATGTAACCTGTCCAATAAAATATGAAAAAATCGCCCATTAACCATAGTTAGGGTTCGGTTTTATTTTACAACATTGCCCTTGAGACTTTGCCGCGAATTCCAGCTTTGATTTAGTATCGAAGTACGCAGTAGACCAACTCAACTACATACAACGTACGTACACAACTACACACACATGTAATACTTATACCTTACAGTCTTACATAGACAAGTTATCTGATAGAAATATCAATACCTGAATTGACCATAGAGGCAGAGCTGTAAGGGCGGGAATATACATGCTTTTAAGTTAATATGTTAGTTAACGCGTAATAATGACTTGTCAGATACAGGCATGCCCGTTAGTATATTATATATAATAAATGCCAGTGAGCATGTGCTAGCAGCTGGTAGGTATACAAGATACGTCAATTAATATTCGTAGGTATCGTTTTTGTAAAAAATCTCTTCTGACCTAAATGTGCGAACAAAGCCGCGGGTAGAAGCTAATAAATGTGTACACTTGGATATTTTTAGCCAGATGTTTAATAGTACGGGCGCCCGTATTCGCGTGAATTAGGTACCTATCGCTTAACGATTTGATTGACTGACAGACAAGCACAATTTCCACCAATTTGTTTGTAGTTAATTTTGGATGTTATCTCCAAGGGTACGAAGTTCGTCACCTCGGGTGGAACCTTGACTTTCGTTGCAAGTTACCCCGGAAGACGTACCGGTGTATAAGTGAGAATTAGTACCGTGTGTATGTATTTATTGAACACGTAACATTGTGTTGCAATTAATGTCTTAATTACCCTTAATTGTATGGATTCCATACTATGGAATCTTGGATGTTCTATTGAGTACGAGTTCCTTTGTTGCCTTTTTGTTTTGGAATTATAATAACTTAAGTGTTTCTGATAGGTTTTTCCACCAGTGTTATGACGTTTTAAGTTCCTGTGCTATGTTGTTATACTACGTTTAGTATCCACCAATCATATCAAACTTAGAGCATTTAGTGGGAAGGCTCAACGTAGCTGGAAGTGTGTTAATAAGATGAACTTTATTTTGTACCATATAGTCAGGAAACAAAGCAACATTGCCGTGCCAAAATGGTCTTACTAGCAGCGCCCCGCGGTTTTACCCGCGCTCTGCCCGTTCCCATGGGAATTTCGGGATGAAAATAGCCTATAACCTTCCCGTTGAATGTGGCTATCTATTACGGATAATTATTCAAATTGGACTGGTAATTCCCGAGATTAGCTCGAACATACAAACAAACAAACTTACAAATTTTACCTCTTTATAATATTAGTACCGATTAATAAAATTTTCATTAGACATGTTGAAATGTTTAACAGTAACTGTTCTGGTGTAAGAGCGCTTGAAGAATTTATTGTAGCGATTCCTTGTAAACACATAGGGTGTTTACAAGGAATCGGTTGAGATAAACAGGAGAACGCATGTGGGAACGATATCTAGATCCATGTTGGACATTAGCCATTTCGTATTTGAAAACATGTTTGTTATGTTCATTAACCACAGGCTAAATAACTAATGAATACAAAAAGTATGACTAATGTAAGGCCTAGTTACCTAGTCATGAATGTCGTGGTCTGAGATTTAGCCAGATAAGAAGGTCATGTAGATTATATTACTTACTCCAGAAGTTGGGTAAGTAACTATCAGTTAGTAAGGTAAAATGCTATGTTTTGTTTTTTAGTCGTATTGCATCGAATTGCATTCCGAATGTTGCTTATTATGGCATTTGCACGAAACGATTTACGATGCGATATATCCGCCAATTTAGTCGACTGTAAATATTTAGTAGACTTTAGTCTACAGCTTAGTTTCCAAGCCATTTTTATTCAGTCGAATTTCAGCGGTTTTAGTCATATGTATATTGCGAATGCTTCACATAGGACATACATACTGTGTCGTACAAGTATTGTTTACAATAAATATTGTGTACTGTCAACAAGACAAGTATTTTTATCTACACTAATGTTGTAACATTCTACTTATGTTTCCAATACTTGACTTATAATTACTACTGTTATAGCGCAGGCAACTAAAACACTCAATTTAAGCTATTGCACATGATGTTATAATATCATTATAATTTAACATTATAACATCATTATAACTCGACCAATTAACCTGGCGAGCCTTATGTCAAAATCCTCATACTAGTTGTATAAAATTTTGATATTAGGCTGGCTTTTGAAAATAGTTGGGTTATACGTGAAAACTTCGTCGAAACTACATACACAAAACTCTTTGGTAAGATCTCGCTCGCTCCTGATTGGCCCTACGCGCAGCTGCGCTCTCATTGGTTAGATTTTAATGGCGGCAAGTTCACTGTGACAATACACGTACCTACGCGTGAATTTAATGTTTCGCAATGTGTTTTGTTTTTAAAATTTTGTTTGATTAATTGCATTAAATAGTGAAGATAAAGTAGTGTATGCAACTGCATATAACACGGGTATTAAAACACTCGTTACTATTATGAAACTCGCTGCGCTCGTTTCATAAACTCACACTCGTGTTTTAATACCCTTCTTTATATGACGTTGCATAAACTACTATTACCTCACTCACGCCAACACTATTGTGAGATGAACCATTACACGCGTCCACCAACAGAGGCAGGCTACTTTATCTACCGCATTCGATCACACTGTGTCATGTCTGCGGTGACATTTGTGTCAGTTTCTCTACGCTATGCCGTCAACCCAAGGCAGGCGTTTCACGCTCGTCGAATAACAATAAGTTTCCTTAGTCCAACCGCTTCATGCAAGGCGACACACTGTGAAAACTGTCATCGCAGTCATTGTTAATTGTGACAATGCATGTTTTCATACGAACCTTGTTTATTTTTCAAACATGACTTGTGATGTTAGTGATTGAAAACTGATTATTAGTAAGTAATTATGGAAGTGGCGGGTGGGTGTGGGAGGTATCGCGACTTGTAATTTTTTTAACAAGACATTGTTTGACTACAAAATGTCAAAATATGTACTAAATATGTGGTTGATTGTCATTTCGCCGGTTTCGTCTTATGTTAACCCAGGGATCATACACAGTAATGTTCGAATGAGTGAGCTTAGCGACAAAAATTTAACTGGTTCTCAAAGAAAATCCGTTTCCATTATTATTTCGTGGTAGTTACTATTATTTAACCTGTGTTGATAATACTTAGTAAAGACAAGCATCACGCATAGAGATAGAGCCCTAACCTCTTTGTATGGATGATTTCAGTGAGAGGCATTTGCTTTGCGGTGGGATCTTACGAGTATAAGCATTACACTGCTCACTTATCTATTGATGTTACATACATATTATTTAGATAACGCAGTGATGTGTAGTTACCTATATCTGGAAAATTACTAGTTTATATACTTAATGCTTTTCGATTGACGTTTTATTGGTTTTTGAAGCTACGACATTTGATAGTGAAGTAATAAAATAAGCATTACAGCCATAAATATAAGTAAAAACGTGAAAAATACAAACGATATGAAATGCATGGTACATATGAATATTTTGAAATTTCGATATCACTTTTGTGTTGTATGTTAATGGCATTTTGAACTACCTATGTATGTTTTCCGATTACTCGAAGAATAGACGATTGGCATTACTTAAACAGTGCTCGATACCGCTTTGTATGGGTACAAAATATATTGAAGTCGGCTCAATACTTTTAAGGTAATCCAGAAAAAAACTCGCATATGTTAAGGTGAACTAAAGATTTTAGCATTTTCTAAAATTAAAATATCATTAGGCGGTTTTAGTCGCTTATAAATAAAAACATGGAACAAATTCGTTATTCATACAGCCAGCATATTCATACAGCAGTATATTCATACAGTTATTCATACATAAAGGACCTTTATCAAGTTGATATGTCCCGAAATCCGAGGTGAAGACCTCGCCCGAATTATAACAACTTTCGTTGATAAAGTAACGTGACTCATGTCGAAACTGGTTACTGACTCTGAAAACGAAAGTTAATGTCTTTCAGCGATAACGCGGCATTATCGGGTTGGTTACGCTAGTGGTAACCTATATTATCCACTCACATCATATTGCCATTTGCCGCAATTTCTTGCCGATATTTCTTGTATTTGTTTATTTGAGATTTCGTTATTGTGGTCAATGCATAATCGTATAATGGATATGACTACTAGTGATTGTGTCCGAGCATTCCAAAAAGCTTGCCTCTTGAAGACACTTATATACATTCTAATTTTGTACCATCCCTTTGCGTCAAAAGAATCCAATATTTCTTTATATCATGACAGCCGTCAAAACACTCACATAATGTCATAATTTAACAAGGCTTTCTGTGAAATGGAATGAAGCCAGAAATATTAAGCGAACCCAGACAAGGAGCGCGTGAAGGTCGAGCCGACCTTGGGCCAGGAACGGAGCGATACGCAGAACGTGAATCAGATCGGATCTCTAATGTGATTTTCACTCGCTTATTAGTGTAGTATAAATTAATGCTTGTTTGGAGTAACATGTGGTGTTATTAAAGTTGTTTGGTAAATTTTGCACACAAAAGATCCCAGAGCTGAACGGGTTCTAGAGTAGTCTGGCTTGTAAAACACGTTTACTATTATAAATGTTAATTTCGGGATTTTTGGCTACCAAAAGATTTAAGAATAGGGAACAATTTTGCAATTTTGTATCATCAATAATTTCTTCAATTCTTCTTCAGTGAGATCGTCTCAATTAGCGCCGGTCTTTAAATTTTCAATAACAATAATGTTGACAAAACATACAACAATCCCTGCAAAACAATACCCGTTTGCACTCACACTTTACTAATCACAATGTTTGATCTGTTTCTATGGATCTTTGTTATCTGATGGTTGTTAACTTAATTCTTAATCATCAGATCAATATCAGCTTATTCTTTGTGTCCTGATGACGTCATTTGTCCTTTGATAAGCTCCTTCACATTTTGCCACTCATATTATTAGCAACGATTTTCAGGTGTATCACGTTTTAATGTGTTTAAGCAATGTCTTAAGGAAGTCAATGTACCTACAGTGTTATATCGCGGCAAGCAGTTATGTATAAGGAAGAATGATAAAATGTATCTGAGTATCGTAAGCAATTGGGTCATGGTTAACAGCTGTTCAACCTGACTGCAGATAACGTAACGACAGCTACTCTATCACGTAACGAACTCGCTCGTTATTAAAAATATTATTGAAGAAAAATTGAGTTCATTAAAAAATATTGTGAACATCTGGATCTTAAAGCAATGGCAATTGGCAATGTGATTAGTCGATTTCATATCGAAAAATATCTTATCCTTTTCATTTTTGATATACGCGAAAGAGATAGCTTTATACGCGAAAGAGATAGATAAATGAATTCCATCATTATCAAACAAACACAAAACAATCGATTCACCAATAATAAAAGGTGGACAATAAGCTCTTATCGCTCTATTCCTTATCTAACGCTTATTGAAGTTTTTACAAAAACAATCGTTCTAACATTTCTGAAATATCTCTGAACTGTTTTGTTTTTAAATAGAGAATGATTCATTACTTTTGCTGGGAAAATCCTGATTCATACATAATTTACGCAATACAGAGCTCTATAACGGAGGCATGCGATAGGGACATAACATCGGTATTGAAGGAAGGTTTCTACGACATAAGCATTGTTACTTAAAGTTTAATTTTGTAATGCTTGGGGTGTGCACTGTGCAGTGTACGTTCATGTTACTCACAAGGGCGCGCCCGTTTGGCTAGACTGGAAATTGCTGGCGAAATGAAATTCTTGAAATATTTTCGTTTTGTTTTGGCACGTGCACGTGTTCCTTTGAAAGTAAAAGTTTTTGGTTCAGTTACTTATAGAAAGAGAATACCCCTTTTTTGATATTAGATAGATTAGATGCTTCTAGTTTCAAGAAGTGGTCGCGAAAGTTATGGAACATTTATGCTTATTTTTATTTTCTCAAAGTGGAGTTCTCCTGTTCTGGAAATAATGCTGATTTGCTAAATCGTTCGATACTGTAGCTGGTCCATAATATTTGGCCAAAATAATATCGTAGTAGCCATTCCCATCAAGGTATTTTCTAGAAAATAATTAATTAGGTATACCTTTGTTTGCTTGGAAGCGAACTAGATAAGACTAGAAGTTGAGCCGGCTTACGTCTCCTTAATGATTAAACAATGATGACTCATGCCAGATAACAGTTAATTATACTATGATCAACATTTTGTACTCATTGTTTTATATGTTCAGCAGTAAAACGCGAAGTCCGGTTTGGTTTTGATTGTTTCTGATTTGTGAAATTATTTTTCCATACAATACTTTGTCTGTCTTTAGTATGCTTTAGATTTTGCACCTCCCTCCTCCTCCATACATAAAACATTCATAATTAATTTAGTTTAAAGATAAAAATGTCAGAGGTGCGGACCCATTTGAAATTTCGGGATGCAAAGTAGCCTATAACCTTCCCGTTGAATGTGGCTATCTATCACAAAAAGAATTATTCAAATCGGACTGATAATTCCTGAGATTACCCCGAGCATACAAACAAACAAACAAACTTAAAAAAATTACCTCTTTATAATATTATAGATGAAAAATTGTTGGTTGGTAACACGGTTCAATTTGAAAGCTTGTCAATTCGTGTTAAATGGCTACCTCTGAATCCAATTTGGAGTGGCCGCCTAAAATATCGTTGTGTTATTGATCGCTCTCAAAGGTCACATTTAACAGGTTTCTAAGCCTGACAAGTGGACGCCCGCGCCGGTGACGAACAAACGAAAACTAATGTTATTGTTCATTTATGGAAATTGTGATTTGTGATGGTTCACATATTTTTGGGTTAACGCACAGTATTACCTCTTTAAAACTCAATGAAAGATCAAGCGTTATCAAATGATCCATTAGTGGATATAAAGGTTGGTCTCTTTTCAGGCGAGACGTTTAAATCTGCTTCCAGTTTTAAAACGATCGTATTATTTTTTGAATTATTCTCCACAAATGCTTCAAGGCCAACGTTACACATGCAATTGTTTCGTTTTTATACACGTCTCGTTATTTGCACATTACATTGTCTATTTTGACACATCCTCCTTGAATTGTTGCTTAAAATTATTATTTTGATTCATATCTTTTTATTAAAAATGTTCTTTTATAAAATGATACCAAACTAATGATTAGTACACCCAAATCTAAGGAAAAAAGGAAGCATTTATAAACTTACTTTGATGAATTAGGTACTTTGAACTCTCTTTAAAGTATTTCTAAAAAACGTTTTCCGTTCCATACACAGATCATTCATCTTCATCCATTATTTGCACCGGTGGACAAAGCTTCGGAAAAAACCGTGTTTCCCAAAATCCCAAATCTATTCATCCCATTATAATATCTCGACGAAACGGCAGCAATTTCCTGAAAAACATTTAGAAGCCTCAGCGAAATAACAGATTCGGGAAAGTTCGTTGACTTCTTGAAGATACCAACATTATTCAACTGAAACTTGATTCTACAACCCAAGTTTGGTTCGGGATTACTTTGAAATTACTTTGGGGATTATCAATCGTCGCCCTGAAGACCTACAGTACTCATTGTTATATTTTTAAAGGGCAATACACTACATTTAGTCCTTTTTCCGTCATTAAATCAACCCGCATATCGGTCAAACATTTCGATAAACAAATAATAACAACGTATAATATTCTGACAAATATTTTTTTTATGAATATAAAGTATGATGATATACCTATGTCGGCATATAATTCGTAAAGGTAAGTAAACTCGGATTGGGGACAATGCGCTAGGCTCGGGGGTCGCGCTTCACTGTTCAGGTCTTCAACTTCATCGCGACAGCTGATTGATGGCTGTAGCCCCTTTATTTTGAACACGTTGATTCGTTGATTTTGTAAGTTAGCAATGCCGGTGACTTACTGTGAACTTGGCAGGAAAAATTTGAGTTTATTGCAGCCTTTTTAAAATATATCACCGCCTACCACTTATTTGGTTTTCTTTCTTTGTACTATACTTTAAAAATTTATCATCTTAATTTTAAAGTAGTACCAAAAACTTTTTTTCGGATTAATCCCTGGTGGTGTTAATGTTATTCGAAGTCGTATATTTGTTTTTGGGCAGCAACAGTCGTCACAACAGTTTTTATCTCCTAAAATTGTTTACGAATATTCACAAACTGATTTTAGTCATTCATATATCCGTTTCCTTATTACCGTATACTTTTATTTATATTGAAAAACAATATTATAATCAAGCGTCGCTTATTTTAAAATTGTAATTTTTTGTCATGAATTTAAGACAACTTATCAAATTCATGATTCTAAATATAGTGTAACATTTATGACCGGGTCCTTTTCCCTTATTCATGTAGTCTGGGACTTCCAGGTCAAATAATTCCCGACGACTTTTTATCATTTGACTATTTTAATATTATAATCAATATGTTTTTCAAGTCCATATTTTTTGCTTCTTATTTTATTATTCTAAGTACGGAAACACAGGACTATTGTTCAATAAAATCTATTAAATAAATGACCATGTATTTGTACATTTTAGCTGATTCCGTTTAGCTTTTCCTGTGTCGTATCGTAACGTGTGAAATAGCAAATGGTTTGTCAATTGTTTTGTCTCGTTATGATCAAGTCGGTTCCTGCGACTCATAATGTTTCGATTACCAGTTTTATTTATTTTCCTTATGCTTACTCATTTTAATGAAACCTTTAAAAAACAGTTAGCACTTAAATATTTTCGTCAGTGAATTGATATGAAGTGACGCAAATGTATTATTAATTCGATCTAGCGCTGATCATGCGCATACATCATCAAATCATTTTCGAGTTGCCTTATTCATGGCTCCAACGGCATATGTAACGTGTCAAGACCATAGTCTCAAAAGAGGTCATGCATAATGTGTTTGTTTGTTGACTTTGCACCGGTAAAATGTTCCAAAACTTAGTTTTTAGCACCGAGAAGTCTGTATCATAGGCTCTGTCGTTATTATCACTATCACTACTTACTGTGGGATTCCATAACTCAGTTGCAGTCTGTTGACCAATGCATTCTCTCTTTTTTATAAGTTTTCTTCTAAATATTCATTTATCAATTCTCAACATGTTTTGTATGTGACTGTGTATCTTGATCATCTAGATAAATACATAACGCAATTGTCTTCAGTTTGGATATGATCAAGCCAGGTTTAACAGTCCTGTGAACAATATCCATTTGCTTACATCGCTTTTGTTACACGCGTGTTAGGGTCATCTCAATAAAGATATAGGTAACTTAATGTGCAAGTGATACAATTTCGTAATCTGTAGTATGTGTTGTTTTGTATAAACAATAGGCTCGGATGCAATATCTTTTGTTTGTATTTATTCTACATTGTTGTTGGTTATCTGGATGCTATACGTTTAATAATAGTTACTGTCACGAAATGATTATGTTTTTGAAGTATCTAATTGTTTTTAACTTTTACTAATTTAACTTTTTTATTTTACTTTAACTTTTTTAACTTTTACTAATTGTTTTATAATGGTTTTCTTATGCGTTGACAGTGAGTATTAATTTATGCTAATACAGTCATTGAATGATGCACATTTAGAAAATATTTGCAGGTTTTCCATCTATTCGTGGAGTATTGTATAGTTATATATAGTATGTTTACATGTAGCTTAAAATAACGAATATAGGTACTTGCTTTTAATTTTCAATTCTATTTTTCTGTTTCCGAAAATACATAACAGATTAAAAAGCGTGAAGACAAACAAAATATAATCTTCTTTGAAATCAATATAATTAAATGAAATCCTTAACTAATGGTTGTAACGAATCGAAACTAAAACAAGGCCTACTTTAAGAATCACCAATTGCAAAAAGGGCACATGTCCCTACTTGTAAAATGTTCAGGAAAGACAAAAAACTGTTTAACTTTATAATTAATTAAAATAAAACATATTTTATTTTTTAGAGACATTTAAATTGATATTTTCTATGAAAATCGATAAAGTGTTTTTTTCAAATTAATAAAGATTCCTTTTAAATTGCATTAAAAAGACATGGACATGAGCCGTTTTTGCTATTAACATGGGACATGAGTCCTTTCTGCAATAAAACATTATAATGTCATACAAAATTTAATAAAAAATAAAACAACTAATATTTAAAATAATGTTTATTTCTGAAAACATACATCACTATTTAAACCAATCTGTAAGCTTACATAAGATTGAGTATAGAAATTAATTATTATGCACTCTACTGTCCCTTTCCGTACGATTTTCAGTTGGCCATTTTTCGACTATTCTGGTCCATTTTATGAATTAAAATTCACAATTAACACGTAAGAAATCACCAAGAAAACACCACAACTCGATTTTGTTTGACAGTTTCACTTCACGCTGTCAGGTGACGATTGATTGACATAAGTCAGTGTTGCCATACCAATTTTTGTAAAAAGGGCACATGCTCACGACCATGTGCCTTTTATGCAGCGAACTACTTATCTCTGCGTTTAATATTTCTATACTGGCTAGCTGCTCGTGTGCCCTTTTTACAGAAATTATGCCTAAAGTTATGATACGTTCGAAAATGCAAAAAAAGTGATTTCGTCTAAATGTTCACCATGTGCCCTTTTTGCAATTAGCGATTCGTACTTTAACACTACACATTAGCTTGAAAATGTAAAGCATCACGTTTGCGTGTCTACAGATATTCAAACACGGCTGATGAATAAATCACGGTGTTGTGATTGTGTCCGATGGCTGACAGTATTGGAACTGGCACGCGATGGACTATCGGAATCAGATCGATAGGAAATACATTAATGTTGTTAGGACTTTATTTATTGGGTTTTTGTTCCTGTATTGATATAGATGGATGCTTTGTTCAGACCAAACTGTTTGTTTATGGACTGCCTGAGTCGACAATTTTTCATTGGGAAATGTTGCTAATCTATGGGATTGCATAGTTCGTTATTTATTTAGAAAGTATAGAAAACCAATAATAACTATACTAAATACTAATAGTTTCGATTGTTGTGACGTTTTCTTTATGGAATTTCTCATCGTCTATAGTGTACTGATCTTCAATAAGCTGAAAGTTATGACGCCATGTACAGGCATTATAATATACATGTTGGATAATATATATTAATATGTGAACGTGTTTGTTTCAGATACCTTCAGCGTCGGCAGAAGGTCATTGCATATGGTACGGCGTGTGCGGCGCCTCGGCGAATGGAAAACAGTACTGTTCATACAATGGCACCGCGCTGCCCATACAGCAAGAAAATAAGGTAAGTCCAGTGTATAATTGATTTTTTCTTACGAGACTGAAAATTCAAGCCATCATGACTGATTTTTCAACGATAGACAACTTCTTCTTATGAGGAAGAGGGTTCAGTGATGGGGCGTAGAATCAGATCATTAAACCTTTTTCGACCAAGTGTACATTTTAACTATCGTAAGAAAATTAACTAGATTGGTCCAAAGACACATCGACCCAATGCGATCTCTTGTGCTCGTCATGTGTGGTAAAAGAAGGTTCGAAATGTTAGATTATATTTATGGGGCCTTAGCGCATGTGACGTTTCAACAGATTCCAGTCTCCCAACAAAATATTGTGCTCACTGCTTTAGATAAGAACTCGTAGGAAGCGCGATTTTACAGTCCTACTAGTTATATAAAACAATTTATATAATAAGATACAAGTTATAGGGAGTAAATTGACTAGTGTCAATAACAGATGTTAGCGTTATATCGATTAAAGTACCTAAGTGTATTTTCCACCTGTAGATGCTCTCAGTTTATCTGGCACTCCGCCATCGTAACGGGTGAAATCTTTTCACTTTGAACCCTGGGGGCAAGCGCGGGGTTGCGGGGGGGCGGGGTAACCGGGTCACAGGGGTATTAATAGCTCGTGCATGCCTCCATGGCGTCACTCGCAGACCTACTTCACAAGGAACTTGACCTGGCTAATTACATACAACCCATTAATACAAGGTTTAATATAGAACTACAATATGGGAACTTAATAAAAAAATAATTTTATTTTTTTATTAAGTAGCTTATTATATTATCAACCCACTTAAAATTCACCAAAAATTTGTACTTTTGTTATCGAATGACTTTGAAGTTATTTTTAAAGCAAGACCAAAAAAATCCTTTCAAACCAACTGTTTTGAAGGTTGTGAGGTCATCCATTCATCGAGAGCTGGGACGTCGCCATTGTAATTGTAAATTGTTATTGACTGAATGACGTGTTACATCTCGAAAGTTTCGTTTCCATAAATATGTTTCTCCATGCAGTCATGGTTTAAAAATAAAGTCGCATTTTGCCGAGTTCAATTCAGTAGCCACACATAATCACGGTGTTTGGCGTCACTATATTTCCTGCCTCTCCCAAGGGGAATAAAGATGTATTTAGGGACTTCAGTGTGCGGGTACTAGCAATGGTACGATTTATGTGTCTGCCGTTTTCATGACATACTTATTGCCTAGATTGTGAGCGCTTGCTGCTCCATTTCTAGATATCCTTACGATACCGAGACAAAATTTATATTGCGGCCATAATTAAAATGTTTAGTCAGAATTAATTTATTTTTGGGCAGGTTCAGTTCCACAAGCGAAAAAATGACTGCAAATTGCTTTGGTATTGAAATGGTCGATTTTTTTATTAATAACCCTTTTTGGACTTCACCGCAGTCGGGTAAAAAAGTATGATTCTCTTTTAAACGCATTTATTTGAAGCCGTTACTCATATTCCTTTGTCATTACTTCACGCAGCTTATAATAAACGGCGTCAGCGTTTTTGACACACGTGTCTGAAAATCATATGGATTGAGCAATAAACGTTATTTACATCAATAATTATGTCGACAAATCGGTTAGAATAGAATAGAAAATAGAAAACATTTATTCAGACGAATCACACAGCAAGAAAAGAAAAAACAAAACAAAGACAAAAAGAAAACAACAGATATTACATACACTAAACAGAACTACTGTGTGAGGTCTGAACAGGCCTCGTCTTAGCCTAATGCCGCCGCGGTCGTGTGACCCTGGCAGCGCTGATTTTCAGACGAGGCCTATTATTCATGTGAATTATTTAAATAATTGTAAAAAGTATTGGTATTTTATAAAATAATTATTGTTATAACTGCCTCAATAAATGTTCAGATGTTCAGTTTGAAAACTTATATTTTTTGGCATAAATTTTGAATTCGCTAACATTAATAAATATATGTAATTTAAAATCCCACCAAAAACATAAATGTAAAAAAGGAGAGCCAAGTTCAATACAAAAATTATGCATGGCTATGGGCTTCGCTGCAAAAAGAATGGAGATCTAAATGAGGGCCAAGTTCTAGGCAATATCTCAATATGTATTTATAGGAACAAAATAACATTATGAACAAGTATTAAACTCTATTTCTTCTCTTTATTCGATACCTATGACAATTGCTGTTATTTAAAAATGTGAGATCTTAAAGTGAGTTAGATTTGACTTGACCAGTTTTCATTACAGCAGTCATTTTATAAAGTTATTCAACATATAACAACAAACTGGCCAAGTTAAATCTAACCCACTTTAAGATCTCACATTTTTAAATAACAGCAATTGTCATAGGTATCGAATAAAGAGAAGAAATAGAGTTTAATACTTGTTCATAATGTTATTTTGTTCCTATAAATACATATTGAGATATTGCCTAGAACTTGGCCCTCATTTAGATCTCCATTCTTTTTGCAGCGAAGCCCATAGCCATGCATAATTTTTGTATTGAACTTGGCTCTCCTTTTTTACATTTATGTTTTTGGTGGGATATCATTACTTTTTGTAAAGAAAACTAGGTATTGATATTTATTGTTTTTTCTTGCGTTTCCGCTGCATAGGTACTTTGGTTCGTTCGCATTTTAAATTGTATCGTATAGCGCTTGTGAGCCGCGCGCTGCCCCCGCGTACAAGTGCAAGGCGCGAGCGAGTTCAACCAGCATTCTTAAATTAGTCAATACATACATTATATCGGTAACAATAATACATCGCTTTACTACCATGCAGGTATAAACCAACCGACCCGCTAAATTTTTACCAAATCGCTACCGCTTATAATTGTGTACTATTCATCAGAGCGTGACGCTGATTGACTGGGGCGACGGTGGACCGACCGCGTCATAAGTACCTACCGCGCGCCGCCGACGACACACCGTTGGCCGGTTGTTTAGCGCGAAATTTAAGTTTTTTTGAATGGGGACACCACTTATTTTTTTTACTTAACTTTACGTTTATATTGCAGTTAAATAGCAAATATAATAATACATATATTGGGATAGTTTCAAATATCTGCTAGTAACGGTTCCAACGCTACAATTAAAAAATATATTTTTTGTATGGGGACCCCCCCTATTTTTTAACTATTTTATATTTTTAGATTTTTTCTTACGCTTACACACAATTACCGAGCTAGATTCCAAATTTCATCCTTCTAGGTCATCTGGAAGTAGGTTAGGTTTAGGTACTATATGTCAGTCAGTCAGTCAATACTAAAATTTACGACTTTCTGACGTTCATATCTTTATAACCGTTTGAGCTAGCTTCATGAAATTTGGGTTTCTAGATGTCCTAATGGATATAATTAAACACACGAAGTTTCATGTGTTTACGTTAAATAGGTTTTGAGTTATAGAAGGGTCAAAAGTGGCACCAAATGGTTCGTGTAATATTACACTCGGCGCTGGCTAGCCGTTCCTTTGCTTGAACTTGGCTTGACACGCTGCCGCGTGTCTAGATTTTGGAAATATAGTTTTTGGATAAATTGTGTTACCCAATTATTATACCTACATATATTTAAGTAAGTATATGTATTTAATTATTTGTGAATATAAGTACATAGTAACCTTATCGCTGTGTTAGTGAATTAAAAATAATTTTACGTTTTAATATCTGTGACCCGCGCGGCTCAGGTGATCGCTACATTAAATAATTAATAACATCGATTCAATACAATGTTGCTATCGATATAAAATGTATTGAAAAAAGTTTTTTATACTTTCGGGTCACCTTTATATATTGCAGTTCATTGAAGCCTTTTCTTTGAGCTCGTTGTATTGACGTAGAACTTGATACCTGGAAAAAAAAATCAGTATCACAATTATTTTATACTAGCAGCGCCCCGCGGTCGCAACGAGCGGCCGCAAAGCCGCTTGGAAATTTCGAGATGAGAAATAGCCTGTAACCTTCCTATTGAATGTGGCTATCCATTACAACAATAATTGTTCAAATCGGATTTGTAGTTTTTGAGATTAGCCCTTACAAACAAATAAACACATTTAAATACTTCACCTCTTTATAATATTAGTAAAAATTTATCAATCGTGACTCGTAGTTGGAAATAGTCAGATTTCTTTCGCAGAGCTAGTTCTTTTATCGCCATATATTGCCGAGATTATCCTAAACTATTGCTGAGATATATTTCTTGAAACCTATTACTACTTCTACTTATGTTAATAGAATAGTGTACTATGTACCTTTTTATCCGCTTATACGAAACGTGTTTTTTTTTACCGTGACTTGTGCGCTATGTTAACTTTGAAAGATTTCTCCGAGAGTATTCATAGTTATGATTCAAAAAATATATTTAATCGGGGTTTCCGAATATTAAAACAATTAAAAACAAGTTTATACCTTAATGTTTTATTATTGTTTGTATTTTTCCTTGTAAGTATTAAAATGTAATTCGTGTACGAAGTTCAAAATCTTTATAAAGAGCTAAAGCTTAGATTAAATGAACTTGGCATATTGTATGAAATCCAACCACCTCGAAGTATTTCTAAAACGGAAGCGCTCATTAAAGGTAAATAAACTCCAAACTAAATGTCAAGGGAAATACCACTAACGAAAGTTACACTATTTCCTTATCATCCAAATAATTAAGTTGATAATCACACGTCAGTCGATTTTAATGTGCGACCTTGCGCTATTCGATTAGATTCGTATTAACATCAGGAAGGCTTCATATATTCATGTTTGTTATTGGTTATGTAAATAGTTTTATTTATTTCACAGATTTATTGTTGTTTTTGTTGATAAGGAACTCTTTTATTTAAGATGTCGCTTCCGGTGTGGGTACAGTATCATCTTCAAAAATAACTGAGCATCTTTTAAACGTAATTCAAATAGTTATACTGGTTAAATGTAGGATAATGTAAATGGTAAATATTGTGATTGAAATATACGATGTGAGTCCAAGTTACAAAGAAGGCGTAGTTTGAAATTATACGACTTCAAAAAGTGTACGTTGGATATGTAGGTAGATTTGTTTCGACAAGTATCTATAGGTACTAATATCACTACATAGTATAAAATAAAGTCGTCTCTATTTCGTGTCTGTTTGTCTGTATGCTTAAATCTTTAAAATTACGCAACGAATTTTGATGCGGTTTTTGTAATAGGTAGAGTGATTCAAGAGGAAGGTTTTTATGTAAAAAAAATCCCGAAATTCCCACGGGAACGGGCACAACGCGGGTAAAACCGCGGGGCGCTGCTAGTATGTAATAAAGCTGAAGATTTGTTTGTTGGAACGCGCTCATCTCAGAATTTACCAGTCCGATTCGAATAATTATTTATACATATATAGATATATAGATATACATACATATATAGATAGTCACATTCAACAGGCTATTTTTCATCCCGATTTTTTTACGGGAACGAGCACAACGCGGTTAATACCGCGGGGCGCTGCTAGTAGTCAATAAGTGTTGACGTTACTCTAGTATCTAATATTGATTATTAAAACAATAGCAATATTTAAAATGTGTCATAGAAATTGGACTTCGACACTAAACTATTAAATATGTATGTATGTAGTTACAGATACAATACCTTTATGGCTCACATTCAAAGTACACATTGAAGCAAAATACAATGTAATATTACATCGTATATGTTTTCGAATTTTATTAACACAACTGGCTATTATTATATTTTGTCCTTCGTGAATACCCGAGACTAAGCTGAATTGAGGTAAAATAAATTATACTATCGAGTTTTAAAAATATTTATTAAAATAAATACACAGAAATTTCCCGTTGGATACATACACATAATCCAATTGGGATGTTTTTGTTTATTTGGTACGAATGATATTTCCTAGCAGAGATGGTATTGGTAAAAATCGTATGAATTTGTATTTAATATCTGTGTCTGTAAACACTAAACTGAAATAAAAAATGTAGCCAAAATTCCTAGAGTATTCTGCACCAAACAGTCCTTTTCAATAGGTTTTTGTTAGATGGATGTTGCTTTTTACGCTCAAACGGCTCAACGAATTTTGTTTGAATACAAAATGTAGGCAATTGTTATGCTGAAATCTGAAATTCACACGAGCTTGTTTGAAACGTGTGAAACTGCGAGGTACGCTAGTTTGTAACACATATACTTACTGCCCGAAGAAATATTATGAAGAACTAGCGCTGCTCTGTGGTTCCACCCGCAGCGCAGCCATCCCCGTGGGAATTTGGGGATTTTTATTACTTATTCATATTCCGGCCCAAGACAAATTAAACTATTTTTTATTTTATTGAAACAGGTTCAGCTGTTCTCGAGTTAAATGATGTAACTAACACGACTTTCTTTTATACATATACTAGCCGTGCCCCGCGGTGTTACCCGCGTTGTACCCGTTCCCGTAGGAATTTCGGGATAAAATGTGTCCCATATGTTATTCTGATGTATAACATATATTACTGTAAAGTTTTATCCAAATCCGTTAAGTAGTTTTTGCGTGAAAGAGCAACAAACATACATCCATACATACATCCATCCTCACAAACTTTCGCATTTATAATATTAGTAAGACATAGATTATTATTCTGTAATGCCCCACTGCTATGCAAAGGCCTCTCATCTCACTGAGGATAAGTACAGTGAGTAGTAGGCGTAAGCACAACGCTCGCCATGTTTGAAAAGCATGAATCATGTTGAAATATTGATATTATCAAAACAAACTAAATTTAGGATTTATCGTATTACTTCCGCCCATAAGTCCTGCCGAACAACCCTGGTCAAGTTCTGGGTTTATTTACAATTAAATACAGACAAAATTCAAAGAAAACGACTTCTTACTTATATTTGCATGTCCAACTTTCAATATCACAAACAAAGTAACGTTCTAATTAAAACAATGATAAATAAAACATATTCGTAACAACACTGTGTGACGTCGAGTGTATAATTTATGTCGGTCTACGCTGAATGTATGGCTTGGTGCCAGAGAGCCACCAGAATCACTAGCTTGACGCAGGCATGGATGTGTGCGAAGTGGCGATGTTTTCAACAGGTTTATGTGGCTTGGAGGTGTATATATTTTGGCTTCCTTTTGTAAAGAGCTTCACTGCGTATGTGGTGTCCAGTGAGCCAAATACCTAAATGCGTTGGTTTCCCTTTTTTCTAAAATGATTTCCTATCATTTTTGTTCGCACAGGCTTGGCATGAATGCTAAAAGTGAGAATTAAAACTTAACGCAGTGGCCCTAAAATTATTTGTACCTAAAATACATCTAAGAATTGGGCTTTTGAAAAAAAAAAATTTTTGTGATAAATGGAAAGATTATATATTAGTTTTATAACAAAACTATTTTTTTTTTTTTTTTTTTCGCAATAATTCAAAAGTTATTTTAAAATAAAAATTAATTTTTGAATCCAGTACCGAAGACACGCCGACAACTCCCGAACAAACACGAGCGCGTGTGACGTCATAATAATAGTTAATGTTAATGAAAAGAGGTTCGGTTACATCGCAAACTTTTTATATGTTTATGAAAAGAGGTTCGGTTACATCGCAAACTTTTGGAGGGAAAGAGAATAAAAGGGCGGGAATCTTGATTGTAAACGCTGTACGTACTTATGGTTAAATAGCTATAACATTATAACGTCACAACTACGGTGACCAATCTTGGCGCGTTTATAGTCACGTGATTTTTATTTAAATTTCATCAATTTTTAATTGTTTATAATTAATTGAAAAAATATTTTTTTAAAGTTTTTTGCATTAAATATCAATATTATTAATAATAAAGTTTAAAAATACATAAAAAATCATTTTTTTTTTCAAAAGCCCAATTATTTCAATATGATTTGCGTCAATACGAAATCCACAACTCCGGAAACGTCTAAGCCTCATTTATCCCGAATTTCCCCAAGCTCACAGTACTTAGAACTGAATTTATCTGAAAATAGACGTGCCGTGTTAAATAGAAATACTGGTATTCGATGTTAACTCGCGTGTTTGGACTGGGGCGGGTGAAGGACGTATTGCAGACATACGTACGATACAGTATTTCATTGATACTTTTAATGTTATTTAGATACTAACAGCGCCCCGAGGTTGTATACGTTCAGTAAGTTTTGAGTGAAACAGTTACAAATATTAGTAGGAAATAAATAGTAGAATTCTGTGGCTCCATCTGCGGTGTCTACTAGAATCCATTCCTAGAAGCTCCAGGCATGGTTAATCCCTCATTCTGAATATTGGCTGTCAGACTAAGCTCAGCTAGTAATCATGTTTTCTTTAACTATTCGTGGGATCGTGTACTCTCATATTTTAGCTATTCCAGATCCCAATGATTTCACCAATCGGTAAATGATCAATGTTTGGCACCTTTTGGATCTTGTTCAAATTAATAATACCTTCAGCGTTTAGATCGTTGAGTTACGGAGTGCTATGTATAATTTATTCCAAACCCAAGTCAGTTTAGAGAAAAGCGAACACTATATCCACTATATCACTATATCCAGCGTGTATGTATAAGTAATATTCGTATTGTTTAAATAATTTATGTAAATCACCATCGATTTCGCTTAAAACTACCGAATGTAATATCAGTCGCCTTATCTGTTGAATCATATATTTATGACGTCACTTCATCCGGCCAATTAGATGAAAAAGATAACTTACTACCATAGTTCAGTACATACTACTACGTAAACTATGGCTCCTTAATACACTATTACGAGTAAATATGCTGTGTTTATGTATTTTGGATATCGCGGAAACAATTTACGGATAGCAAAATATATGTTTTATGAAATTAAACATCATAACCGATACCTGGGGTTTATTATTATTATTTATAAATTTATTTTTAATAGTTTCCTGCTTCAGTTTACATAATCATATTTTCCGGTCATTGTTATCGGGTTTGTTTGTCGTTATGTTATTTGTTAGTGGATTTAGTTAGGTACATATTATTTACATATCATAATTAAACGTTTCATAAATAGGCAGTCGATCGTGTCGTGACGATGGGATTGGCCTAAGGATACGCTTGGAGACGCTTGGAGAATGTTGAGGGAGAACTTCGTCCAAGAAAGGGATAGAATATGTTGACTAAATATATATACACTAGCAGCGCCCCGCGGTTTTACCCGCGTTGTGCCCGTTCCCGTAGGAAATCCGGGATAAAATGTAGCCTATAGCCTTCCTCGATAAATAGACTATCTAACAGTGAAAGAATTATTCAAATCGGTTCAGTAGTTTCTGAGATTATCGCGTTTAAACAAACAAACAAACAAACAAACAAACAAAACAAACTCTTCAGCTTTATAATATTAGTATAGATATTAAATAAGTTTGTAAAAGTCAAGCTCCTGTCTATAAAGACCAAAACCAGAACAATAAAATATTTACCGCTTTATTTTGCATTACTTAATATCACATATTTTACTGTAGATAGTAAAAGTTACTACTTTAGCCGTCAAAACCCTCTTTACCTGAACAACCTTCATAAAATAAGACCTTTTTATAAGCTTTCTACATATTATATACAACAGCCTCACGCCACGTCGGTATATTCGGTATACTAAACATAGTTCATTCGGGTTTCCTCAATAGAAAGGGCCTAGCAAGTCCTATTGGCTTATGTTTTCGTGGCGTAGTTTGTCTAAACGTAAACGATGTCAGTTTGAATGTTCGACCTACCTCTACTTGGATGAGTGACCAATAGAGGCATTTTCATCCAGGTGTTACCGTGCTTCGGAGGGCGCGTAAAATTATCCCTGTTGTTTCCATCGTTAGACCATGTTGGAGGATTTTAGGCGGTCTAAAAACTCCCGACTCCAGTTGGCCACTAACCTACACGAACTTTTTTTGTTTTTCCCAAAATAACTAGCATCGGGTACAAAAGATGAAGAAAAGCAGGTAAACTGCGAGGTACTGATATTCAATTTCAATATATTTATTCATCGAAACCCTCTTCACCTAAATACGTTTATAATCATACCTATCCTTTTACTGACTCTTTCGTATCTACCTTTACTCTTATTATCATAACCCTTTGCTTCGTGAACCCCTTGCCCTGTCCCTGTTGCCGTCCACTTCGAACTTGCCCTAGTAACGTGTTCCCTAAGGCCTCACGCCTATTGCGCTGACCTTGAGACTCCCTTCAGCGCTCATTATCGATCCAACCCTCACTTTAATATTCTACTAACGTATGAGATGTGTTTTCAGAAGGAAATTATTATTTTTCTTTTGACGCCATTTTGTGTTTATGTTCTCTGTTTATTGTGCTGTTGCTCGTTTTGTTCGATTGTCAATCGTTTGATTGTGTTATGGTTTATCGATTTGTTTATAATATTGATTGTATTTAAAACACTAGTAGTGCCTCGTGACAATACCTCTGTTGAACTCTTCATTGGAATTTTCCATTTCCCGACGGCATTCCTCATGTTATGCAAGAGTTTTTTTATCCAAGTTTCAATATATATATGTGCTGAAAATCATCAAAATGGTTTCAGTGGTATTGACAGGCGCTCGCGCTCGCAACTCGAACGAACCTCAGCTTACAAAACAACATTTTTTATTTATAAAAGCGTGACAACTGTAGACTGATTCACTCTCGGGTTGCCCCACGCTGATTGTATGCCTTATGCTTGAAGTGCGCCTAAACTCTCTATTTACCTCTTGTAGTGTAAATCCCTGAACATGAATAATATCTATAATAATATGATGAATTAGTTTGTTTTAATTGTTATTATTTGTTTATGTAGAATCATGCTGAAAGAGACGGATGCGCCCACGCATGTTTTGGCGTTGTTTATGTTTACTACCCTTGAGACAGAACTGATATTCTATAAGTATCTCATATTTTAAATGAATGGTATATTTGGCTCGGAATATTAAAGATAGAATTTAATAAGATAATTTTCATATTAATGTTTAGTTATGTTTTATACAATTTTTAATTTGATTGAATTTTTTGTTTTGTTTTAATTCTAAACTGTTATCTGTAAAAAAAAACGGAACTTTTATCTAAAAAGGTTGAAACAAAAATCTTGAACAATCCCCTTATATTTTTGTGACATACAATACTTCCTTTATCGTTCTACATTATCAAGTAATTTGGCTCTACATTATGAAACTTTTAACTTTTTCCGTCCCTGACACTAAAATCTGAAGGCCCGATTTCGTCGGCGAGAACCTTTAGAGGTCCACATTATGTACTTGTGAATCGAGGACGAAATCTCCGCAGTAGAGTGCTACTCCGTATTCTGTGGCACACACAGACAGTCTCAATAAAATTTATCTTTATACTTACGCTTAATAGAAGCGAATAATCAAATCGTATTTTGGAATCGAGTCAATAACGATTGGGAATCGAATGGATTCGTCTTATGAAATCGGATCAAATTCTTTATGGAATTCAATAGGATTTATGATTTTTCAGATTAAGAGTCTATAAAGAGGTGTTTTGCAAAAACTTTAATGGATACGATTCATAGAAGAATCGCTTCAAAAGTCAACTTATAGAACAAGAATGTTAACTAATACAATTAATCATAATATTTTATTTAAATCATAGCGATGTAATGTGCCTTACGGTTTCAAAGCTAACAAACACCGCAATCTCTATTCAAATATTGCATTGTTTTAAGAATCACAATAGCTGTATATAAATTATATACAACGCAATATCAAAATACCTGTAACGTGAGTATTTGAGCTGATAACACGATAAAAGACATGAGTTATAGCACGGTTGTGTTGATTACAGCACGGTTGATGTTTGCATGCACCGTCACGATATGCGACAAACGAGCGCTCTCGGGTTGCGGATATTGCGATGTCTCCATTCGCTTTCAAGGTGTTGTTGGTTCACTATCTCTGAGTAGTTGTTTATTCACAATAAATAAACACTTGATATGTATTCATAAAACGTATTATAATTTGCATATGCATTGGATATAAACAACTCGGTTCCACTTAAGTTTTAACCCTTTACATGGGAATTTTGGGATATTTAAGTTGTCTGTGTGTAGTGGACTATTTGAGACAATATATTTGGCGAAATCTGACGAACCGTATTCAATATCTTGAGAGACCGACAAACATATTATATAGACACAGTATTTCTTATTTTCCTTGTAAATTATTGCCAAATATCTATTAATGCTATACATTGCCTGAATTATAATCTAATTACTCATATGGCTGTCTCATGGGTGTGCTATTTATACTATGTTCACATGTATTTGTTCCGGTCCAGTCTGGTAACTGGTTACCAACGGAGGTAATTGATTCTTTATGAACTTGGTGATACAGATTTATGTGATTTGTCTATCATCCTTTGGTCATGATGGTAGACTCGTATGAAGCCCTCAGATAGTCTTACGATTGAAATAACTGGATTGACAAATACATATAACACAGTGAGCACATTATCGCTCATACAGAAATGTTGCTGTCAAAATAGCAAATTCCAAATTGACTTAAGAGTATGTGTAAGGAACCAAGCATGCGATACTTAACATTTACAATAAATAAACAGCTCGCTCAGTCAAACTACAAGGAAACGGGCAACCGTTAGACCATGTCGGAGTCTTTTAGGCGGTTTCAAGACTCCTCAGGGTTGGCTACTAACCGACTCAAACTTCCTTACTCACTTACACGGGTCAAGTCCTCAAATCAAACACCTGGACCCCCTCTGATGGGATAACTGTGACCTTAACTTTAGGTCCTAAATGAAACAGACATTAGGTGTTAGTCTAAGAAACAGGTGTATTTAATGCGTAACAGACATTTTGGCATATTTTCCGCAACAATTTTACTATGAATTTGGGTCAGTTCTTTTCTACGCTATATTTAATAAATTTTCTTTTTCTTTTTTCTTTGGAGCAATAAACTGCTACACGTGTACTCGTATGTTTTATAATTTCATTATTATGTGACAGTAATTTAAAATATTTATTGTTTTTCGTGTTCGGTTAGTCATTATTTAATTTATTATCTATTTTATTTTACACTTCGTATGGTGTTTAATGTTTTGTACATTTCGACGATAGTGATTTAACTCCTTTACTAAATAAAACTTCCTTGGATTCCGCCGCATTCGATCAAAAAGGGCAGCCATTCTGTTTACCTTACCTTGATAATAAAAACGTTGTTTTTCTAGTTATAAGTGATTCAATAGGAAAATATTCCTATTGTTATATTTTTTGCAGATGGCTCTAAGCTTAATGAATATGTTAATCTTTCCTCTTCTCACAATGGCTACCAAGTGCGACAAGAGATGATACGATAAAATACCAAGTCTTTGTAATATTTAAATATATAAAGTTCGTAATAGTAATATTTAAAGTTCGAATTTTCAACCAATCAACATACAGTATTTATCACACCATGTCTTATCACATTTGATCGTCGCTGTCGTTATGCTACAGCTAATGATTGTTAATTTACCACGTCACAAACCGTCGATATATTGAATATTTTTCCAACAAACAAACGGCTCAAAATGTTTGTTTTTTAATGTTTGCAAAATCCCTAGTAACTATTAAGTAATCCTTGTTCGATTACATTCGTACAGTAACTTACTTAATCTGTTATACGTACCATAGTAACTGTTATTGAATCTGTGTATGTTTATAGTAGGTAGAGATTGTCCAAGCTGAAATGACACGCCCCACCTCCGCATTTACGCACACTAGCAAATTTTAAATATGGACGCAATACACATAAACATGCAATTATAATTGGTCGTTCAGTTGCCGTACTCGCCAAGAAGTGCAATTCTCGGATTTGTTGTCCAACTAGTTTAGTTGATCATGAACGCGCGAGAGGAGAGGACGTCTTGTTTCATACAAAGTGACGGCGCTGCTCCATAGAGCGAGCGTTTTCGGATTTATCACCCGACTAGTCGGCCGACATGTGCACATAGAAATCAATAATTGGCGCTCCCACACAGATGAAGTGCCGCTATTAATATTTACACTCACACATCTAAATAAAGTAATTAAGTAGTGGGGCGCGTCATTTCAGCTTAGACAATCTCTACAGACTGTTAGTTAATCTGTGTATAATGTTGCCTCTTGTTTTTGCAGTTATAGCAACTCTTGTGTAATCTGTAGGTCTTTACGTTTGGGCAACGCAGTTATATGGCGTCATATCATAACACTGTGCAATACAGGTGGATGGTTTTATAATTTGCAATGGTTAACGATGTGTATTTTGATTGCTTTCACAAGTAAAACGAAATTGGCCTTAAAAATGGCCTTAACACCAGACCAATATTGGAACGAAGTTCCTTATCGCGCGTTGCGGAAGGGGGCTAGACGGAAAAAATGGTAACGACATTTTAGGCCAGAGAGGGACAGACAGAGAAACTTGCGCACGCCAGAGCGAGACAGAGAGAGACAGACACCTCAGTCTGTCTCTTTCTGGCGTGCACATGTTTCTCTGTCTGTCTCTCTCTCTCTCTTATAGAAAGCAAGCTAGATATTTTCGTTTTGTCTTTCTATTTCGCATTGAACAGTGTGGTGTCGCGACGATTATTTTTTTTGATAATAAATAAACTTAGTTCCATCCGGGTGTCCCTTGACACCTCTTAAGTTTTTTTAAAATTCAATATAGCTAAGAAGTAAGAATACTCCCCATGGAAACACCTTTCCATCAATCTATGAATTTGAAGGATTTTATTGGTTCTAAAAAAGGATAATTCTGATCTGGTCATACATGTTCCGTTGATTTCATAGCCATGTTTTGCTTATTTTCCCCAATTTTGTCGTTGCTTGCCCTTGGCAAAACCTTCATCCACTTCGATATTCCTTAAACAATAATACTTACATGGAAAATCTTTATAAACATTTTGCACAACGTAACCCATAAGTTAAGGATGCTAAGGCTAACTTCCATAAATACTTTGGCTAATTTCTCAGTAAACGGAGGCAATTAGAAATACCTGTTTACGGGTACCAAGGTCGTTGAATCTACATAGCATGTGATTTAGACCCTGTATCTCTTTGTCAGTACAGTCTGGTAGAGATTGCAACAAAAGTTTTTGAGCGTTATACAGAAATGGTCTCATTTCATTATTTCAGTATTCAATTCACTAGTTTATTTAAATGACAACAAATATTCTGCACTTTCAGTGATTTATGGTTAGTTTGGACAAGTGACAAATGTGTCCCTTTCCATTCTGTCTCCTTCGTGTCGGTGGCACATTTTGATCACGGCCATTCCAGCCCACATGTAGGATTAGAAATTTCACGTGGTCATGACACATTCCTATACATTTTTATAGTATAATAGACAGAAAACGATTAGAAAACAGTACTGGGACATGAAGTGTCTCTTCGTCGAAGTTTGCTGACCGTACATAAGTTATACAGGTTGTGTAAACACAGGTTACATAATGGGACTTTTGGCCTGACGTAACTACCCTCGATCATCATTAGTATCGCTTAGGGAAGCTTGTGTAAGCCTATTTGTAGATCAATTTGGTGACGCTCTTGGTAATCCCTCGAATCTTACATCATTGTACCTTATTGGGCAAAAGTCCGTTGCCATGCAAGTCGGGGAGGACGTTCCTTTATCAAAATATGGGTTTTATTGTGAATACCCAATATAGGTACAACATTTAGTTTTAAGCGAGACAAATGTACTGTCAAGCGTTTGCAACATTTGGAAAGTTTTTTAAAGGTTTGATTCCAAATTTTGTAACACTGTAAATGCGAAGATTGAATTCCACAATAGCCAATTGTAGCACTCTGTATGTATACCCTTTATGCGATGTTCTGTATCATATTTTATATTCTGTTTTTATTGTTATGATTTGGTTTATAAAAAATATTATTGTGATTTGATGCTTTTAGTTTGTAAGTTTTTCAATTGATGTAATTGGGTTCCCGTTTTAATTGAAATAAATAAATCATTCAAACCAGTATTATTGTACTGGTTAGTTCTATCTATCAGAGGAACAAGAGCAGCCTCTAATTTTCCTCTGTTACATTAATTAGATAGGCCTCTAGAATACTCATTAGAGCTCGGCTAATTAAAGTCTCTATGGTTAACATGACCACCTTAGAGGTCAGGCCAGGGTCGAGTTTCCACACCGAATAATATACCCATTACATAATTATGATAAATATTATCTGTTACATAATACGTCCTGGTGTCTCTTATTGCGTATATTTAAATAGGTATAAGGCTAATTTTCTTGTGTGGTCTTCGTGAGAACGAAGTAGCTAAGAGATCATTAGAAGTTTAACAACATACATACAGGTAAGGAATATGACACTCGATATTCTGGATTACCGTGAAGTCATCTGTAAAACAAGCGACTGTTTAAAAACAAAAGAAACCTGTATCAATGGTTTTCTGAATTTTGATTTACGTTGCCAAAAAATAAACAATAATCCGGTCAATTTAAACCAAAAATTGAGGGTGAGGTTACATAAAGTGAACAATTTTCCTGATTTTCAGCTTGTTGGGACTTTATGTAACCTCGAATGTCTAAATTGACCGGAGTACAACAAGGAAATCGAATATATTCCCTCAGTCCCGACCTAAAAGCGAATGCTATTTCTAACAACACTGATATTATATCTAAAATCGTATAGGAAGAGTCAATTCAAGTACTTTGCTAATTGGTAATTACGTACAAACGAATAGCCGCGAATATTCTCATACGTTCAAGATAAACTCTGGGGCCTCTCGGAAGTTCATTACATACGCAGATCTCTTTGTCTATATTTAACTTTACAATTCGCATAAAATCTGCTATTTCTGGCGTTTTTTTGCGCCATTAAATAAGCAGTTACTTTGTTTTTTTTGCTCGATGGTTGTTCATGATAGAGAATATTACGCCCACCTTGGCATGCTATATTTTTTATGTATTATGTCTGATCTTCCTCACTGTACACAGAGAAATGAGCAGAAGGACAAAACAGGCCAATACTTTACATTTACTTTCACGTTAGCATATTTTCTCGTGTTTTTATTTAAAGTATTTTTTCTAAACAAACCATGACCCATTTTCTTCCTCAAACGAGTATAGAAATTAGCTAAATCTCCCAAATTGAAATATCTTTGACTATGTACTAAACACTACAAAACCTTGTACATACTCTTTCACGTTGACTCGTAAATCGACTAGACTGTTTGTTAGATTTGCGACCCACGCCTGCAAATCGTGTGTGACTAATATCGGAAGTGTTTGACTAGTTTTATCACTTAACGAGTAATGATAGGTTCCTTATGTTCCGGTAATCATATGTTGTGCGTTATTTAAATTCACAAATGGTTGCATATGGTAGAATTTGTGGAAGTTTCGTGATGTAGTCATTAATCATTATGATGTCATTTCGAATGCGGATTTTGGATAAGTTTATTTTGATCTTTATTGTTACAGTTATAAAATCGAGTACACTTTGCTTAGTGAGCGTTAATATTTTAGAAATGTCTTCTTACTAGGAAATATGATCAAAAGGACCGATCGATTTTGTAACGGATCCTTAACTAACTCTATTTTCTTTCTTTATTTTTGATTCTTACATCCATCCACCAAAGATGCCTTTTCATAAGAGCTACTTTTATATCTCTGGGTATTCACCAAACATCAAATAGAGCTCTGGTTTAAATGCACTATTTTTTTTCTTACTCTACAAATGCCATTCTACATAGTTCAATCATTTGTCACAACACAACCAAAATAATTCTACCATGATGTCACCCAACATTCAAATACCTTATATTAGTATCGAAACGATTACATGAATTGGAACCGCGCATATTATCTTAATAACTTCTAATAAACACAAATGAGTCGTCGTTTATCTAGAATTGTTATCATTAGACAGGTGTCCCTTATCACCACAAGGTCTTTGACTTTTATTTTAGACAGACATATTTTGATAAGTTTCCTTTCTTACACTTTTTAATCGATTCAAAACGACTGACAACGAAACTGAGATTGGCCTGTATATTATACCTACAGGTTTTGACTTAGTTTTGCTGCCAAATTTGTACCTAACTAGGTTAAATGACCACTATTGTACCTAATAATATAGCTAAATAACTTGTAGAGTTTGGTACAAAGAACCATATTTTTCTTAACCTAGGCTATGTTTTATCGCGAATTTCCCACGAGGACGGGCAAAACGCAGGTAAAACCGTGGGGTGCGGCTAGTTGTCAATATCTTGGTGCCTCTTTTCATTCTTCCCACATTTCCAGCGTTCTTCCACTAATTACGTATGCTTCCTACATACGAATAAATTAATTAATTTATATCGCCATTTATATACTAAAATTTGAGACATTTACAAACAATTTCCATATCTTTAAAATCGACAGATAATTCTTATTTATTCCATAAATTGTAACGACTTGTTTGTATATGCGCATTGATTAAATTAAAATAAAATCGAGATCGATGAACAACATTTAATTTTGGATTTGAAAGCTAATTATATTCTCTTAGATAATAGATATTTACTTAATTTATCTGATATTTGAATAGGGTCTGTTTTGTTGTTATTGTTTCCAAAAGTTATACCAAAAGCCTTCAAGTTTAAGATCAGAAGTTTCTGGAATGATTTGCTGTTATAAACGATGTATTGCGTAACATAACGTAACCTCTAGCATTCGCCGTTGTTTGTTATATTATGATCAGATACAAATATTATTATTATTAATACGTATCCAAAATATTCGTTGAATATTTCTTGAGTTTGACTTTATTTTGAAACCACAACCCGCAGGCCGCAGTAGGCAAGAGTAGCAATGATCGCTTATCCTATACCAATTTATATCTACAGTTAGCTTATTGGGATTAGCCTAAAGCACTCGGGATTTGCAGAAGGCTTTACTTGGTCTTCTAGGTTTCCTATGAAACATAGCTGTACAGTCATGAGCAATGAAATGTATACACGGGCAGATTTGCAAATAAATGTATACTCTGAAAATTTCAAAAACATATAGCCACTTAACAATTCATACTATATAACCACCCGAGTTTCTCACAATAATGTATACATTTTTGGCAAAAATATGTACACAGGTTCTTTTTCAGATATTTGTATACACGATCACATGCAAAAATATGTACACAGGTTCTTTTTCAGATATTTGTATACACGATCACATGCAAAAATATGTATCCATTATGAATTTCAATAATATGTAAACGATATTATTTCATAACGATGTAAACAATAGTATTTCATTATAATGTATGCACTTTATAAACGGTAGCAGTTTTCACTATTTTGACAAATCGGTATTAAATTTCAATACTAAGTACACAAATGTAATTTTCCAATTCATGTAAACATTCATTTTTGTCTTTTAAATATAGTTAAGAAGGTGCGTTCAAAATAGCCTCTTTGGGGTTGCCCCAAAGAGGCTGAGAAACTGAAAAAAAAATATGACTTTGATTTTGATAGTTTATAATAATTCTTTTGTTTTTTAAATTATTCAAAATTAAGGTATTGATTATTGTGAACGTAGACGTGACGTAGACAGAGAATAATACTATTCTTTATCTACGTTTGTGAAGGACAGTATAACAATGTCGAGTAATAACAATTTGTCGTACCGGATTTCGGCACATGAAAAACATAAAATTATCGTTTTAAAAGAGCAGGGGTACTCAGTTAGCGATATTGCAAATAATATAGGAATCACAGTAAGTATTATTCGTTAAATTAGGTACTTATTTACATGTTAATTAAGTAGCTAATTAATAATCTTTTTTTTAGAGGAAGACTGTATATCTTTGGCTAAAGCGGTGGGAAGAGGAGGGTGACGTAGCATGTCGTCAGAGCAGAGGTCGTGCTCGTAAAACTACAGAGGCGCAAGATAGCGAAATCGTGAGCAGAGTTCAAGGTGAAGGATTCATCAAAATACAAGACTTATCAATTCCTTTGCAAGTGTCGGATTCTACCATTCGACGTCGCCTTCACTCAGCTGGATTACATCACAGAACTCCGGCGCGAAAACCATTCTTATCTGCTCAGCATAAACATCAAAGATTACAGTTCGCTCAGGAATATATAAACTTCGATTTCAGCAAGACCATTTTTTCAGACGAAAAAGTATTTGTGTCTTCTGCTGATGGACGTTTATCTTTATGGCGAGCTGATAATACCAGATATTTAGAAAAAAATATACTTCCATCGAGGAGAAGTGGTCGAATAAGTTTTGGTGTTTGGGGATGGATGGCAGCCAGCGGCCCCGGTGAGTTGGCCCAAATAAGTGGGAGAATGGACAGGCATCAATACAATGAAATTTTAGAAGAGGTTTTACTACCTAGTCTAAAAATATATTTTCCCAATTCAGGACCACTGCCATTCGTACAAGATAACTCGCCTGTGCATAATTCGCGAGTTAGCCAAGCCTGGCTTAATCGCCATCAAGGTGCACTGATTTCGTTGCCATGGCCTCCGAAAAGTCCTGACCTGAACCCCATTGAGAATCTTTGGGGTTTAATGGTCCAGCAGTGGGACAGCGATCGAGCTAGGACACGCGAAGCCCTTATAATTCATGTCCATGAAATATGGGACAGTTTCAGAGGCAGCAATGTATGCACTAATATGATTGCATCAATGCAGGAAAGACTGCAGGATGTCATTGATGCTCAGGGTGGTTACACAAGATTTTAGTTCAGTTAATGCTCCAAATTTCAGTTTACAATCAGTCTTTCATAACAACATTTACAAAAATTGTGTCATAACAGATTTACATTGCATGTTACATAATAAGATTTACTTACTGCCAATGTGCCGAAAATACCTTTATCTACACTAATGTTGTAACATTCTACTTATGTTTCCAATACTTGACTTATAATTACTACTGTTATAGCGCAGACAACAAAAACACTCAATTTAAGCAATTTCACATGATGGTATAATATCCAAATCGACACCGTAAAATCTCTTTTTAACATCATTATAACGCGACCAATTAACCTGGCGAGCCTTATGTCAAAATCCTCATACAAGTTGTATAAAATTTTGATATTAGGCTGGCTTTTGAAAACAGTTGGGTTATACGTGAAAACTTCGTCGAAACTACATACACAAAACTCTTTGGTAAGATCTTGCTCGCTCCTGATTGGCCCTACGCGCAGCTGTGCTCTCATTGGTTAGATTTTAATGGCGGCAAGTTCACTGTGACAATACACGTACCTACGCGTGAATTTAATGTTTCGCAATGTGATTTGTTTTTAAAATTTTGTTTGATTAATTGCATTAAATAGTGAAGATAAAGTAGTGTATGCAACTGCATATAACACGGGTATTAAAACACTCGTTACTATTATGAAACTCGCTGCGCTCGTTTCATAAACTCACACTCGTGTTTTAATACCCTTCTTTATATGACGTTGCATAAACTACTATTACATTTTTAGTGACATTAAAAACTTTACGATCAAGCTTACCTTTGGATTACACCTATCTTATTCTTATCTTATCTTATCTTCTTATATATATATAAAAGAAAGTCGTGTTAGTTACACTATTTATAACTCGAGAACGGCTGAACCGATTTGGCTGAAAATTGGTAAGGAAGTAGCTTAGAACAAGGAGAAGGATATAGGATACTATTTATCCCGTATTTCCTACGAGAACGGGTGCGCTGTGGGTGAAACCGCGGGGCACAGCTAGTTGTTACATAAATATCTTTATCTACACTAATGTTGTAACATTCTACTTATGTTTTCAATACTTGACTTATAATTACTACTGTTATAGCGCAGACAACTAAAACACTCAATTTAAGCAATTGCACATGATGTTATAATATCCACATCGATATCGTAAAATTTCATTATAACATCATTATAACGCGACCAATTAACCTGGCGAGCCTTATGTCAAAATCCTCATACTGGTTGTATAAAATTTTGATATTAGGCTGGCTTTTGAAAACAGTTGGGTTATACGTGAAAACTTCGTCGAAACTACTAAACTTACATACACAAAACTCTTTGGTAAGATCTCGCTCGCTCCTGATTGGCCCTACGCGCAGCTGCGCTCTCATTGGTTAGATTTTAATGGCGGCAAGTTCACTCACTGTGACAATACACGTACGTGTGAAAAACTATTGTCAGCTTTTACTCTTGTTGTTTGATTAATTGCATTAGTGAAGATAAAGTAGTGTATGCAACTGCATATAACACGGGTATTAAAACACTCGTTACTATTATGAAACTCGCTGCGCTCGTTTCATAAACGACAGTTGCATAAACTACTATTACAGATTTGACTAGTCCGTTCTTAATTTAAATAATGAAATGAAACTGTCATGAATATTAATTTTGGTTGTAAGATTTAAATGTTTATAGCTAAAGACAATGCACAATTGCACACACACATTAATACAAACACATCTTGCATTTGACTGGATTGATAATTTCACCTTATGACGTAAGCTACGTTGTGGCTCAATAGTTTACAAGTTTTGTTACAATATTATCTGTAAGGATGAGGCGATGTTTCGAATCCCACGGAGCGGCCCAATTTTTATTTTTTTTTTATTTACGAACTGTTGAGCGAAGTTACGTATTGTTTGCTGGTTTGGAGAAAAAAAGTCAATATGAAATAAAAATATATTTCGATCATTTTGTTTTTTATTTGTTACCTACTTAAATAATTATATATATATACTAGCAGCGCCCCGCGGTTTTACCCGCGTTGTGCCCGTTCCCGTGGGAATTTCGGGATTTTTTTTACATAAATACCTTCCTCTTGAATCACTCTACCTATTACAAAAAACCGCATCAAAATCCGTTGCGTAATTTTAAAGATTTAAGCATACAGACAGACAAACAGACACGAAAAAGTGACGACTTTATTGTATACTATGTAGTGATTTATTTTCTTAGTAAATATTTACGAGCATATTCAAATTTTATTGTAAAATTACTAATAACAAAACAAAAAGTATCAGGTTGCTGGGGTTCGATCCCACAAGATCTATGCTTAGCGTGATATCAGTAGACCCATTGTCGAACTGGCTACGCGCTACCTTACGTCATACCTGAAATTTTTGCATTACGTGCTAAACGCTTGCGCTGCGGTGAACATCGCAAGCATCACTACATATTATAAAATAAAGTCGCTATTTTTGTCTGTCTGTTTGTTTGTTTGTCTGTATGCTTAAATACATATTTACAATTACGCAACGGATTTTGATGCGGTTTTTTGTAATAGGTAGAGTGATTCAAGAGGAAGCTTTTTATGTAAAAAAAATTCCCGAAATTCCCACGGGAACGGGCACAACACGGGTAAAACCGCGGGGCGCTGCTAGTTGAGAATAAAAAACAAACTAGTGTAATCAGCGACTCGCACCGACCACACATTCAACAACAACATAAACAAAAACATCTTGACTTTGTTTGCGCAAATAAATATTTTATTTCATTTCACTATCGACGGCCACCCATCACATTCATGATCGCGACAACCGTTGCTTAACATTCACTATCGACGGCCACCTATCACATTCATGATCGCGACAACCGTTGCTTAACACTCAATATCGACGACGAAGACCCTTGCTTAACATTCAAGATCGACGGCCACCCATCATATTCATAATCGCGACAACCGTTGCTTAACATTCAATAGCAAATCGTCGTTACTTACTTTTCGTCTTAATTTTTTCCGTCTAGCCCCCTTTCGCAACGATACGCGATAAGGAACTTCGTTCCAATATTGTTTACATGAATTGGAAAATTACATTTGTGTACTTAGTATTGAAATTTAATACCGATTTGTCAAAATAGTGAAAACTGCTACCGTTTATAAAGTGCATACATTATAATGAAATACTATTGTTTACATCGTTATGAAATAATATCGTTTACATATTATTGAAATTCATAATGGATACATATTTTTGCATGTGATCGTGTATACAAATATCTGAAAAAGAACCTGTGTACATATTTTTGCCAAAAATGTATACATTATTGTGAGAAACTCGGGTGGTTATATAGTATGAATTGTTAAGTGGCTATATGTTTTTGAAATTTTCAGAGTATACATTTATTTGCAAATCTGCCCGTGTATACATTTCATTGCTCATGACTGTACATTAAATACGATATGGTTTGCAAATTCTAATAACAAATAACAGTAATTTTATTTATTTCTCTTTCGATTGTTATACGAGTACTTCAATATTATATCGTAACCATACAAATCGTCGTTAAAGTAATTGAAGTTTATCATTTAATGCACCGTTAAAATGGCTGTCAACTGGCCGTACTGTGGGGGAGCTACGCCGCGCTCTGATTGGTCCGTTCAGTGTTAATATCAGTCAATTGAGTGTTGTCTCTAAATCGAATTTATTTATTGATCGCGGAAATATGTAATTTAAAAGGTATTCCTTTTGACTGGTGTAATTTGTGATGTCATGGGGGTATATTGTCCAGTATTATATTTGGTTAATAGGTCGTATTGAGATGAGTGTCTAGCCTCGATTTATAAAAGTAATACGTAGCCAGATTTATGTACAGTGTTTACATAAATTAATATTCTTATTAATAATATCGAGAAATAGGATATATTGTGCTCAAATTAAATCTAGTCCGGAACCAATGCATCGAATTGTTTTAATTAACTTTACGTGAATATGTATATTGTAAGTATGTATATTGTAAGTTTCCTTCCTGATGGCCTCTCGCCCATTCAATATTTGACCACACATTTTTAATTAATTATCGATTTCATTGATTTGTATTCACTTCCTCGCATTCTTTTGTATCGCTTGATGAACATGAGCTGGTATCACTTTAAAACTAAGTGATGAAAATAGAAATGTATTTTTACATTCAAGTATATGCTGTTTCAAATGATGAAAACCAACTTCTAGTCATCCTTTGGTGTATGTAAATGCCACATGAAGTGGTTATATTTCCCCTGTCTTGTTTGTTTGTGTGTTATATTTTGTCTTTAGAGCTTACTTTGGGTCTAATTATCCGTGTGTGAATTTGTCCAGGTATATATTATTATTACAACTATCAAATGCAGAATACCTACTCTTTGCCTATTATTCAAATCAAAGTAATTGTCCAGTAATAGAGTTCAATGTTTCATATAAATAGTTTATGAATGTGTAACTGTATTGTTATTTAAAGTTTAATAATGCCATTGCAGTTAGTTTATCAGTTACGCATCCTTGTGACTAAACCTTTGTATTCTTCGATTAATTAATACGATACATTTCATTAGTCAGTGTGGTTTTGACGTAAAGCCTCGTATATACTTCGTTTACTTATAAGGTCGATGTGACGAATGTGTAATTAAGTTCTTGTTAATTGGTCTAGTATTAATTTATAGTATATGAGTTGACAATTTACAATGGTGTTGTAAATATATATTCTTCTTACAGTACTGATATTAGAGTTCTTTGTTCTGTATTGGTTATTAGTAGGTATTATAGGTTAATTTAATAATTAATGTAATTCTGTTTATCATCAATTTTGCAATTTTAAATAATTATTCGGATTCCTGAACTTGAGTTGGGTTCTAATTACCTTCTCAGCCTCTCAGCTTATCTTCAGTAGATTGAAATGTATTTACCCACGAGTTCTTAAATACATTTTATAATTTCATGCTATCATGGTAATAAATCCGTATGTTGAACAAATACGTCAAAATCTTTGCTCACAAACTTTCGCGTTTATAATATAAGTAACATTGTACTTTGTATGCAAATTAATTCATATCTCTTGTAACTGACCGGGCGAATTCACGATTAATTCTTTATTAATAAAACTTAAATAACGCCGCTTTAGATCTTTGCAACATGTGAATCTTAACTAGTTATCAGATAACAGGTTTCTCTGTGACAAGTACCAAGTAAGTTTGCTTGTGACCATGAGGGCGCCACTGTGTATACAATGTTAAGAAAATATCTGATTTGGTACTGTGTTCGGTTAGTTCACTTTTTGGCCACATGCAGACTTTGTCGCTCGTTATTTGACAAGTCTTAGAAGGACCAAGGTCACCGCCGGTGTTTGTGCAATTGTTGTCTGATGCATGATTTAATAAAAACCTTCTTCATTTTAATATAATATAACCGGTTTGTTAAAGAAGTTTAATGAGGAAGGATTTTTTGTTTACTACGGCGGAAATCTAAAGGATTTTTATTTTAAAGATTTTACTGGTGCTTAATTTCCATCTTAAGTCATTGAGTGTTTTGTTTTGTCTCCTGCAATACATTTTATAATATTTCAACATTGAAAGTTTGTAAAATTGGATGTTTATTACTTTTATACGGTACTTTTGTACAGGTTTGGTTGAAATAACGCAGTTTACCACTACCTATATCTCATTAGGCAAAGTTTGATCTCAAAACCGCTACTACAAGAGCGAATAACACTGCAATATTATAATTACAAAACTTTACGAGAATAATAAACAAACCATTAATGTTCTTAGACATCTAGAGTGTTTGCAATAAAAACACGACAGGACGCAAAATGGCGTAAAACATAGAGCACGTGCACTGAAACGTGTCTCGTACTCGCAAAATTGTCGATGGTACCGATTCGATGCTCGGTCTATTTGTGTCGCGATCACTAACTACTGTTCGTTGGCATTATTAACTCGTAGTCGTGGAGACCTCACTGCATTTCAGATTATGAAAGGTGAGAGTTTTTGGATGCACGTTCTCTGTGAAACTTTGTATATTTTCATACTTCTGTATCTTTAAAAGGAAAATCAACTGGTAGAGAGGAAGGCCTATGTTCAGAAGTGTGACAGTATAAATAGATAAAAAACTTGATAAATACAATTTACGAAGAAGATACATATATGTAATAATAAAATACAGAGTTCCATTATATAACAAGCCTCTTGCTCTGAAGTTATCAGCACAGCGTGGATTTCGCGTAATCACTACAAACAAAAAAGTACTTGCGAAATACATCACGGTTTTAGTCATATTTCACGTATTTTCAAAGTCATCTTTTGTTCTAAGCATTTCCAATTCCTCTGATCCAGTACAATAATCGATTTATCGTTTGATCCACTCGAGTGGCGAAGAATATAGATAAGTATCGATTGAAGTGGACTCGTATTGACGTCAGTTGTTTATATTGCAATCCTCATTTTTGTCTGCTTGAAGCCATTGTGTTGGTAATGTTTTAGAGACTGAAATGGTCTAATTCATATGAATTGGATTACTAGGTAAGTTAGAGTAGGCTAGTGACCAACCAGAGTTCTTAGACCGCCTAAAGGCCTCCGACATGGTCTGACGATTGAAACAACCCGGACTGACCCCTTAACGTGCCCTCCGAAGCACGGTAGCGCTCAGATAGAAATATTTTATCTATTCCGTGGAAATATTACTAACAATCGCATGAGCTAACGTTCGCTTAGTCAAACTACCACCACGAGCGCTACATAACTGTAATTGGAATACTGAAGAAGTTTGTCTTTGGAGGATGCTTTGAAAGAGAGATGATAATAACGATGAAAGGGCTGTCAATCGAATGTTACATTAACGCCAAAAATGTAGGTCTTTCCTAATATGAAATTAATAACAGGATGTAAGAATGATTAAAACAAACAAAACACCCTTGTTTGATTTCAAAATGTATTACAAAATCTTCATTCAAAAATGACCGTGAATTTATAATCCTTATCTCGAAGCCTTATCACTGTCAAGTGTCTCAAATCATAACAAAGAATAGTATTCAATATAATCTTCTAAAACTCTACAATAGAGTTGTTGTTAATATGGTTCAGCGTGTGATAACCTCGGGGCTAATTAACACGCGACTACATGAGATGAGACGGATCGCAAACTGACTGATAAGTTTTGATTGAACCCAGTGCTTGCTACACAGTAAATGTGACCTATGAGTCACCAGACAGACTCATAGATTAAATTTACTGTCTTTCTCTGTAGATTAGGACATACCGGAAAGAAAAGTTCATTAGTGTCCAAAAGTTAGGCAATGTTATCAATTTATATTTTTAGTTTTTTTTCTAGTCATGTTATCGCTCGCATTTCTGCGAATTGAGACATTTGCTTAAATTTTTAATTAGAATATATGTGCTTCAAAACTATAATAATAAAGAGTCATGACATGATTTAAAAAACTGTAAGTTCGAGTAAGTTTTATGATTAACTATATTGTCAGAGTTTTTAGACTACCTGAAGGCCTCTGACTTGGTATAACAAGAAGCAACCAGAACTGACAATTTATTTAATAGCACTTACTTAGATAGAAATCATCATAAATTTAAGAGCAAGGCTCTTGTCGGAGAGTCCGATGCAGACTTCTCCATCTATTCCTATTCAGTGCAAGTTCCTTCACATCTCTATCAGATAGAAATAGTACTATAGGCCACACTTAGGTTATCTGAGCTGCACGTTATTAAATAAAAATGTTGAACATAAATACAGAACCCTTGTATCTTATCTCCCCTATCCTAAACACCTCCAATCCCCCACATATAATTTATGTTTCGTCTTGTTGCAGCATGTCCTCGAGAAGTACTGCCCCGACATCGCCGCCAGCGGCGTGGCCTGCTGCAACAACGAGCAGCTGGACGCGTTCAGCTTCAACATCCGGTTCGCGGAGAACTTCCTCGCGCGGTGCCCCGCCTGCATGGACAACTTCGTGAAACACATCTGCGGCATGACGTGCGGCCCGCACCAGAGCGACTACCTGGCGCCTGCTGTCATCACGCCGTTCAATGGTGAGGATATTACCATTCGCACCACCAACTAGATGTATATAGGCACGTGGTCATAGTGGGAACAACCAAAGTGTGCTCCGGGAAGTCACGCAATTTCTAAATTAGCCAGAAACTGCAATTTCTAGATTTTACGGCAACAATAATAGGTTATTTTACCTGTTTCAGCTACACATAGCACTGTGACGGAGGTCGACTACCACTTGAGTTATACTTACAAGGAGGCCACCTTTAACTCATGTTCACAGGTAAATAAACAATACTTATTTTATTACATCTAGTATCAATTAGTTAGATTCCATAATACAAGCTTAGAGTTTAATTTGGGTCTAATTGTGTAACCGTGTAACCAAACTAAGTGTAACCATGAGTGAATTTGTCCGGGGATATTTATTTATACGATTTTGGGTATGCATGCAGCACTGATATGGGTCAAAAATAACTCTTCCAGATCCAAAACCCATCGACCAACCAGCTAGCGTTCGACCTGATGTGCGGCGGGTACGGGTCCGAGGGCTGCACGCCGACGCGCTGGTTCAACTTCATGGGCAACAAGGACACGCCCTACGTGCCCTTCCAGGTCAACTACATCGAGCAGGTGGTGCCCGGCTTCACCCTGTACGACCCGCCCACCAGGGGCTGCGACGTGGGCATCGATGTGAGTTACGGGCTTGTCTTTACATTCTTGACTATGGAGTAAGTTCGCGAGTACTGCCTTACGGTGATATCGTTTCAACCTTGTAAAGTCAGTGTAGATGGAGTATGAATTCTTTGACATGAAAAGAGGAATTCTAAAACGCTCATAATCCCTTTAAAGTGAGACTTGGTGGTGTATCCCCATGGTATCCGTATGAGTGAGTGTGTGCGCAGGGCCAGCCGGGCTGCTCGTGCCTGGACTGCGTGTCGTCGTGCCCGGCGCCGCCGCCGCCGCGGCCGGCGCCGCAGCCCTTCTCCATCGCGGGCGCGGACGGGTACGCGGTGGTGATGGCCATCGTCTTCATCATATTCACCACCCTCTTCCTGAGCGGCGTCTTCTGCTGCAACCAACAGGATAACGCTATTGGTATGTACTTCTTTTTACCACATGGTATCTTGTGGACCGATTCTGCAGGCGGCATAATTATAACTGTAGCGGTAGAGGAGATGACCGATTCCGTACAGATGCTGCAATCGGTGTGTCGGAATCTGTCTCATATAACTTGATACTGCCGAAAGAAGTAAGAGTCTACGGGCGTGTTTATTCACCGTGGCCTTCAACCGTTGCCTTACGGAATCACACCTTAATTATTCGTGTAGACTTAAAGAATAGGATATTCTATTGGGTCGAAGTACCTCTAGACTTTATCTAGACTTATTCATAATGACAAGGGTTAGGATCTTGTTAATCGAACCGAGTTCCTGCACTTATTACATTTATTGCTTCAAGAACTAATCTTGGTGAATCTGATAGAGCTAGTGGTAAGCTGGAGGTCGTTGAACCAGGACCTTGACGTCTGAAATGACCTTTCAAACGGAGGTCATTTTGTCGAAACTGAAATATGTTATACGTTATCTTAATGATTTCCTCAAACGTGACAAAAATAAATAAAGATAAGTAGATTACATTGGCTCACGTATATCATTCCTTACATTTATTTGAGAGGCAAAAAGTCCTTGATTTTAAATATTAATTGATAAAATTGATGGAACTTTAACTTGGGCAGGACTTTTTGGGAAACTTTTATGAGTAGCATGATTGGGTTTATCTTTTTATATTGGTTACTTTATCTTTGTTTATATTTTATTATAAGTTAACGTGTATACTATATGTTTAGGGTATATATATATATTCTTATTTTACTAACATTTGTTTATTTATTTTTTCTTAATATTTTAGTACGATGTTGACTTTACAATGTTATATTTCTTCAAAGATAGAACTACAAGATTTCAACCAACTCTAGTGTCCGATTTTCAACTCTACACGATACATTATAAGGCTTGTTTTAGTTAATAGCCGGTTTGCATGGTAATCTTCGCGTGTCGGTGATGGTTAACTATTAACGGAGAAACATTGACCTTCGAGCCCTTGGACGAATAAGAGAATCGATAAAAGTAGCAAACATAGCTAATATGTATAAATGACGTCTCTTTGACATTGACAGTTGTCAGATGATACATATTTCGCAGTTTAAAACTACTTTTACAATAACAGCTGTCAGGGAAAGACATATTTTGTGACAGTTGACAGTAAAACCTGTCAAATGTCTTTTTTGACGGATAAAGCCTACTTTGACATTGACACTTGTCGGTGGAGGTCTATTTTGACAGTTGGCCTTTTAATGTATGGTCTTTGGGTGCCTCTGATATGATTTAAAGCTGTAGTTAGTCCTTAGTTTGTAATTAGTCAATAGAGTTATAACTTACTCTTGGTAATTTATGCCTTGTTCACTAGTGAATTAGAGTGGGTTTTTGATTGTTAACTAGTATGACAGGACGGCAATGTTTATAAATGTCAGACGGCGCTGTCTTTCATTTATATTCAAAGTTCGAATGTTGTACTTTACATAGAATAGGGTTGCTTACCATACTGTCATGTGATCTATTTTATGTAAAAAAAAATGTGTATGGTCGATCCGATTATCGCATGCATTTAACTCTTTTGAACTCTCTCAAACATTACTCGATTTAAAAAGTTATTACTTAGCTTGTGATTTGGCTATAAGTGACTGTGTTTTAACATCGTAGCTCAAGTTGATACTCTGATTTTGAATCGTTCAAAAGGTCACTGTTTAGAGAGACTGTTTTACTCATAATTCAAGAAGCAATCATACCATCAAATTTACATTTTTTGGCCATTAAATGGTAGTTTGATCAAATAAATTGTTCCTTTAGATGCATTATTAGATTCTCTATACGCAACCCTATTAGATATTCGTAATACAAGATGCTGAAGCATAATCCACTCTACCATTTAGTTAACAAGGTGTATATTAGAGTGAGTAGGCACTAACCGGGTGATTGGGTGACAGACGGGTGGTCGGAGGCGCGGCGCGGCGGCGGCCCCGAGACGAGCCCGCTGCACTCGCACAGATCTAGTACGTATTACAATACACGTAAGGTTTATAACGCATTCACACTTACTACATTACTACACTGTACTTTAGACTTCGTAACATTATCAATAGATGTCGCTAGTCGGTAGTTTATTGACCCTGCTATATCGATATTTTAAAATAATAAATGCTTTTAATAATTGCATTATTGTGGGTAATTCTGTCAGAAGGTATTTAGACATTTTAACGGTTTGTTTACTGTTGTCATGAATTTGATTTGCTAATATTCTGGTAAACTAGCTTGTTGATAGTGGCGAATTTTACGTAGATATTATTTGCGCACATAGCATATGAACTCGCTTCATCACACTAAACTATTCCGATGATTCCTGCGAATTAGATTCAGTTTCAGTAAAAAAATTGACCTACCTAGTAACCTTGTCGTATTCAAACGTTAAACGTTCATAATACATACACTGACAATACGCTTACAACACTGTTCTTATGCCTTCGTAACAAAGTTCAAAATACTCTGACATTATGAATGTGCGCGAGCGCTGTTTTTGTACAAGTGATGTGCTGTCAAATGTATTGTTCTTGTTATACAGTAGTTAGAATTATTAACTAAATAAATAACATTGAAACCACGAAAGTATATATTTAATCGTATGTATATTATTTGTTATATGTTTTATGTACTTTAATTTTTTATTAATATTGCATGATTTTTAAAATATTTTTAACTTTACTTTATTTTTAACTATCTTTATGGATATATATTTTTTCTTTATAATCTTTTCCTTTTAATCTCTGCTTGGAATAATAAAACATTTTGCCATTTTTTTCTCTATAACAATATTGTTCTATATAAAAGGGGTATGGTATATAATTATTGTAATATGTAGCTTCTATGTATTAGTGTACCTAAATGCTTAAATTATTGTCTTGTAAGTGAAAACAAGTGTCGTCTCTGTCACTCTCGTGTGTTTTGTACATCTTCTGTCCTTGTCTTTTAATTAATTTGAACCAATAATATCTTAGTACTCGTAGTTTGTAATTGTCTAAAAGTAAACGTTGGAATGTTCAAATGTGACCAGTTATTTACGTATTTTATGGTGTGAATTGTCTATTTGTGTATTGATGAGTTTTGTAAAGTAATAATCAAATAAATAAGGGTATCTACACACATATTTGGGCTGGCATTAATCAGTCTTGACGGACGGCAAAACTGAACCGAACAAGTGTAGTTGTTGATATATTGCCATTGCTTTATCATTCACCAAACACCGGACCGACGCACCGGCCCGAACATGTGTATAGTATTCTTAAGAGGCGTTTTTGCTTAGTGTTTAGAGCGAACATTTTCTTAAAACGAATAATTAAACAGAGCATGTCCAGAGCTGACGTTTGCTCTAAATAGAACACAAACGGTTCCCGGCCGTATCACTGGACGGACATTCGCTTGCGTCCGTGTTTTAAAATACCACACAAGCGTGGTTATTTTCGCTCTGAACCCTAAGCGAAAACGCAGCATAAACAAAAAATCCATTGATGTAAGAAAACTTCCGTGCAGGCGTAGCCTCGGAGCACAACCAAGAGATGGCGACGAACCCGGGGGCGGGCTGGGCGGGCGCGGAGGCGCGCGGCGCCACGCTGTTCGAGCGGCTCGGCGCGCACACCGAGAACAAGCTGGAGGACTTCTTCCAGTGGTGGGGCACGCTCATGGCCTCCAGGCCCTGGCTCGTGCTCTTTATCGGTATGGCATTTGGGTTTTGGTGGAGTTTGTTACACCATTATCCTGCTTCATTTTTTTCTCTTTTTGAATAATTAAATATTAGAAAGGAATCTAAACCATCCAGAGTGCCACCCAAACGCACAAAAAAAGTCATTCAAATCGGTCCAGCCGTTAAGGAGGAGTTCAGTGTCATACACACGTACAGAATAGAATCACTGCATAGTATAAAACAGTCGCTTTCCGCTGTCTGTCTCCCTATGTATGCTTATCTTTAAAACTACGCAACTGATTTTGGTGCAGTTTTTTAAAATAGAAAGAGTGATTCAAGAGGAAGGTTTATTTGTATAAAATTTGCCAATGTTCCCACGGGAGCGGGCAGTACGCTGCTAGTTGTATATATACCCGCAGGCCTGTGCGCGGTGGTGGCGCTCGGGCACGGCATCAAGTACCTGCGGGTGACCACCAACCCGGTGGAGCTGTGGGCCTCGCCCAGCTCCATGTCGCGCCAGGAGAAGACCTACTTCGACTCGCACTTCCAGCCCTTCTACAGGTACACAGTACACACATCTTCATTATTATTTTTATAAGATACAACCCATCGCCTCGGTGGTCTATCGGTACGTGCACTCGCCTGTCAAGACTGAGGTCCCGGGTTCAATTCCCGGGTCGAGCGAATTCATGTTACCTACTTTTCAAACATGGCTCGGGTTACGACTAGTCTTCAGATAGATAGATACTTCAATGAGATGAGAGGCCCCAAAGGTTAGCCACACTAACCTTCTGGAAGCTTAGCTCAGCGTTCGATCTTGTTCTGATGTCACAAGCGCATGTATGTTCTGATGTCACATTCATTAACCGAACCATAGCCGAAGCAGAGATCCCGCGTGTTTATTTACAAGCGTAAGCTTAATTATAACTTATAGAGCGCGGTATCAAAACTTTCAGTTGTATAAGGTTTTCCTTTACAATACATTTTTAAATAACGATTAAATAATGTATAAGTAAGTACAGTTATTTAGAATAAGCACTTTGTTAACTTTTATTTAGAAAATAAATACTTATTATTATTATATATATGTTGTAGAACTGAGATGCTGATCATCACGGCCAAGGGCCTGCCCGAGATCCCGTACACGACTGACGGCAAGAACTACACCTTCGGAGCTGTCTTCAACCACACCTTCCTGCTGAAAGTGTACGAGCTGCAGACTAGGATCATAGGTACGTACAATATAGAGCGCAGTCGACTTGTTGTTTTATACATTTATCAAAAAGTCTTATTTTTCTAAGAAGTAAAACAGGATAAACTTGAACTTTTGCTTGCATTCATTCTGTTCACTTTAGCCTTTCATTGATGAGGCATTAAAATAGTCATTGACTTCCCACGTTTTCACTCGATAAAGTCGAGGTTCGTGCGGCAAAGTTAAGACGTGAAGTGATGCCATCGATGTTTTGCGTGGCAGCTGCAGCACACAACGCTAACGTTGTCAATGTGAAGTCAGGCATGTTAAATCGATATTTTTATTTTGGGGCGCATCTTATTATTGAGTTTAGTCACTTATTTCTATATTGAAAGTAAGCTAAAGTCTTGCCAAAGAGTGCGTTTCCCATAAAGATGAGTGGAGCTCCATCGACCAATCATAATGCAGAAGGAAACGATTTTGCCAATGCCAATGCGTTGTTTGGCCATTTCAATGCGTTGTGATTGGATAAAGCTCCGCGCAGCTCCGCTCGGCTTCAATGCAAACGCACGCTTACTCGCGTCATGAGCTGGTATTCACGTCGTGATGTGTCGCCGCAGAGCTGGCCAACTCGAGCATCGCTGAGATCTGCTTCGCGCCGCTGTCGTCTCCGTTCCGCGGGCGCGCGGCGGCGCGCGAGTGCGCGCTGCAGACCGTGTGGGGCTGGTGGGGCAACGACCCCGACAACCTCGACCCCGACGACTACCTCGACCAGGTGCTCAAGTGCAGCCGGTACGTACCGCACACATACTCGTACACGCACCACACACTTCTTCTTCTTCATCGAGTGGATGGTCACCCTGACCAATCCTGGTATCAGAGTTATTGAGCCGCCAAAGGCCTCTGACATGGCTCAGGTAACGACGACTACTATCCGTAGAAAGTAACCGGGACCGACGGCTTAACGTGCCCTCCGAAGCACGGAATCATCTTACTTTTCGAGCAATCAGGTGATTCATCATGCAATGCCCTACCGAAACTGAGGAAAGTCTCACAAAGAGATTTTAGTGAGATATCCCCACCGGGAATCGAACCCGGAACCTCCGGGTCGTGAGCCAGGCGCTCAAACCACAAGACCACGGAGGCTGTTACACTGCATCACACGTGCAGGAGTACCCGCTGCAACCTACACAATGATAGAGATGTCTGAGGAGTGTGTGTGTGCGCAGCAACCCGTACCAGGTGGAGTGCCTGTCGGAGTACGGCGGGCCCGTGCTGCCGGGGGTGGCGCTGGGCGGCTTCCTGCGCGCGGGCGAGCCGCTGGCCGCCTCCAGCCGCTTCCACGAGGCCACCGCGCTCATCCTCACCGTGCTCGTCGACAACCACCACGACAAGGACAAGGTACTGTCTCCGCCTCCTGCCCGGAGGTTTCCCTCCGCGTCTTCCAACCGTCCCCGTCTGCGCTATGTAAGGCCAATCCATGTCGCACCTGTCAAAGTCGTCACGCCATCTCTTCGGTGTCTGTCCCGACTCCTCGTTCATAAATGAAGAAAAGCTTCAGTGGGGTTCAGAAAATTGTTGGTCTCCGTTTCATCCTATTTTACTTTAAAATTAAAATGTATAGTCTCACAAACCGTCAAACTTTAGTGTCACGCAGTAAAACCTAAAGGCTCACACGGCAAACTCTTCAATATTAGTTCACGCATTGCCCGTAGTTTGAACGACTTTCCAACTACTTTGGTTTAAATATCGAGTTCTATTGCATTTCACCCTAATCTCAGACTTAATCAGCCATTTTCTCTCCACAGCTAAAACCAGCTCTAGAATGGGAAAAAGAATTTATTCAATTCATGAAGAATTACACCGAGAACGAGATGCCTTCGTACATGGATATTGCCTACACTTCAGAGAGGTCTATAGAGGACGAGCTCGACCGTGAATCGCAGTCGGACGTGTCGACTATACTCGTCTCTTACTTCATTATGTTCGCGTATATCGCCATCTCGCTCGGACACATCACCAATTTCTCAAGGCTTTTGATTGACAGCAAAGTCACGCTTGGATTAGGAGGTTAGTACATTATATTGAGATTCAAAATTGTGTTCAGAGATTTGAAGTAATAGACCAAGTGACCTTCGTTATTTTATAAAAGCTGAAAGTTTGTCAGCGCATGCTCCCAACACAGGTAAGAACGATGGACTATTATGAAGTTTGGGTTACCGTGGCTTTGGCAGGTAAACGGTACTAAAGGTGTGTAAAATACCGATCTAAATTCATCAAATAATAAAGTGTGATTTGTGTGACATGACATATGCCATTTGAAAGCTCTTGAAGAGTTGTACAAGTCATATTGTATATTGTATATTGTACAGTCAACTACAAAAGTTGATGAACACTATTACAAAACACTTCAACAGGCACAGTTCAACACTAAAAGATTCCATAAAAAAACTTGAGAGGTGTCTAGGGACACCCGGATGGAACGAAGTTTATTTATTATCAACAAAAATAATCGTCGCGACACCACACTGTTCAATGCGAAATAGAAAGACGAAACGAAAATATCTGGTTTGCTTTCTATAAGAGAGAGAGAGAGACAGACAGAGAAACATGCGCACGCCGCACAACTTACAATAGCTTACTATAGCAAAAAGTGTCGGCCACCCATCACATTAATGATCGCGACAACCGTTGCTTAACATTCACTATCGACGGCCACCCATCACATTCATGATCGCGACAACCGTTGCTTAACATTCAATATCGACGGCCACCCATCACAATCATGATCACGACAATTACCGTTGCTTAACATTCAATATCGACGGCCACCCATCACATTTATAATCGCGACAACCGTTGCTTAACATTCACTATTGACGGCCACCCATCACATTTATGATCGCGACAACCGTTGCTTAACATTCACTATCGACGGCCACCCATCACATTCATGATCGCGACAACCGTTGCTTAACATTCACTATCGACACCCTTCACATTCATGATGTCGACAACCGTTGCTTAACATTCACTATCGACGGCCACCCATCACATTCATGATCGCGACAACCGTTGCTTAACATTAAATATCGACGGCCACCCATCATAATCATAATCATAATCGCGACAACCGTTGCTTAACATTCACTAGCGACAGCCACCCATCACATTCATGATCGCGACAACCGTTGCTTAACATTCACTATCGACGGCCACCCATCACATTCATGATCGCGACAACCGTTGCTTAACATTCAAGATCGACGGCCACCCATCATAATCATAATCGCGACAACCGTTGCTTAACATTCACTATTGATGGCCACCCATCACATTCATGATCGCGACAACCGTTGCTTAACATTCACTATCGACGGCCACCCATCACATTCATGATCGCGACAACCGTTGCTTAACATTCACTATCGACGGCCACCCATCACATTCATGATCGCGACAACCGTTGCTTAACATTCAATATCGACGGCCACCCATCACATTTATGATCACGACAACCGTTGCTTAACATTCAATATCGACGGCCACCCATCACATTTATAATCGCGACGAAACGAAAATATCTGGCTTGCTTTCTATAAGAGAGAGAGGCTGGTTCTCTCTGGCACGCGCATGTTTGTCTGTCTCTCTCGCGCATGTTTCTCTGTCTGTTTCTCTCTGGCGTGCGCATATTTCTCTGTCTGTCTCTCTCTGACGTAAAAAGTGTCCCCTAGCCCCTTTTCGCAACGCGCGATAAGGAACTTCGTTCCAATAAGTATTTTGAAGCGTTTTGTAATATTGAATATTTTGTTGATGAACGTTTGACGTGAATGAGGATTGATTATCGTCCCCAGGCGTGATCATCGTGCTGTGCTCGGTGGCGTGCTCGGTGGGCGTGTTCGGGTTCGCGGGCGTGGCGGCCACGCTCATCATCGTGGAGGTCATCCCCTTCCTCGTGCTGGCCGTGGGCGTCGACAACATCTTCATCCTCGTGCAGACGGCGCAGCGCGAGCCGCGCCGCCCCGGCGAGTCGCTGCCGGACCACATCGGCCGCACGTCAGTACCCCGCCCGCTTATAGTGCCATTTCTGTATTCGTAGCTACCGTGCAACGGAGGGCACGTCAAATTCCCACCGGAACGGGCACATCGCGGATAAAACCGCGGGGCACAGGTGCTATTATATTATTATATTAGCCTTGGGTGTCCTATCGTTGGGCAAAGGCCTCCCCCCATACGCATATATTCATATGCACGTAGTAAAAAGCCCAACAAACACTAATTTGACAAGCCTGTTGGGCACAGCGGTGTGCGAGAGCGCTGACTGTGTTACCCGCCGGGGTCAACAATATGTGCAGACATTGGCGACTCAGGCAGTATTTGTGTGCGTATATGTAATAGTGTCAGTTAGATTCCATATTTAGTTTGGGTCTAATTAACAGTCTGTGAATTTATCCTGAAATATTTATTTATTTAGCTTATACATATGCATGTTTTGGCACCCGTAGAAAGTGCATTTACTTATGAATTGAGTCGTAAGTGGGATGCGTGTGTGAGTGGGCGTGGTTAACGTACGGGTGCGCAGGCTGGGCCAGGTGGGCCCGTCCATGTTCCTGACGTCGGCGTCGGAGGTGGTGTGCTTCCTGCTGGGCGGGCTGTCCGACATGCCGGCCGTGCGCGCCTTCGCGCTCTACGCCGCCGTGGCGCTGCTGGTGGCCTTCCTGCTGCAGGTCACCTGCTTCGTCGCGCTCTTCGCCATCGACACGCACCGACAGAACGCCAACAGGTAATGACAGCTGCTTCTGCAGCTTATTGAAGGTTGACTGCAAGTCAGAGTTACGGTACATCACGAGCGAATATTTTCTTACTACATGTACCCCTCAGGTTCGACATCCTGTGCTGCATCCAGGGCCGCAAGGCGGAGGCGGCGGCGGGCGGCGAGGGCGCGCTGTACGCGCTGTTCCGCTCGCTGTACGTGCCGCTGCTCATGAGGCGCGAGGTGCGCGCCGCCGTCATGATCGTCTTCTTCGCCTGGCTCTGCTCCTCCGTCGCGGTCAGTATACTCATCAATTAAGACTCATTAACTTGATGAAGAAGAAGTATAAGTGCTAGTTAAGACACGGTGGGAACAACGCGGTTTGAAAATCGCGCGGAACCGCACGGATCTTATTTACGTAGGTATTTATGTTATCGATCTGACAATCGCGCGGTTATCGTGGTGTCTGAACTAGCCCTTTAACGATTAGTCTTAGCTTAAACTTAAAAAACAGTAGGTCATACAAAAAATTCTTAATAAACTGTGATAGTTATGTGATAACATGTGGGCACACCAGGTGGCGCCGCACATCAGCGTGGGGCTGGAGCAGGAGCTGTCGATGCCGACGGACTCGTTCCAGACGAAGTACTTCCAGCACCTGAACCGCTACCTGAACATCGGCCCGCCCGTGTACTTCGTCATCACGGACGGGCTCGACTACTCCGACACCGACACGCAGAATATGGTCTGCGGCACGCGCTACTGCAACCAGGACAGCGTCAGCATGCAGCTTTATACTGGTATGTGATAAGATAACCCACACATATTTATTAGGTAAATTATTAAACTTATTTCTTTGATTTCGATTTTTTTGTTTATAAAGATGTAGTGTGTGTTCCGATTTCATAAATTATTGTGGTATAAGATAGCCACAATGACGGAACTTTATATTTCATCTACATACTAGCAGCGCCCCGCGGTTTTACCCACGTTGTGCCTGTTCCCGTAGGAATTTCGGTATGACAAGTAGCCTATAATCTTCCCGTTGAATGTGGCTATTCATTACAAAAAAAAATATTGGAACGAAGTTCCTTATCGCGCGTTGCGAAAGGGGGCTAGACGGAAAAAATGTAACGACACTTTTTACGCCAGACAGTAGTGCACATTTTTCTCTGTCTGTCTCTCTCTCTTATAGAAAGCAAGCCAGATATTTTCGTTTCGTCGCGATTATAAATGTGATGGGTGGTCGTCGATATTGAATGTTAAGCAACGGTTGTCGTGATCATGATTGTGATGGGTGGCCGTCGATATTTAATGTTAAGCAACGGTTGTCGTGATCATGAATGTGATGGGTGGCCGTCGATATTGAATGTTAAGCAACGGTTGTCGTGAACATAAATGTGATAGGCGGCCGTCGATCTTGAATGTTAAGCAACGGTTGTCGCGATCATGAATGTGATGGGTGGCCGTCGATAGTGAATGTTAAGCAACGGTTGTCGCGATTATGAATAATATGATGGGTGGCCGTCGATCTTGAATGTTAAGCAACGGTTGTCGCGATTATAAATGTGATGGGTGGCCGTCGATATTGAAAGTTAAGCAACGGTTGTCGTGATCATGAATGTGATGGGTGGCCGACACTTTTTGATAAAGTAAGCTATTGTAAGCCGTGCGGCGTCCGCATGTTTCTCTCTCTCTCTCTCTCTTATAGAAAGCAAGCCAGATATTAAGATAAGCGCGTGCAAACTAATACAAAAAACATAGCATCCAGGGCAAAGTGCTGGCGATGGGTAAAGTTTTATTTATATATTTATTTTGTAAACATGGATTAGTAAGTATAGGCGTTAGTAGAACATTAAGAACTCGTCAAACACCAGACTAACTTTTGACAAGCCCGTTGGCACAGTGGCAGTGAGAGCGCTTACTGTGTCGGGGGTTGCGGGTTCGATTTCCGCCCGGAGTCAACAATATGTGAAGACAGTTGTTGGCGACGACGTCTGGGTGTCGTTATATATTCTTATACAGTACTTGTGTATGTATATGTAGTAGTATCAGTTAGTTAGATTCCATATTACAAGCTTTGAGCTTAGTTTGGGTCTAATTAACCGTGAGTGAATTTGTCCGGGTATATTTACTATTTATTTTATTTAACTAACGCGATGTGTCCGCCGCAGCGTCGACGCAGCCCAACGAGACGTACCTGGCGCAGCCGCCGAACTCGTGGCTCGACGACTTCTTCGACTGGTCGGCGTCCAAGACGTGCTGCAACTACTTCCCCTCCAACAACAGCTTCTGCCCCAGCGACGGTCAGTGCTCTTCATCATCTCAAACACATTATATTTTTCCAAGCATATTTTTAATAATATTTCCAAGCCAACTCCGACGGGCTAAGACAGATCGAACGTTAACGATACCATCTTTGGAAAATAGGTTGAATAAGTCCAACCTGCTTCGGTGGTGTAGTGGTACGTGCCCTCGCCTGGCAAGACTGAGGTCTCGGGTTCAATTCCAGGGCCTAGCGAAAACATATTTCGAACACTACGCTTACGGATAAACTTCAGTTTTATTTTACATTTTTATTCGACGTTTCGGCCCCTTTACAGGAACCGTGGTCCCAGAAGACTGTTTCAATTCAAAATGTTTTCTACTTCTCAAACATGGCTCGAGTTTGAGATCACCAACCCGCATTAGGCAAGCGTGGTGATTACGCATAATCCTCCTCGCTGTTCTAATGTCCCACTGCTGGGCAAAGACCTCTCATCTCACCAAAGACATCAGTGTAGTAATACTTACTCCACAAAACCAGGTTCGGCGCCGGGCCCGTGCAAGGCGTGTGATATCCCGCTGGCGGGCCCGGAGGCGCGTCCTCCGGCCGCGTCGTTCGCGCGCTACGTGCCGTTCTTCCTGCAGGACAACCCGTCGGCGCTGTGCGCCAAGGCGGGCCACGCCGCCTACGGGCGCGCCGTGAGCCTGCGCGCCAACGGGACCGTCGGGCCCACCTACTACCAAGGTACCCCGCCCCGCCCCGCTCCCACCTCCCACCTAACTTCCACTAGGCAGTGCCCAACCCTGGTGTCGCAGTTTTTGGACCGCCTAAAAACCTCCGACATGGTCTGACGAAGCAACCGAGACTGACAATTTAAAGTGCCCTTCTCGTCACGATAGCGCTCCGATAGAAATGCCCCTGTCGGTCACCAATCCAACAAGAAGGGATCGAGCTGAACGTTGCTTAACGATCGCAATGAACTAATATCGCTTAATCAAACTACGGCACGAGCGCTACAAAAACGGTAAACGGTTTCAGAGTAGCTGAATCCTAACTATGTACTAAATATAGTTGTACCAGTAACGTGTGTGCGCAGGCTACCACACGGTGCTGAAGTCGAGCGCGGACTACTACAGCGCGCTGCGCGGCGCCCGCGCGCTGGCGGCCAACCTCACGGCGACGCTCAACCGCCAGTTGACCGCGCGCGGCCGCCCGCCCGTCTCCGTGTTCCCGTACTCCGTGTTCTACGTGTTCTACGAGCAGTACCTCACCATGTGGCCCGACACGCTCAAGTCCATGGGCATCTCCGTGCTCTCTATATTCATCGTCACCTTCATACTTATGGGCTTCGATTTGTTCTCGGCTTTGGTAAGTGCCATTTTTATATACGCAAACTTTTTTTTGGTAAATTCTTAACAGCTTTACGTATTTTTTACGTATTATTTTTAGAATGAAATTTAAGACTCCGAAATTCGAACATTATTAACTTTTCACCCCAAAGAGACTTTTAAACGTACAGTCTACCAAAATTAACACTTTCAATATTACAAAATGCTTTAACACCAATAGACTTCGTAAATTTCGTTTTGTAATACATATCATCATCAACTTTTGTAGTTGACTGTACCAGTTATTCGGACCAATGCGACTTTTGACATTAAAGCTATACAGGTTATAAATACAATTATGATTTGCAGGTGGTCGTGATCACTATAACTATGATAGTGGTGAACCTCGGCGGGCTCATGTACTGGTGGGGCATCAGTTTGAACGCCGTCTCGTTGGTCAATTTGGTAAGTCTTATCATATTACAAAAAGCGTCCCTCGGTGAACCCTCGTTGTACCCTTTCCAGTTGAAATGTTGATATGAAAAGTAACGTATTATATTCCTCTTGAACGGTACTATCTTGTTTAAACAAGATAGACGGTATTTAAATACCGTTTTTGAAATCGGACTGGTATTTTCAGATTTAAACGTCTATAAAGAAACAAATATCATTAAAATTCGTTCTGTAGTTTATATATTTATAGTGAATATAAATGATTTGGAAATGATCAATCAGTCACCGACCGTTATTACGTAGTATCTTCATTGTATCATAATCACATAACTATACTGATACTAAAAACGACGCGGGGAAGTCGCGGGCAAAAGCTAGTTACAAGTAAAGTACTAAATCTACGAAGATGGAGTCGTTGAATCATTGCAAATGTTGAGAAACGAACTGCGGAAACTTGGATGAGTGGCCAATAGGGTCATTCTTATCGGAGCACGTTATATTCGGAAGGCACGTTATATTGTCGGTCCCGATTTTTACAGTCATTAGGCCATATGGCTTTTGAGAGGCCTTTGAAACTTCAACGCCAGATTTCAAGTAATACCTAGAGTTTGGCACGCGTAATGTGAGCACGGTTTCCGTCGTGCTCACTGTAAAGTCATGGCCGACCACCACGTGTAAGAGCGTTTGTCCACCGCCGCCGGCACCGGACCGTCACCGGGAACGAGATTATTTCGGCCCGAGTTTATTATGACGTGACGGATGTGCGGTGGACACGCGGCTAAAGCAAAACGCTTTAAATGTATCTACCGCTACTTCGGCGCCGGCATCTCGTTCCCGGTGCCGGTCCGGTGCCGGCGGCGGTGGACAAACGCTCTAACGGTCCGGCGGGCCGGGCGCAGGTGATGGCGGTGGGCATCGCGGTGGAGTTCTGCTCGCACCTCGTGCACTCGTTCAGCGTGCAGGCGGGCGCCGACCGCGTGGCGCGCGCCGGCGCCGCGCTCACCACCATGGGCAGCTCCGTGCTGTCGGGCATCACGCTCACCAAGTTCGGCGGCATCATCGTGCTCGCCACCGCCAAGAGCCAGATCTTCCAGGTACCCGCACACACACTGACGTACCGCCTGCGCGGGCCTCGGCCGACGGGTCGCAACGCATTACGAAAACATTTAATGCTGTCAATGCTTTATTTGACAACTTCAATGCGTTGTGATCGGTTGATTAGGCTCAGCGCATCTTCGCTCCGCTTCAATGAAATCACACCCTTGCAGATAAATCTCCCCACTGATTGTTTACAGTCGTATTTCACTAATTCAAACAATAAAATCTAAAAACATTACTACAATTTATCCTTCCCTATACTGAAACTGATTGAGGTAACATCACGGAAATGACAGCTGTCTCCCTGATCCCAATTTTATTTTTTCGACTGACATTTTTATTGCTGTATATCCATTAATGGACAACGTCAAATTAGGTACCAAAATGTTTCGCATCTCCTATCGCCGTGTCTCCTACCTCCGTCTTTCTGTTGTTACCAACACGCTGTCTGTCCGTGGCAGGTGTTCTACTTCCGCATGTACCTGGGCATCGTGTTGTTCGGCGCGGCGCACGGCCTCATCTTCCTGCCCGTGATGCTCAGCTATATCGGTAAGTCATATTCGCGTGGACTAGGTAACGCGACACGATGCCATTTGCACGGAAAGTACTCCGAATACTGAAGAAAATTGTACACAAAGGAAACATATCTTTAGACTTAGAGATACAAAACTGAATTCATTCTAGAAAAAAAATAGTCACGTGTTTTGGCATTTTTGGCAATTAGTTTTGTTTATACCGATTTTCCTGTTATTTTATATTTGTGACAGATATACCTTCCTTATGATTGACCCCGTCGATTGACGCCTTTAAATTTCTTTTCGAATTTTAGCCAAATGTGGTGACAAATTTATTATGAAAAATCTTTGAAAGCAGTTTAACTTCAGTTTTAAAATAAAGGAATCCTTTAAGTATTTTTTATCTTTTGTATTGAGAGTACTTTTTCGCTAGGAGGCATTGTTCGAAACACCCTGCGAATAGTTAACTCAGTTTGCGCGCGGAACTATGTGTGAATGCTTTCATTTGTTGGTCAGTAGGAATACAATATGTTAATATTTTTGCTCTAAGAAAGGTTTACCCGCACATAGAGCCGCGTGCAAGTTACATTATCACATGGAGTTTATGTCAGCCAGTGTATATGTGTAGCAAACTATAGTTATAGGGCGTCTGCCGGTTGTGATAAATTACAAGGCACCCCTAGAATTTATATTAATTTGAATTTATAATAGTTTAAATCATACAATTTATAGTCATAGAAATGACTAAGTCATAATGGCGCACAAGTTTGTTGTGACAAAATTTGACATTATATCTGATTCTGATCAAAAACTGGATACTTGGTGAATGTCATTTACATTTGACATCACTGTTTCTTCATTGAATTTGAGAAATATCTCAGTTTGAAAAAACCTATTTATGTTGATTATATATATCAGTGTCATGTCACTTCACAAATACTTCAGTTTTCATTTTCCTCTAAATTTGCTAAACAAAAAATATATTTTTTTTGGACGTTTCGTTTCGTTTGACACGGTGAAGTTCACGCATGCAAATCGATTTTATTTTTCGTTTTTATTTTTTAAAATATAATTTAATTCGAACCTGCTTGTGTATTGGACCTTTTATTTTATTATATTTTGTTTTAGTGGCTTTTCTAAATAATATATATATTTAAATAAAGTATTTTTAATACAGTTACCAAATAATGAAAATTAGAATTTAATATGCAATTTAATTAATTCAAAATTAGCTATATTGTGGAAGTAAGTACATTATTATCCTTCCACACACTGTAGTACATGTCTACCTGATAAATACCTACACATCATTAATATTGAGTTTAAGTTGTCTAGCACCTGACACTAAGGTTGGACACAGTTTTACAAATATATTATTTGTTAACATTTTAAATTGGTTGAAAAATGTTTAACATGCTATTTAGAGAAGCCACAATATCACTATTATTTATGTAATTCTTATTATTTGCACCATTGTGACACCTATTAGCTTCGCATTACATTTTGTTTCTTCTAACGCATTAAAAGTTACTAACCCTAGACTAAGACGGTGTTTGTGTGTGATAAAATATTGATGTGACGAGTCGTCAAAGAAATGTGAACTTTATAGCCGAAAGTATAAAGTTTAAGTTTCTTTACAAAAAGTGTTCGCCTCATAAGTGATTCGCGCTTCGTACAAATTATGTGTTTTGAATCAGTTATTATAGTTTGTTCAATAATAAAAACTAATCAACAATATAACATAGCTTGGCCGCATCCATCAATTGAAAATCGGTTAATTTTTTTGAAAAAGCTATAGAACTGATAATACAAGGGTTTGTATATCATTGTAGGCCTTGAACGATCTATTACAGGAGTAAGGAACTGACCGACTGGTTTCAGCAAACTTCGGTTCGAGACTAACAATACCAATTGACAACAAATATTGTTCACAAAAACATTTTCGAGTAGTTTAGTGTCACACCACGATGTCACTAAAGTGAGATGGAGTTAAGTTTACGCCAATGGGATAACACCGGGCAATGTACCATAAGTTTTATAAGCAGGTGAATTAAATTGAACATTTCAGGTTCGCCAGTTAACAAACAGAAGTTAGCGAACCAGATGCTGCGCGGCAAAGAGGCGCCGGTGCAGGAGACCTCCCTGACTAGAGTAAGCGACGCCCCCACTCATACACAAAGACTTTACCACTTCGACACGCTTGCCGCGTGAGCCATGCGCGCCGCGACGCATTCCACGAGCGCGCGCCACATAACTCCTGCCACCTGACCACTCACGCTAGTGTGAACTGTCGTGGTTCATAACCGTGTGGCGTTATTTGGCGCGCACTCATACGAGAATGGACTCTTTCACTATTAACCAGTGACTCTTAAGAACATTAACCTTTTTATTGATGTTTATTCCATTTTTTTTTGTCTTTGTCAAAAAGTTAGATTGTCTTTTGTTTTTTAATGACTTTTCCTTGAAAAATGATAAGCTTATTATGCTTGCCTTAAATGTCATTAGGTTGTCAATCTGACATTGTCATTTTTGACAATTGACGGGACCAAATAGTGTCTAGTCTTAATATGTACTATTTTAATTTATTATTCCTACTTTTCTTTACTTAACGTTTTATAATGTGTTAGGAATATTCATATTTGCTTTATTAACGAGGCTTCTAGACAAATGTGGTAATGTAATCTCTGCTCTAAATTAACAGTATTTACTTACATATATAACATTTTTATGTTATGTACACTTTCATGAACAATAGAGAATTTCAATTTGAAAAAGGTGGAATAAACAATAACGGGTTTGTATATAAAATACATATAACTGATAGTTAATAAATCATTATACTATGAATTCATGCATAGTAGTAATAGTATCACGCGTCGTCAGTATTGAATAACATTTTTTACATAAATATTAAATTAAATTAATGTTTTATATAAACTTGTTCATTCTCGTTTTATAGTTCCGTACTAACTCCAATTTTGTTATGTATTGTGGGCAGAAAAGTGGTTCGTTTTGACAGATGTCATTGGCATCCGCCGGCCTAGGCAACTAGATGACAGTGACACTTGCTGAAACGTCAAATATCGTGATGTGCCGTCAAATATGATTTGGTGGTTTCAAGCTAATAAATATAAATAAAGTAATAGCTTTTTATAACTACTTTTCTGCCGAATGAAGAATATCGATGTTTTGTGTAATTTTATAACTAATACCTTTTGTGAAACGGGGCATGCCCTTGGTGGAGGTACTCAGCCGACTTCAAAACAAATGTGATTTGTTTCCAAATTTTTATTAAATAAATAAATTAGTCAAAAAGACATTTGGTGAGTTTTATTCAAGTTCTCTATTAATATTTTGGAGTCGGTGGTTTATTATCTTTCTCTTTAATTCATTATTTAAGATATGCTTATTACTATTAACACACAAAAGGTTTTGGTTGTTAAGTTACACAAGCCAACGGAGTACTTGATGTTTTATTATTATATTTGATTATTTAATTTAATATTTTTAGCATTTATTCGTGTAATGTGTATTGCGGTAATCGTTGTTATTGCACGCAAAATGAAAAGTGCGCGCACGCAATACCAACGCAGGAAAACAGACAATAGTTTAATTTTGCTTGATTTAATTACCTGACAGTATAATAATTTTGATTTAATATGAACTTATAATAAACGAATTATATTATGCCAAAAAGCCATAAACATACCTCAAAATCTAACTAATTCTTTATTTCAAAACCCACCTCTTTTATAAACTTCTTCGTGACACCCGTTTCATTGCGTGCGCGCACCGCTAGGGTTAATGGATTTTTTAATTTCCGGTAATCGGGAGTTGAACCCAATTGTAAACCAAGCCAGCTATTGTATACAGCATGTCTATAAACATCGGTCTGTACGTACGTGCGTGTCACAACGACCATTCCTACTAATTTCGAATTTAAATTATAAATAATTTATTGTCTTTTTTATGTGTTAATTTATTGTCTCGTTGTCTGTGTCACTGCCTTCTTAGTTTTGTTTTTATTTGCGCCATTTTGTACTTAGTCCTGCCCCCGGTTTAGTTCAAATACTTACGACATAGTACTTAATATTTTGTACTTATCGTGTCTTAAATGAAAATAGGTTTTGTTTTAAAAATTCCTGAAAAAAATATCTGGCAAATTGTTATTATTTATGCAAGTTTCGAAATATCAAGTTTAATAAGCTTTTGATTTTGTTCGCTTGTAATCAAAATGTAGAATTGTTATTTTATGACAAATTGACTTTCCTACAAATTGTTACATACAATCATATATGTAACGAAATACATAAAAAAACTAATACATGTTTAAATTGTTACAAAAACAATGACATTTGTCACAGACAGCAAATCATAGACATTCCATCTTAAAGAAATAACAGAAGTCAATTTGCCATAATGTTTTCAGTTAGCTTTACATAATGCACATTGTATTTTAAGTTATATTTTCATTTAGTTTTAATGATAAATTAACAAATTGGGGTAAATATGTATAAAGGGCACTAACTGGAGGCTTCGATTAATCGGTGGTTGTTTAGGAAATAACCTGGTGTGGGTTGTACCGCAATGTCTATTAAAAATGTAAGCACCCATCTGTTTTTACAGGTACGACTGTAAAACAAGAAGGATAATTAGTGAACAAATTCTATTTATTGTGAAATATTTTAATGAAATTATTTTCCCTGCGTTTTACGTGTTCTGTAGTATTTAAAGAGATTAGACAGTTGCCCTCGATGTTCCTAGTTGTCGAACACTGCATCACGTACTGATGTACGATGCAGGAATCTCCACTTAATTAGTACTTAACGTTTGTATGGGAGGGTGCGGCTTATCCAAAGGTTTTGGCGTACGGTCCGCGGACCGACAGACAGTTTATTATTGTGATAGAAATAAATGTATGTTTTTTAATATTTTTCGTTTTATTTATTTTATGACACCCATGCATGATGCACCTTTCTGTTCTCCGATGCATGAGAAGTTATTATTTCTAAATTAATGCTTAGTTTACATGATGGTTATTGAGAGTACACTATTATGTAATATTTTGTGATTTCTACCGTATAATTAACCTTGTTTAGAAATAAGGTTTATGTAATAAATATAATTTACACAAGTACGTTGTACACTTTATCCATCATGTGAACAGGCCCGATCGAACCTAAGGATCATTGCCATGTAATCGTAAGTATAGGAATATAATAAAAGGTCCAATGTACATTATTAATGTGGTTATTCTTTATCTTGCATGAAGGAACTTCTAAGTCCGATCCAAAACAGCGTAAGAATACTTTTCTTTAATATTGTTGTCAAAATATCAAATTAGAAATTAGATTTACTTACACATCACTGTCAGTTGAAATATATTTAGACAAGGATTTTGTTTTGGCTACAAATATGGTTGCCAAGCGAGAGTGGGGCTATTCCTACCAACTGTATTTTGAATTAACTGTCGTGTATTTTTTCCGTTGAATTGGTGACTACGAATTTTCTTTCAGCTGTCTTCTAGGGATTGTGAATTTTTGCAATCCACATCACAGCATATGTTGATAAAGTTGGTTCGCTTACTTACTCAGCTTACGGCCCGGCACCCTATGTTCCTCTCATTCTCACACGCGAGAGAGAAATAACAGGATGCAGGATAGAGATATGTTGACGTCGGATGCCGGAGCGTTAGATCGAGGGATTATCTTTTAAGCCGAAACCCCCCCACCCCTAAGGCTACGCCCCTAGGTTGGTTGCTATTAGTCCTCAATCCCGGATACCCTGTCAAAGGCATCTTTGCCATTGAATGTCCTGTCCGTGGTCCTAGCTCTACAGCTCAGGCTGAAGGCTCTTTTGGCTGGGGTCTAGAGCATTTTGCAGAAATGCAACCCTATTGTTACTCCACTGTCTTGCATTCACTGTCTCAGATCAGTGTTTCCAATAAGTGCGCTTTGTCTGAATCTGTCTCATCTGGCGCTTAACGGCACAAAACTCTACAACTGTCCCAAATACCAGTTTCAACCCGTTCCGATAAGCTATAGCAGTGTGGTGCAGGCTGTCTACTTTCTTTCTGCATTCGGTCTCTCATAACGAACACCTAGCTTCGAGACTCTCTTGTCAAGTCTTTGGGCGATGTTTCCCGGGTCTGAGTCTGCAGTCAGAGTCTGAGTCTGCAGTCAGAGTCTGAGTCTGCAGTCAGAGTCTGAGTCTGCAGTCAAGAGTCTGATTCTGTCTTTTCCTTATGAGACTCGCGAGATTGCCTCGCATTATGCAGTTTGTATGGTCGCCGTAATCCAAGATCCTTGTCTAAAAATATACAAACTAAATTATGAACCCTATACTCACCGTATGATCATTTTACCCAAAAAGTACTATTAAGCAGTATTAGCACAGATTATTTTGTTAAAAGATAGACATAGTTAAATTTAAATTAAATATACTACATGCTATTCATTATTCAATATTTGATGCTAATATTGTTTAACAAATTGGTGTGTGCCAAGACTCCCAAACAGAAGTGAAAACATTTTACTAGTCCTAGCCGACTCGAGACGTCTTACATCTTGCTTGATTGGATATTTGTTTATTTATAACCGATCTTTGCCGCTCAATCCCATAGATTACAACAAAAAAAGATTCAACGTAAATAAGTTTTCACTTCTAAAAGTAAATAAAAAATAATAATGCACTCACTCTTAGGTCGCTGTCAAATCAGTATTCATCAATTGAGCGTTAATCATAGTTATTTTCTATTGATGGATTTATTGTATGTAAGTGTAGTCTGCTTGAAAGTTGACCATCGATTGTGATGAACACATTTTCCATGAACAAGCTGTTAAGATATACGAGTAGATATGTAATAGATAAGATTACCAGCGTAATATAAAAATCATTGTAAAAAAAGATAATATAACTTACAAATTAGATATTTTAATAATTAACAATAAAAAAATAATTACTGTTTCTTCAAATAAATCCCTTTGAAATATTTTGATAGAAGACTATGTTATGTAAAGGAGATAGGGGGTGACCCCATCCCATTGTAAATGCTAGGGCGTAAAATAATCAAAATAAATATGTCCATGATCCAATTGCTTTAGGCGGTAAGTAACCCTGTCGTATCTATGTAATGTATGTTGATCTTGTTATCACTTATCTAGTTACCAAGGACTTGGCTATATTGCTCGAGTGGTGTGTTCATTTCATGACTAATAGTTAATTTCGGGAAATTAGAAGTACTTGAGTCTTAAGGTACCAGTCCGAGTTGGACTGCACCAGTTTGGTGAACATTAGTGAAGTGCCACGGACTAAGGTACGTTTCCATTGAAATGGAGCGGCCCGCAACTGACCAATCACAACGTTTTGACATTGTCAATAATTGGGCTTTTGAAAAAAAAAAATATTGATTTTTTAAATGTATTTTAAAACTTTATTATTAATAATATTGATATTTAATGCAAAAAACTTAAAAAAATATTTTTTCAATTAATTATAAACAATTAAAAATTGATGAAATTTAAATATAAATCACGTGACTATAAACGCGCCAAGATTGGTCACCGTAGTTGTGACGTCATAATGTTATAGCTATTTAACCATAAGTACGTACAGCGTTTACAATCAAGATTCCCGCCCTTTTATTCTCTTTCCCTCCAAAAGTTTGCGATGTAACCGAACCTCTTTTCATAAACATATAAAAAGTTTGCGATGCAACCGAACCTCTTTTCATTAACATTAACTAACATTATGACGTCACACGCGCTCGGGTTTGTTCGGGAGTTGTCGGAGTGTCTACGGTTTAATTATATTAATTATAATAAATTAATTTTTATTTTGAAATAACTTTTGAATTATTGCGAAAAAAAAGAAAAAAAAATAGTTTTGTTATAAAACTAATATATAATCTTTCCATTTACCATAAAAAAATATTATTTTTTTCAAAAGCCCAATTATCTTGTAATGCATTATGATTGGTCAGCTCAGCTCCGCGCAGTTCCGCTTCAATAGAAACGCGACATAATGTTCGTGGACCGTCTGCAGATGCAGGCTGCAGTCCAATTTTAAAATATACCTTTATTTTTAGCATAGTTGATGGTCAACCTTTACCGATATAAATAAGCTTGGTCACTGCAAGCTTTACTGACTTTACAGATGTTTTCACGCTATTCATACTCTTTCTCATAATTATAACTAAGGCGCTTAAAATAAAAGTATAGTCTGTAATGTACCAATGCAGGTCTCTCAGTTGATGTCAATGTAGTGAGGAGGATAAGGTGGTTTACTCTTCAGACATAGCTTGGGTTTGAGATCACCATACCGCCATAGGAAGCATAGTGATTACGCACATTCTTCCTTACTGTACTAATAACTTCACTGAGCAAGAGACTTTGCTTTACATTGAGATCATACATGCCGATACTTTGGATAAACACTTTACATTGAAAGCATAACATAATAAGGGCCTAATTCATAAACGCTTATTGAATTAACAGCACTTTAGCTATCAAACAGTGTGTCCCATTCCGACATACGCTATTTTACAAAGAGCAAAAGAGACAAAATACTTTATACTTACAATACTTACAGTGTTTTAGTTAAAGAGCGTGAATGAATTAGTGGTAATCTAGTCACTATCTTGTAATTTACACTTTTCTTCCCTGATCAAACCACTTGATTATTATATAGTGAATTATTTTATAATGTGACCACAATATAAAGTGTTTATGCGATGTACATCAGCCTAAGAAAATGTTGATCACTGTAGTACTTTGTCAGCTAATAAAATGTTAACAATATCTTTAGACTCAACATATGGGGGAACCACTAGGCGGTACACGCCTAGTGGTTCCACCCGCGACGCATAGATGGCGTTAGTCTAAACATATACGTTACTATCCCAGATTTGGTGGGGCCGTGCCAATACATTTAGCATTAACAAACAGGAAAAACTTCCTCTTTGTAAAATTTGTAAAGATAAGGTACCCATTTTCTTAAGGCCAACAGTACAAGAACAACAAAGTCCGTATATTGGTGCTACTTTTGTGCTGTGCGGTTTGTATCAAACGCTCGACGTGAATTGAACAACTGCTATTGCTTTTGTGTACGCTCTTAGTACTTAATTATTCTAGTCTGCACTAGTATAGCTCGAGTCATGAAAAGTGTCACCTCAGTACATTTTTTACTTGATGACAGCCGTTACTCGCGCTTTGCTATGATGCGATGAGCCTTCTACGAGTAGATCTACCGTAAGTTAGTCGAAGAGTAGCGTTTGAGTTTTCAATTAGTCTTGAGAACTTAATCACAATGATTTTAAAGATAGATTAAAAAAGTGATTTCGGCTAACTTGATAAAATAACATCTATTTCTTTCTAAAAAATTTAAACTAATTGATGTAAAAGGTAATGTAAAACTCAACCTTTTTCTTCTATGTACAGTCACGTGCAATGAAATGTATACACGGGCAGATTTGCAAATAAATGTCTACTCTGAAAATTTCAAAAACATATAGCCACTTAACAATTCATACTATATAACCACCCGAGTTTCTCACAATAATGTATATACATTTTTGTGCAAAAATATGGACACAGGTTGTTTTCAGATATTTGTATACACGATCACATGCAGAAATATGTATCCATTTTGAATTACAATAATAAATATGAAAACGATATTATTTCACAAAAACTGTATGTGTGCGTGACACACACTAAACGCGAAGTATTGTTTTTATTTTGATTACTTTGTGTGTGTGGGACACTAGGTTTCGCACTCAGCGCGTAGGTTGGTCTATGGTTATTACCTATCAGTCTAGTCTCTTTTTCAGTTGTTGCCCCAAAGAGGCTTTTCTTCCGCATCCTGGCTACCTTTAGAACAATATTTAAAAGACAAAAATGAATATTGTTTACATTAAATGGAAAATTACTTTGTGTACATGTTATTGAAATTAATACCCATTTGTCAAAATAGTGAATATATCCATATTTTTGCCAAAAATGTATACATTATTGTGAGAAACTCGGGTGGTTATATAGTATGAATTGTTAAGTGGCTATATGTTTTTGAAATTTTCAGAGTGGACATTTATTTGCAAATCTGCCCGTATATACATTTCATTGCACGTGACTGTATGTAGCAGAAATTGGCTTTGGTCATAAAATCGGCCATATTAGTTTACATTTTAAATTACTTAAAAAGTAATAGATTGTACAGGGCTTTTCATTGCATGTTAATTGTTATAAACTTATTATAATTATTGGTCAAACGTATTAAACAATATAATAGACTAGACTAGAGATAAAAGACGCGACCATAAACACATGAATAGCCAATTACTATTTATCCAGGCATAACCCGCAACCGGGGACGCCGGCGCGTGTCCCCGCGCGGCGGCCCGGCCTACGGCAGTGTAGACTCCTCGGAGCCCCTCGCCTCCACCAGCGGGACGGTCAATGGGTTCACCGACGAGATGTAGACTCCACGCGGTATGTACTGACGGACCAAGGAGGTAGAACGTGACAACAGACAAACATGAAACATGGATGTAGGACTCATCCATAACAGATAATCATGTAACAAGAAGGACTCCACAGACAGAATAGATAAACTACATAGGTACTATTTGTGGTTTTTGCAAATGCGCACTTCAATGTATTTTCTCTGGCGAGTCCGAAGCCGGTTTTCCCACTAAAGACAATTTCCTCTATAAAGGAAAATGGTTCTATTCAGTGATGAGATGAGTAATAATACATTTAAATCACTAAAACTTTTTCTTGTACACAAAAAATTTCTTTAGTTGCAAAATAGACATTAGTTTACATAAATAAAAAACAGATGAATGGACCTATAAGTATTTTTACTAAGGTAATCTGTCAACAATATTTCCAAAGTTATTTGATTCCTTATCAAAAAAAACATGAATAAAACTAATTCATGTAATGTTCGTCGTTTATCGCCTTGGGGAAAGTATGAGGACAAAATGTTTTAAAAGTTAACGTTACATAATAATAATAATATATCTATTATCAACTTGACAAAATATTCTAAAATATTGAGTAAACTGTACATATATTTAATTAATATGCTAGTTTTAAGGCGTTGCTGTAAAATAATCAAACTATTTGAAATTTATATTTTTATTGACATTAATACATACCTAGTTATTTTATTTGACACGAAGGCACAGTGGCGCCTTCACTATCTTGACGACTACATTTGGAACTAACATAAAAAATCCTTAACTAAGGCGATTTCATAGTTCCCATAGACAATTTCATAGTTCTCACTGTACTGATAAGTTCAGTGAGTGAGATGACTCGACCAGTTTATAAAACCAAAACATTTTTATAAATTAAGCGTTAGAATGTAGGAAGAAAATTGATATTAATTACTAACCAAATGGATATTTTGTAACTGTATATTTTGGTTAGATTTAACATGTATTAGGAATTAAAGTAAATACTTTATTAGTTATTTGCTAATTGATTACATATGTGTCTATGTATCTAAAATATTATATTATCTAAATATATGTACCTTACGTATATTCTAAACATAATATTAAAACGTCTCGAAGTTAGACAAATGTAAAATACTAATTAGTTAATACTTTATTTATGTGTTTTGTAAATAAATAATTTACAATTTTACATTATTATGTAAATTAGATTTTCGACGGTTAATAATAAGCTTCTTGGGGTGCTCTAGCTACATTATTTCTTTCACAATTGATACAATTAAACTCTGGTATTGTGTGACGTGGTAACAAATGTTTTTAACTATTCTTGTGATTATTATGAAATAGGTTTCAGTATTTTGTTGTAACTCCAAATTGTCTTATGTTTTAAAGTTTATTAAGGTTTTAAATTGTCTTATGTTTTAAAATTGATTTAGGTTTTAAATTGTCTTACGTTTTAAAATTGCTTTATGAATTTACTTAGATTGACAGCCTATAATCTGATTTTGCAACTGTGTTTTATACCACGTTACAAAAAAGAGTGCGATGATATCATTTAAACTTTAAAGTATGTACTTATAAATTTGTAGTTAAGTAATGTAACTCGCGCACTTTTATATGTCATGTCTTGTATTGGACTGTTGAGGCCTAAACAACTGAGTGTCCAACATAGCTTAAACCTTAAAATAAAACCAGAAAGGTTGAACTTCGTTTAACTTAGAACGTGCGATTTAGGCGGGAGGCGCCGCACAATTTGGCGCCCGCTCTGAGGTGTGTAAGGGGCCTAAACCTGTTTGGTTTATATTTTATGGTATATTTTTTGGGCCTTTGCCCAGCAGTGGAACATTACAGGCTATACTATAATGTATAAAGAATTCACATCTCTTTCGATGTTTATAAATATTGGCTAAGCTCAGTGGCGTAGCGTGCATTGGCGGGACCCCGTATAAAAAATTGTTTGGGGGCCCTTATATTGTTTGGGGGTAAAGATTTTTCACAAAAGAAAAAAAATATTGTGAAAAGAAATATTTATTTATTATAACATAATTTAACCATTTTACAACTAAAAATCAAATTTTAAATATTCATTCTCCTTGCCTTTTTTTCGGCAAACTGATTTATTAAATCATTTATGGCTGATAGCCGGGTCATTTTAGACATAAAAATAGTGATCAAATAAAGAAAATTCCGACAGAGCCAAATTTTCGTAGAGACCTTAGGTTTACCACAAGGAATAAAGTGTCAAAAAACCCCATCAGCCCCATGTGAGCTTAGGGACTTATTCGGGGCCCAAGGTCAAAATTTTAGGTTTTTTGGATTTTTCTCGAAAACGGTAAGTTTTATCGAAAAAGTACCTGAGAAAATAAAAAAGCTTATAAAATTCTCTATAACTTTAATTCTATCCACTTTTTTCCATATTCCCAACCGTTATTGAACTACACGCTCCAGAAATGTAAAAATTAAGGACCTCGGGCAGGTAATTATGGAGCCTGCCCCAATGCTCAACAGTGACATGACCTATGTCATTTGAAAGGTCTTGAAGAGTTGTACAAGTTACTCCTAGACAGTTATATCGAATTCGATGGCCAACTCGGTGTTTTCGACCACCGAAGAATTACCACTGGAGGTGCTGTGGAGCCTGGACGGAATGCTCAACAGTGACATGACTTACGCATTTGAAAGCTCTTACAAGTCACTTTTTGATAGTTGTGTCGAAATCGACGCCGAACTCGGTGTTTTCGACCACCGAAGAAAAAACACTAGGTGTATGTGCACTAATGTGCAGTTGACCCTGATGGTATTGCTCAACAGTGACATAACTTATGTCATTTGAAAGCCCTTGAAGATTTGTCCAAGTCACTCCTTGACATTTATATCGAATTCAACGGTTAACTCGGTGTTTTTGACAAAAAAAATATATACAACTTCACTCTCATTTTTTGGTCTAAATTGACCGGATTATCAAGGAGTGACTTGGACAACTCTTCAAGGGCTTTCAAATGACATAAGTTATGTCACTGTTGAGCAATACCATCAGGGTCAACTGCACATACACCCAGTGTCGATTCTTCGGTGGTCGAAAACACCGCGTTGGCGGTCGATTTCGATATAACTGTCAAAGAGTGACTCGTACAACTCTTCAAGAGCTTTCAAATGACATAGGTCATGTCACTGTTGAGCATTAGGATCAGGGTCGATACTTCGGTATAGCATAGCCCAACTCCATTCTTCCCTGGTCGAAAACACTAAGTTGCACGGCGATTTCGATATAACTATCAAAGAGTGACTTATAAAACTCTTTATGAGCTTTCAAATGATATGTGTCATGTCACTGTTGAGCAATACGATCATTATCGATACTTCGGTGGTCAAAAACACCGAGTTGGCCGTCGATTTCGATATAACTGTCAAGGAGTGACTTGTAAGAGCTTTCAAATGACATTAGTCATGTCACTGTTGAGCAATACGATCAGGGTCAACTGCACATTAGTGCACATACACCTAGTGTTTTTTCTTCGGTGGTCGAAAACACCGAGTTTGGCGTCGATTTCGACATAACTATCAAAAAGTGACTTGTAAGAGCTTTCAAATGCGTAAGTCATGTCACTGTTGAGCATTCTGTCCAGGCTCCACAGCACCTCCAGTGGTAATTCTTCGGTGGTCGAAAACACCGACTTGGCCATCGAATTCGATATAACTGTCTAGGAGTAACTTGTACAACTCTTCAAGACCTTTCAAATGACATAGGTCATGTCACTGTTGAGCATTGGGGCAGGCTCCATAGTTACCTGCCCGAGGTCCTTAATTTTTACATTTCTGGAGCGTGTAGTTCAATAACGGTTGGGAATATGGAAAAAGTGGATGGAATTAAAGTTATAGAGAATTTTATAAGCTTTTTTATTTTCTCAGGTACTTGTTCGATAAAACTTACCGTTTCCGAGAAAAATCCAAAAAACCTAAAATTTTGACCTTGGGCCCCGAATAAGTCCCGAAGCTCACATGGGACTGATGGGGACTTTTGACACTTTATTTCTTGTGGTAAACCTAAGGTCTCTACGAAAATTTGGCTCTGTCGGAATTTTCTTTATTTCAATTGTTTAAAATGACCGGATAATGATGATGATTTTAGTTTTTCTAAAGTTTCTACCTCTATGGACAATAGTGAGAGGTCTGAACATCCAATGTAGAGTATGTACGTACACGTACATCGCGATATCGATTTTATTATTGAGGGATTCCCCGCTGAGTTGCAGATGAAGTAAGTAAAACGGGGAAGTCCCGCAGCCCGCCATAACGATGTAGAGTGTTGCCAACTTTTGAACGCACGCTTAAGGCGGGATAAAAAGTAATTGCTTTATAGAATTTTGTCATTTGTAAAATAAAATAAGGGAAGTTTTTATTTATTTTTCCTTACACACTTTGGGGGCCCCCGTGGCCCGGGGGCCCTGTATAATTGATACGGCAGATACGGCGGTAGCTACGCCCCTGGCTAAGCTGCAAGCATTTAAGCTCTTGCTTATGACAGTAATTTTTGAAAATCATATCCTTTTTATTTCCAGTTGGTTTATTGACTGTAGATAACTAATTGTGTTCTAAGTTTATGTAAAATTCATTTTGCGTGCCTTCTAAAGTCAATTTGCTAAGCAAAGACTAATTTTAAATTGTTAAGTTTTAAGAGGTTACCATTTTGATTCGTTTTCTTAACAATACAACAACTGGCCTAACCAAATCAGCATTTTAATGATTCCATTGTTTATTATTTAATTATTCATAATATTTTTTAAATGTAGTTGAATTACACAGATACATATATACCAAAACATGCAAAACCAAAAGCAATGCATAGAGTATAGAGCAAAACAATCATGGCGTGTTGATGCTATTTCATTCGTTGACGCAAATGTTTAATTATTTGTGTAATATTATTTTGAACTAATCAGTATCATTAGGAGGCTATTAACTATATGAATACGGAAGTATTTTATTGAAGGCTAGCTATAGACGCTTGAAAAGCAAAATGTTTCTTATTTGTAGTTAATGTCTAGGTATTCTATATGATATGCTGTGACTTAGGTAATATTAGGCAAGTACATTCCGGTAATTGAGAATATGATTTTAATATCACAACTTGATATATTATTATGATAAAGAAATACTTATTGTTCTTTCTTTATATTTTTTATGTTACCTTTTTTATGTTGGTCCTATTTTCAATACCATCAAGAGATAATTAGTTTTTAATTTCAATATTGTTTATAGTTCTTTACTGCCTAATAATTTGTGTAAACATTTGTAAAACGTATAAGCAGCTTGTTCTTGGCTAGTGACTTAGTAACTCCCAAAATTTAAGATCTCAAGAGTTCGTTAACTAATTATATACCTTATATTTCTGAAAAAACTCTAGAAATTATCTCTATAACATAAACATGAAGAAAAACACAGATATACTTTCGGCCACCCATCTTAAAATCAGCTAGTCGTTGCTTCATAAACGTAAGATACTGAAAAAGGAAATAATTTGAAAATTTATTATATTTTATATCCATTTTGTATTAATAAAAATGTACCTTATTTGTTAACCAATAAGAGTTAAGACGAACTAAAACATTTTATTACTTTTGACACTGTAATAGAGGTCGAACATGTAAGACCTAATTTAGTTTTAAATAATACTAAAACCTAGTGTTTTTTTCTATGTACCTCTAGTATTCGGCCGAAACAAAAATGCATCTACTTAAGGTAGAAAATGATTGGCTAGTTTGGGTTTTATAAATAGTAATTTCTGTCACATATAATATACCTATTTATATTCTATTTTACTTACGATAATTCAAATTCAAACCATCAAGGCTGATTTTTCAACCAAAGACAGCTCCTTCCGTTGAGGAAAAAGGTTCAGTGATGAGGTCAGAACGAATGAAATCACTAAACCTTTTTCTTCTTCAGAAGGAATCCTCTTCGGCTGGAAAATACACAGTTTACATTTTAACTGTAGTATAAAAAAACTAGAGTGTAAACTTTGTCTTTGTAAATCATAGACAAACTTCATATTAGGTAGAATGTGCGTGACAGAGACAACGCTATACAGAACCGAAACTAGCCAATCATTATCCTTTAAAGTAATGGGTTAATGTTTCGGGTACTGTAACTGTAAATATCATTATAATCTACATTTTCTATGCGTATATGTAACTCTGTATTTATGTGTTAAAATGTGTAATAGTTTATTATTAAAATTTAAATAATTATTTGTCTTTAACTATCTTGAAAATGCTAAAAAACCTTTGTAACAAACTTAATAATTGTACCTATCTATCTATAGATGAATTAATGTTTTTTTAATGGTATTAAAGGGTTTGCACTGTCGTTCAGAGTATATAAGATAGATATACCTTAAGAAAGAAAGCTGCTTAACCCGTAGGTAGGGTAAAGTCGCCGGGTGTTGACTGCAAGGGATTTTTAGCCATTACAGCTGAAGTCTGCCGAAAAAAGATAACCTTCTTTTGGCAGAATTTAACTGTACAATGTTTAATTTAAGATTTTTAGTCCGGAACACATATCCTTGTTCGTTTTTAAATACGGAGTGAAGAAGTGAAAATAAAAGAGATGTTAGGTCGTATCAATTTAATTTGTTACCAATTGTAATTACTTACAATGTCGGCGAGGTGACTAGATTCGTTTTGTTGTAATGTTTGAGCAGAAAATATCACGCATCCGTCAAATAATGTTTCGTGTGTGGGCAACACTTGCTCTGTTGTTATACATACAAAAATATATAATATATACGTCATACATATATAAAATAGATAAAAATATATAATAAATAGTATAATATTACTTAAAGTTACGTTCCGTTCACACAGTCCTATCACAAACTTAACAAGGAGTACTATTTTAAAAACAATTCAACAATTAACATTCCAATATTACAAACAAAACAAACAGAATATTAAAAATATTATTTCATTTAACAAACTTTAACACGGCACATCTTAAATATAATTTATAGTCTAGCAGTAACTCTACCTTACATTATTTATACCAAAACACCACAAAAATAACACGTCGGTTACAATAAATATTAAAATTATTCGTAAAATGAAACGCATAAAATATTAAACAATGTTCTATTTTTAAAATGTTCTGCTTTGCCAGAACTTTTTGCAGCATTTCTTGTCTATTAATGGCTTCAAGATTTATGACCATTCTAAATTAAATTTTCAATTACATGTGGCAATGATGTTATAGTCAAGTTTCGGGTTGTTATAAAACTGAGGAAATACTTAAAGTTAGTGTCTAGCTCTAGATCATCTATTTGTTGTTAATTAATTATGATATTTGGTCTTGGTATCAATAGATAATGTTCAGTCGTCTTTACAACTTTTTGAGCAAACAACCTTTTTTGAACGATCTTTTTCATCAATAATTGTTGCGTGGAACCCGTTCATTTAGGTCGATTTTGAAATCGAACATGGGCTGTGGTTTTCCATTTTGAACGTGGGTTGTTGAGTCTGTTGAGAGTGCGCGCCCAAAAAGGTAGTGTGTGGTGGTTGTGTGAGGTTACAGCTCTAGAGGCCCGAACAGGTGCTTGGCCTGGCAGTCCTCGTTGGCGTCTCCGAGGAACTGAGCGAACAGCTCCTGGTACCGGGAGAGGGTTAAACCACCCTTCTTACGGTCGTCGTCCTGGAAATAAAGGGGGTAAGTCGTTAGTTTATGGTAAATATTTGGTAATTTTTAATGGCGTGGGAACCTTCCCGTGACGTGTTTCCGCGAGATCGGGTACGTAATTGTGTGAATAGTTTCAACACGAATTATACTTAGTTCCGTTTCATTTCAACTACTGAACAGATATTGATAAAAATGGTGCAGACAGATACTGATCCTTGAGAAAGGATAGTGGCCTTTAATCCTGAACTTCATAGTAAATTGCGGGGAGCCGCTAGTCGCTTTAGTCATAATTTCTGAGAAATCATCATTGTTAGCAAGCTTTTTGACGGATGACATTGATAGTACTTCATAATTTAAAAAAATAGAAAAGAACAAAGAAATCGTGTTCTAGATTTAATTTGAATGTCTACGTGTTTCTAATTTCCGTCCTGTCTAAAATATCAAAAACGTTTGAATAGTATTCTCATTGTAGAGGTTGGCGGGCGGCCAACGGGGATCTCTGGCGATTCGGGATTTCTACTCCATGTTGCATAATTTCATACATTTTCATAACATTGACAGGATAACATTCAATATACTTTTTATAGTTATTTTTTAGATATTTTTGGAATTTAATAACGCTATTTACTTGTCGTAATTTGTTAGCTTGTTTTTATTTTGTAAGCTTGCTCGTTACGTATTTATTTTTTGATTGATTTTGATCTAATTGATCAATGACATGAGAGGCTTCTCCAAGCATTACAGGCTTTTAACATACACATTTTTTTTTCTTACGAGAGTTTAAATGTGAACTAATGTGGTCGGTCTTCCAGCTGAAGACGATTTCTTCTGAAGAGAAAAAGGTTTAGTGATTTCATTCCCTTCACTGAAAACTTTTCCTCAACGTTGTCTTGGGTTAAAACATCAGTCATGATAGTTGGAATTTTAACTCTCAAAATAAAAAATAGATCATACATGATTGCTTTTCAAAATTGTTCGTGTCTTATGACATATTTACGTCAAATCATGAACCACTGTAGAACTTTAAAATAATTACTTTATCGTAATGTTATCGCTTCTCGTCTGTATCCGTCTATTTGTATCCAATTGTTAGCTACGCTCTTGTCATCGGTCTGTGCCAAATGAAATTAAAATCTTTGTTATCATGGTAATTCGCTGGGTTCCGTCGAGGGCTGTGTCAACGACATGCGGAATACCAATCGTGTGCCAAGCGGATTCGCCCAATACCCACATTATATTATACACCTATTTACCGAGCAGCGGGTATTTCTAGAAACTCCCAGTTATTTACGGCCACATGTTTATGAGTGGTTATCTCTTCCTTAATACATCATTATGTATTTAAAATATTTTTCTATTCGTTTGTTTGTAATTATGACATTCTTCGTGGAGTTTGTTTGTTTTGTTATGTTAGGTTAAGGTTGCAGTTATTTTAGGCTTTAAAAGACGTGCTATGCTATACTAGATGTTATGTATTCTTTCATTTTCGATAGCTTAAAGAGTACTGAGTAGGTATATTTGGATACGGTTGTAATATCGTTTAGCCGGAAGGCCATTGGTATAGTGCATTTTACGTTCGGACGTAGGGATCATTACAATACCTGAAAAGTAATTTCATTCAATCTATAGTGGACGGATGTAACTTTGGTCTTAGTTTCGAGAGGCTATACGCTGTTTATTTCGACTAATGAGGGTTGTACCTTACTTCCTTGCAACGTCTTTATCATATTAGTCGCGAACAACGGTAGGTATGTATGCAGCCTAACATTTTGTGCTAACGCTTACTATTACGTAAGCGTAAACTTTTGCAACCCTAAAACTAACACCACCCAAACATTTCCAAGTATGTACTTACATTCAATAGCGAGTTGAAAGCGTCATCGATGACCTTGATGTCGTCCACCACCATTCTCGACACGCAGTCGTACCGGTACTCCTCGACGCCGATGACTCCGTCCGTGTTGATGTCGATCATCCTGAAGTTGGTCTCGATGAAAGCCTTCATGGCCTGCGGGAAGTCCTCGTACTTGCGCCCGAGGCAGCTGTTCTTCACGGCCTGTTTGAACTCGTCCACTGTGATGGTACCGTCCTGTAAGGATGTGCTTTGAGATATTGTGGAGAGCGCCTGACTGCGGCTCAACGGATTCTGGTTTATTGGTTATTGTCAACAATGTATGGTATACATATCCATGTAAAGTAATATGCAAAGTTTTATATATATGGAAAGAACGATCGGATTGAGCCGAACTCATACAGTTTGGCTTGAGGTGGTGCACACATACGGAAAAATCGCCTCAGTTCACGTTAGTTCAGTTGATTCCACTGACTGGACCCGAGCTTGACTGATGCGCGATTTGTAAATGGATTTCGATCAATTAGAACTGAAGGCAAATGTCCATATGTGGTACCATTGACTTCGCTAGAGATTCAACGAATACTTAAAGTTTTTATGATTATTTATTTTAATATTCGGAGATTTAGAATATTTGTATTCGTTGTATCACTAATCCTTTATCGAGATGTGGATAATATATATACTTACATAATGTTTTCGTACCCTTTAGAAAATAATCTAGAATCGAAGCAGTCAGTATTTGACTAGTTAGAATTAATAAGTCTGAATCGGATATTATATTTAACTGTTACAATCCTTAAAGTAGTTAGATACTGAGTTACAACATGAGTAAAAGGCGTTTTCAGTGTGATGGGCCTCATTTAACTACATCGTTTAATTAAGTCTGAAACAAAAGTTATATTCACCTGATGAATCCTTACTGAAGGTACTGATTTAACATCATCTACTTATTTTGAACAAAGTAACAAACTTTACATTATGTACAATGAATGTTACTGAAGTTAATTTACGTGGCCAATGTCCTATATCCTAGATACGTTCTAATATTAGCGACATACCGTAGTATTACACTGAGTTGCCATTATTCTGTCCCCACCTGACATTAAGGAAACACTGACATACTAACTGACTACGAAACGTACAGTTTATGTATTAAAATTAGAATGGTTATGAAATTTATTTTCAAGAATTTTAATTGAATTTGCAGGGTGGATTTGTATTTAGTATAAAAAATCTGCGAATAAACTTATAAATGTTTTAAGTTTCAAGAATACAAGATGAAAAAGTAATTACCTAAGGACAGATGGGACTGTAATGACAATTGACAAAATCATAAAGGCATCTAAAAGCCTTCCTTCTCTGACTAAATTAAAGATTAGATTATGACTAACTTTAATTCAATAGATTATCTTCTAGGGTCACTTTTCAATTTGACCTAGTGTGGGTTGGATAAAATCACAAGTATTCTTGTTGATTTAGGGGTAGTTATTTAATTTCAAAGAATCCGTTGAGCCGAGTCAAGCGCAACAACTTATATCTAAAGCGCGAAGCTTGGCGTGTGCTGCGCGGGCGCATGTGTGAAGAGGAGAATTCGGCGTCGTTGACATTGGGCGAGTTTACTAGGTGCGAGTCGACAAGCAATCCTAGCTAACGTTAAGTTGAAAAGAAAAATCCCAAGTAATCATAAACTCAAAGCTGACGTTAAGTTTGTCGTGATGCTCGCCTTTGATTGGTCGCGACTCGTAAACTCGACCAATAGCAACAACGCTTTGCTGCAGAATGTCGTTAATAAGAGTGGACCTCATTCGCACGGACTTTTGTGCCAATAAACTGGTGAAATTAATCAATTAGAGGTACCAGTATCGAGATAAAAAGGGATAGTTACGATGCTATGATTTCTCAGAGAACTGTGTCGGACCACTACGTTTTAACGCTCTCGTGCGAATGAGGCATGTTGTGTTTAAGCAAAGATAGGCGTTACAGCTTATCTAGGTTCTACAACAGGTTAAATACTAACTTAACATTAATTTTTATGATTTAACCTCGCTACTGAATCTTGTTTTGAACGAGAGGAAGACCATTTCAATTAATATATGGTTATACGAATATTGTATGTAGGTATCTATTTGTAAGTGTGTATTGGGTGTGTTTCTTAAAGTAATGTTTTGTGTATTCGATGTTAACATTTTGTCATGAAATAATATTAGACATATTTAATTAAACTAGTTAGGTTCGGGAGTAAAAGTAATTTTGTATATAAGACTCTTTCAAAAGTTTCATCTACAGTTCAGTACTTTGTACTTATATCAATCATTTTATTATCATTAATGAAACTAAATCCAATAAAAGATACTGTAAATTATAAGTTAAATTAGGTCCCTATATACTTGCACTACTAGATATATTATCACTACTAGATATATTATCGCTTAGTACTAACTACTTGCATTAACATAAATTAAAGGAGCCCAGCTACCAGAGTTACTGACGAGTATACTACGTTTGGTATCCAATCCACCAACCATATCAAACGTAGCCCATCCAACTCTGGCACAGGGCACCAAGCACAAGCTACCTCACAAACCATCAACACTAAAACAAAATACTACCAATTACGAACATCTAGCGGCCGTAAGCGCGCGTGGCGTATCGTGTATAGTGTAACCAACATAATCTGGCACCTTGTCGAAGTCCGCGAGCTGCGCGATCTCCTCCCAGAGGCTCAACATGACGTGCTGGTACTTGGCGAGGCGCGCGGGGGCGCAGTCCCCCTTGCCTTCGAGCACGCACGTGCGGAGCGCCAGGCAGTGGAAGTCACGCGCGTCCAGGAACCCGTTGTTGTCGATGTCTGCAACAGAAAAGGGGAGGGTTTGTATTCATTAAGTTGTACGCCTCGCTGGTCTAGGGGTATGTGCTCTTGCCTGCCAACACTGGGATCCCAAGTTTAATTCCCGGGTCGAACGAAAAACATATTTCGTACTTTTCTTATTTTGCTAAGTTGTTTCGGATTACTGAAACTGGCCTTCCGGACTACTGTTTTAATCCCATCATTTTGTATAATGAGTGCAAATCGTGTGAGTTTAAAAAGTATGTACCTATGCTGTTTTAATAAACGAGTTAAAATGAGACAAAATCCGGATCCCGTTTATCTTTGGAATAGTGCCTAGGTTAGGTGGATAATAGCTCCTTTTTATCAATAATTTATTGTTATAAAATTAGTAACGCTGTGCCTATGATGGCGCGTCGAATAGCTAGCACACAAATTATGATCACTTCATTACAATGTCTAACAGACATTCCTGATGTAATTCAATAATCAAAGTTATTAATACCTATACAAATTGGCTTCCATTCCTCCTAGAAATTCGGTCCAAATCCCTAAAGCAAACAAACTTTATAGGAAGCTGTAAATTATCGTGTCACATTGAGCATGTTTTTAAAGGCTGGGCAGTAAATTACGATTGTCGAGAGAAGATTTTAATCATATCGTATCGTATTCATAATTAGAGCGTTTGATGTTAAACACTGAAATATTATTTTCGATTAAGTACTTTAGATTGGGTCATTAAAACGTTTATAACATTGAGCTGATTGATATAGCGCTCGTGGCGTAGTTTGACTGAGCAGTGTCATTGCGATTGTTAAGCAACGTGCAGCTCGGCCCCTACTTGGACGGGTGGTCGATAGTGGCATTTCCACATGAGCGCTACCGTGCTTCGGAGGGCCTGGCGTAGGTCCTGGTTGTACCAATCGACAGACCATGTCAGAAGCCTTTAGGCGGTCTAAAACCAGGGTTGCCCACTGACCACTGACTCGAACTTACCTTATTTATGAACTTCGTGATACGGTATGGTACTCCACTGCCATTATAAGGCTAGCAGCTTCTAACTAAACTCGCTCAATAGTCTCAATAGCTTACTGAATAATACTGAATAGGCTTGGGAGTGGACAAAAATGATGATGTTGGTAAGTTTCTACCAGTGGCGTAGCGTGCATTGGCGGGACCCCGTATAAAAAATTGTTTGGGGGCCCTTAGATTGTTTGGGCGTAAAGATTTTTCACAAAAGAAAAAAAAATTGTGAAAAGAAATATTTATTTATCATAACATAATTTAACCATTTTACAAATAAAAATCAAATTTTAAATATTCATTCTCCTTGCCTTTTTTTCGGCAAACTGATTTATTAAATCATTTATGGCTGATGATGATTTTAGTTTTTCTAGTAAGTAAAACGGGGAAGTCCCGCAGCCCGCCATAACGATGTAGAGTGTTGCCAACTTTTGAACGCACGCTTAAGGCGAGGATATGTGAAAATAACGCGCATAGTCGCTACTTTGACGATCAAATATTAACACTTCTATCGATTCTATCAAAAAAATTTAACAACCAATTAAAAGATTATATCCTTAATAAAGTTTTAAATTGAGTAGAATTTTAAAATTCATAATAATAATGTAGATATAAGATGCACAAAGTAGCACCAAATATTTTTTTTCTCGTCCTAGATCTCGTTATTTGAAGCGATAATCATAGTTTTTTTTTGGAATATCAATTTCCTAATACTCACTTAGATTTTAAATCAGTTACATTTTTCATTAGACCCGCCAATTTCTATAAAAACGCAAAAGAGTTCAACTAAAACGAAATATTCGCCCGCCATGTTTCACGCACTTGAGTCTTGCTTGACAAATCTCAACCTTATTTTATGGAATGCAGGCATCGCATCAGATTGTTTACTAGCTTCAGTCGACGAGCGTAGCTCGTAGTGTACGGTTGTGTACCGGACGCTCTGCTTCGTGACTTTTTGTCTATAAAATCGACTATTGTTTACATCATGGTAAAATAAAGTATCAATAAAATCAGAAACTGTTGCACAAGGAAGCGGAAAAGGAAGGTAAAAAGACATGCTGGTATGTTTGGGCATGTATGTAAAATTAATAAATAGCTGTTCAATAATATTCAAAGAGTAAAGGTTCAAAGAGTAAATTAGTGACTTGTAGACTTGTTTATTTTTTAGGTATCAGAGTAAACAGTCAGATAATATACCTATAACACTAACTGAACTTGTTCCCGTGTAACCAATTCATGCACAATAGTCCAGTCGGGGTAGACATAAATCTAGCCTGAAATAGAAAAAAATCCGGGGAGCGATTTTTTTTAATGTCGTGGGGGGGGGGGGGGGGTGTTGGGAGTATAAATCTCGATTTTCGAACTAATCCCGGTAGAGGATTCGCCGCCATCTTGTTTTAAAGTTCAATTTTTTTGTTTTTCTGAAATAACTCGTTAATTTTCAACTTTATAGCAAAAATGGTCCTATCCAAAGTTGTTGGAAATTTAATTTTCCACAAGTTTGGTCATTATAATTTTTACGCTAAGATCAATATTTGCAGAGCTATACTACCAAGTTTATCGAAAAAATTTCCTTCCACATTTTCCATACAATTTATTTTATAAATAAACTAGATAATAAACAAAAATATGAGCAATAGAAACAATTTAACCTCCGATTTGAGTATAAATCCGAAAATATTGATCGTGAAGTGAAAAGTGCGAGAACCAAAGTTGAAGAAAATAAAATTCCACCCATTACGATTTTTTCGATAAACTTTTCTTTCGAAAACTCTGCAAATATTGATCCTAGCGTAAAAATGGTAATAACCAAACTTGTGGAAAATTAAATTTCCAACAACTTTGGATAGGGCCATTTTTGCTCTAAAGTTGAAAATTAACGAGTTATTTCAGAAAAACTAAAAAATTTAAAGTAATCAATAACCGAAATCACAAACCCTGATATTTCGCTGTCGCTACTGCACACTGGTATAATCTTCGATCAACAATATACAACTAGATATCGGGTCACGTACAAAATCAAAGCTAAATACTGTCCGTGTGGATGACGTGTGACAGCATATTTTGTTTACTACCGAACTGAAAAGAGTTTTAAAACAGTTCGAAGTTCAACCTAATTACAACCATTACACCTAGCAATAAAGTAGCAAATCTTATGAATAACATAAATAAGTGACAATAACGCCTCACTTTTCAAATGAGGCGTTATTCACCGAGACGTATTTTTTGCGCCGACCCGACATCTAGTTGTGCATTGTTGATCGAAGGGTATAATAAAAAAGATTCAACGGTAATTTTCATTTATCCAGCGCGCTTTGTGCGATGTTTTGTAGCGGGGCGCGCGGGTAGCGCCCCGCTGATTGCCGCACCTCACCCCCTCAGATCTGCCCGAGCGCCACATATCCTCGCCTTAAGGCGGGATAAAAAGTAATTGCTTTATAGAATTTTGTCATTTGTAAAATAAAATAAATTGGGAAGTTTTTATTTCTTTTTCCTTACACACTTTGGGGGCCCCCGTGGCCCGGGGGCCCCGTATAATTGATACGGCAGATACGGCGGTAGCTACGCCCCTGGTTTCTACTCGTAATGGCTACAACAAAAGTTATAAACATTACTATAACGCGAAAAGCTTTTATCTGTTACGCTTAACCGATTTTGCTAACATTCCGCATGGACATAGTAATGATGACCTACAAGTCAAACGTAAGCCATTTCATCCCGAAATTCCCACGATACGTGTCAAGAAACTGCTGGGAACAGCTATTAAAACCTCTAAGCTGATATATTTATCTATCCTACCCTTTAGCATTGAACTAAAGAGCCGATTAACATAGTAGACTGTTACTGTCGATCTCCCAATAGATGTCGCAACTCTTGGCGCGGCGCGGCGCGGGCTTGTAAACAATACTCATTAAATAGCATTCTTTTGCCAGGAGCCTCGGGCTCCATCGCAAACTAGACTCAGTCAGCGACTAGTCTCCGAAGGCCAATGGTAAGATGGCGAATGATATAAATGAAGTGTATATAACTAGCCGCGCCCCGCGGTGTTACTCGCGTTGTACCCGTTCCCGTGGCAATTTCGGGATAAAATGTACACCATGTGTTATTCTGATTTATAATCTATATTTCTGTAAAGTTTCATCCAAATCAGTTCTGTAGTTTTGTCGTGAAAGAGTAACAAACATACATAGTTACATACATACATCCTCACGAAATTTCGTATTAATAACATAGGAGGATAGAATAAGTCGTGTGGAAAAGGAAACTCGAACAGAAATGGAACGTTTTTAACTTCAATAACATAATACGAGTACCTATATCTCATTCAATAGCTTATTTAGTTTTTATATTTTTTGGGCAAATTGATTGGGAGAGTTGGGAGTTTGATGTGGAGAGTTTCTCTTCTATAATTGTTTCTCTTCTATAATTGAGTTTCTCTTCTATAATTGTTTCTCTTCTATAATTGAGTTTCTCTTCTATAATTGTTTCTCTTCTATAATTGAGTTTCTCTTCTATAATTTTATAAATTGATTGGGAGAGTTTCTCTTCTATAAATGTGTTGCTCCCAGAGCTTCGTTTGGTATCTACCAATCATATCACTACATAATACTCGTAAATAAAACAAAGTCCCGGCCGCGTCTGTCTGTCTGTTCGCGATAAACTCAAATATGTACACTACTGCACGGATTTTGACGCGGTTTATTTAATAAGTAGATAGAATGATTCACGAGGAAGGTTTATATGTATAAAAAATCCCTAAATTCCCACGGGAACGGGCACAACACGGATAAAACCACGAGGAGCTGCTAGTGAAATATATTAAACAGTGCTCTGAAGGAACCTCATTTTTAACCCAGCATTTTGGCTTCACAGGATCGTGTCTAGTGCAAAAACCGTCCATGCTATGACTGCATCTTCAGGATTAGTCGATTTATGCATTCCTCACGGGGATACATTAATAGCCATGCTCTATAAATAGCTGCGTGGACTGTAGCCCGGTTTAGCAGTCGCCGGGAAATGTCAGTTATTTACTAGGGAATCTTAATTGCTGAAAATTGATATTGAATTGGCAACATTCGTGGTGGTTAGCGGAAGGCCAGTAATGTCGCCGCCGAATAGCTGTTCGATAATTTTAATTGGAGTTGGAGAATTCAGTTTGAGGGCGAAACGTATTGATTTTCTTGGATGTTGGAATGAGTGGTATTATTGATTAATTAGACGAGATTAATGAGTTATTTCTGATAATATAATGTGAGAGAAATTACGGCAATTAGTTAGGTATGACTATTGGTTTATTTTTTCTCTGAAAGGAACTAATCAATGCTAATCGCAGTTGGTAAAGTTTCAGAACTTCTTACCGAATAAACCTTGTTTTGCAATGTGTCACCAATGTATTTTGCATTTATCATTCTGAGGTTTTGTTAAAAAGGTGAATGTAATAATTATAACGTAACCTAACTATTTTAAAGGTATCTTATGTAAGCTACTCCTTCGAAGCACCCATATGGGAATCGAGAGATAATTATATGAAATCTACAGAGATCGCATTCTCTGTAGCCGAAATCGGTTATCAATCTCCAAATTCTGTTTTTTTTAGCAATATTTAGAATGGACGTTTAAAATTGACGTGAGCTTCGTTTTATACCAATTTTCCCGCGGTATAATTTCCAACACCTAATTGAAAGCTAGGCCTCGTATTTTATCACATTTATGGTAACTAAGCTTCTAGATTCACGTGCTGTCTAGGACCTAGACTAGACTATAGTCCCTAGGCTAGTGTCGCAACGCCCCACCGTTTATCATTCCCAGGTTCAGTATTATCGAGAGCTGTGGGTGTGATGGATTGCTCAATGGAGACGACCTCCGTTGTGAAACTTGGCAGTCCCGAACACTCGCCCGATGATTGATCCCCCAATTGTTATTGTGACGGCCCGATTCAGAACTACGCTACTACTATTAGTACAATCAATTATTGATTGATATTTTTATTGCCTGTCGTGTCTTGATGGTTTAATGGGCTGAGATTCCCCGCGCATTAGGTAAGCGCGATGATTAAAACATACGCAGTTATCAGCGTGGTGATTGCGTCTAATCCTCCTCACTGTACTGATATTATCAGTGAGACGAAAGGCCTTTGACAACTTCATTACAGGCTGATACTGCTATTAGTTATCATTGATAGACCCAGGATTTGGGAGGTCCTGAGCTTGGCGAGGGTAGTACTGGGTAGAGCAGAGTAACATCGACGGTAGAATTGGTTAGGTTCGGACGGTAGAAGTGAAGCATGTTGTTATGTAAGGAGTCCGCTTTTGATGGGACTTCAGCTCCTTTGACCCTGGATCTACCACCGAATGTTATAGTTGATTGGTACTCAATCGCATCTATGTAAACAAAACATTCGTGGAATACTGTCGAGACAAAGGTATATATCTACTATATAGTAAAAAAATAAAGGAGTATCTAGGAACAAACTATAGTTAAACCTAAGTAAGTACCTACCAATATTTAAAGTTACTAATTGTCTAACGCACATTCAGACTTATTTCTATAGATGCCACTACGTTTCAAAAATGTAAAGAAGACTACAATCCAAGAGATCCTAAATACCTAATAAGGTTTAGTCATTATCCGATTCTGTATGTCAACTCAATCTCTCATTCGGCCATCTCTTATCTCCGCCATGGTGCTCTCATGTCAATTTCGCCCAGATATTATTAACCGATCGGTTTGACTCATTGAATTACAACTCGCTAGGTCACCACTCCAAGGCCAAACCTCTCGCAGCGATCCATCCCGGACCGAAAATAATCAAAAATCCCAATAATAAAGAGATTAATTAAGACGTTAATGTACATTCGTAGACGGAAACACATTAGTTGACAAATTAAAATGCCGTTATTTCTTTGGTTCAAGTCCAATGGGCAATATAAATCGAGAAATGTGCCTATTCGTTTGTGATCCGCGATATAATTAGTCAAGTGCCTATTTTTCACCTCCGACCCATTCAATGTTGAGCTAATCATTAATTCTATTAATACTACTTGATATTTCTATGTATTACTACGGGTTTAATAGCTTTATTTTTATTGGTACTGCGACCTAATTGTTTTGCGCGGGATTACAAAGCATAGACAAAACCTATAGATAAAGATAAAAAATTAAAAATAGACATTAAATTAAGTATGTAATGGCTTAATTTAAAGGTTCGCTCGGCAAGGAAGCCCTGTGAAATGAAAGTATCAAAGCGATGGAATTGAAAAGAAAGAAAATTACATCCTAGAATATACTATTTAAGTACGTACTTATTAAAAGTTTATGGACAATTTAAGAGTTTGGGGGCAATAAAAGCACAGAATACCAATCTTTCAACTGGGTAATTCTAGTTAATCCTATTTAGGTAATGTCACAAGTATGTATGTACCTAAAAATTTAAAGGCGCCCCTTTAAATTGTTAGTTTAAAATCTGTACGTGCGATCTTCGATATCTACTTAATAATGTCGATGCGTGCGATTTACTAAAAGACAAGAGGACCCAGGCATGACCTAGGTAGAACTAAAGGAACTAAAGGTAGGTATTAAATGACTAGGGCTCAGACTTACAAGCTCAAGCTTACTTTTTGTTAGTTATAAGCAAGTTGGTAATACCTCAAATATTGTCATTCAATACATATATGACGGTAGTTTCCACTTAAGTTAGCCAGTCTATCAAACAGTGATCAGTTGCAACCAATCTTAATAAACAAATAACAAATAAAAAAGTAAAACTTACCATAAAGGAATCTCACTACGAAAGCAACTCTGTTATCCCAGGTGTAGGCCATTTTGAAAATTTGGCGGGATTTTCAAGATCGGAAGTTGATTTTTTTTAATGGCGGAGGTGCGCGGCGGCGGTCTCAACACGACTGGCGGTATTCAACCGCCGCCCGCGCCTTACGCACCACAGACGATAGTTAAATCGAAAGAAGCGGCTGTGAGTCGCCGCTACGTCACAGGTTCAGAACTACGTGGCTCACTGTTTTCAGCCGGTGACGAGGGTGTGCCAATGATCAAGGTTAATGGGTTAGCATCGATGCGTTTCTCTAGAAATAGGTTTGTGAGACCTGTCTAATCCGGTAGGTGCTCAAATAAGTACCTTCGTATACCTACGCCTTTATTAGAATTTAGATCATGTAAATCTAAAAATATATTGCTATTATTAAGTTAAATAGGTACTTACCTATAAGTTAGGTATACGGGTACCTACATTCTTGTTCCGTCTCTCTCTATTTCTTGTACCAAACCACACTACATACACCACCTGTACATACCTAGTGCTTTCATAGTTATTAATACTGAATTTCAATATAAGTATCTGCTGAATCCTTTACCGAATACCTTACCTGTGAATTTAAAATACCCCATTTATTATATTTTATTGAATGATGATTTTGCGTGTAAGAAGCCCGGGAGTGCTCGGATAGAAATGCCATTATGGGCCACCCATCCAAGTAAGGATCGAGCTGTACGTTGCTTAACAGTCGCAATGAGCTAACATCGCTTAGTCAAACTGAAATGTACGAAATCTATTAAAACTGAATCCTTTTCTTTTGGCCATTCCATAATGCTGCCTAAACCAAACCAACTAATTAAGAACACAATTATTATTGCGTTTAAATAAAACCTAATATATTGATATCGTAATACTTGGCTAGCTGTAGGTACGTGTATGTATATTGGCCAATTTGGCATTCCGCGCCAAATAAAAAACTTATTTCTTTAAACAAAAAATCTTTTCATAATCTGGAAAAATGTGCCAATTTGTAAGCATAAATACCCTTGCATACACCGAAAGAATCATCTCAAACGATGGCGTATTTGCTGACCTGCTGTCTGTCTATTCCCCGTTTGATGTACTACATCCAACCTCAACAGGGATACAGTACAGTTACCGTGGCCAAGTTATGGGCTAGTTCAATTTAGTGCCAGTGATACGTAAAGAAGAAGATCAAAAGAATTTTCCAAATCGGTTCATAAGAGATGGTTTCATCCGTGTCCTAAATTGAGAGAAGTTACTATTACTACCTCCATGGTTTTTAAAAGTATTATTGACAATGACTGCAGTTTTGAAAGTGTCATAATTATGTCAATGTCGTAAGTTGATTTGACATCAATCAATGATATTACATTCGCAAAGATACATACAAGGCAAGCAAGCAAACAAAAATTACAAAAAATAACATTAAGAATAATCAGACTATTTTAAACGTTTTTCTGCATCAAAACAAGTAATTATATAAAAATGAGCCCTCAAAGGAGAAACCTATATACCATCTTATGTTTCGTATTATTTGGTGAGTATTAAACATGCTTTTTATTTATTTTCCGCCGGACTTTTACCAGGTCGAACAAAAAGTCCTAATTTACATAAATTATACCAAATAATTGGTAAAACAGATATTAATTAATGAGAAAATGTATGTAACTCTTAGTCATTAGGTTCAATGTTCTGCAATTTGCATATTGTAGTAATTAATATCCTTCTAACTACCACGTATCAATACAAAAACAAACCACACTATGGTTCATTTTAAAGTAAAATGTGTGATATTTTCCTCGCTTCTGGTAATTTGGTCAATTCTTTTATCACATTATACATAAGTAATCTACGATACTGAATTTAATTTGAACAAACCTAATGCAATTTCAAAATTTAATTTTTTATCATGTTTTCAGGATTATTTACACAGTCTTTACAATATGATATTCAGGAAGGAGAAGAAAACAGAGTTGAGGAGATGGACGTCCCCAACGTGGATGAGTCGGAGACAGAGGAGTCTCTCCTCTCCAATGTGGTGTCTGATGTAAACAAAACCCTCACTTCACTATACAACACTGTAACACTGGCCAACGTCACCGTCGAGAACAAAACACAAACAACAAACGAAACAAGAAAACTAGTCAAATGTAAGGAAATAGTGTACGAAAATGAAGAGGTTGAGCCCACAGTAGACATAATAAATGGAACCAGCTTAGCTAAACTGCTGCAAATGAAACCAGAGATAACTAGTCGAGATATGGAAGCCGACTGTGTACTGGTGCTGTTCTATGCCAGAGCATGCCCTTTCAGCGCTCATGCAGCTCCACATTTCAATGCTCTATCCAGAGCATATCCTAATGTCAAACTAGTAGCCCTGGATTCCCTAAAATATCATGGAATAAATGCCCAGTATGGCATTGTTGGAGTTCCAACTTTGAAAATGTTCCACAATGGCCGACCAGTAGGGAAATTTAATGGCACAGAGTATAATATACAGTCTTTCAGCAAATTTGTATTTGCTATTACTGGCCAGTACCCTCACGAAATGCTGGTAACTTCAAAAGACTTTCAAGGACCTGTGTCGAGTGTGGTAGAGAAAGAGACAGACTACTTCCTTGTACTATCATGGCTGTTTATTGTAGTATGTTCTGTATACTACTTCATGCAGTCAAAATACTGGGGAATGATTGTAGAGATGGTGCAAAATAATTGGAGAGAATCTGAGGCTCAACATGAACATAATGATTAGTTTTAAGTTATGTGCAATACATTTTATTTGTTTCTATCTATTTGTTTAACTATTCCTTATGGATTTATTTGAGTATTTTGCGTAGACCTAGATTCGACTTTAGAAGATATCGATCTATTCTATTCCAAAGCTTCAAACTTAGCATTATGCCATACATTACACTTACTTTTATCTACACAGTAAAAAATTGTGGTCAAGAAGTAGGTATTAATTTAAATCGTAAACTTAAAGACTGGTGTTATTGCTGTTATTGTCAAATATGTCAATTTCTCTGTTTATGTCAATGTCAATCAATGTCCAAATAATCCATCCGTCCAATAGTACATAAGGCGAATGTTTTGAATTTGTGATGAAGATTTACCGAATACTAGTGGTGGTCGTTATAAATTATAAATAGTTACTATAACGCGTTATTTACATAATACCTATAACACGGTATTGGTCTTACAATAACTGTTTATTCTGAAAAACTATGTATTGGAATATAACGGAATTTAGTAGCGTCGCGCTACCGCAGTCGATACACAATAACTGTTTATTCTGAAAAACTATGTATTGGAATATAACGGAATTTAGTAGCGTCGCGCTACCGCAGTCGATACACAATAACTATTTATTCTGAAAAACTATGTATTGGAATATAACGGAATTTAGTAGCGTCGCGCTACCGCAGTCGATACACCTTTGCTTACAATAATAATATAACTATTTATTTTGAATATTTATAATTTCAATTTTCAATAATTATTTAAAACTAAAATTTTAAATGTAGATATTATAGTAAATAGTCTGTATGTAAATATTGGTTTTGTGTAAATATATAAATAATCAAACGAACTAAATTTTGTTGTTATTATTTCATTAAACCTTTCTTTAACTATCTTGTAACGTAAAATAGGTAGGTATTTATGACGCACAATATATTATCAGAGAAAACGGCGAATACATAGTTATTAAAATAAATAGTTATGGTAACTGGTATTATCATCAATACCAATACATTGTTACGGTATTCCAAAAATGAATACCGACCCATCTCTACCGAATACCGATAAATTGTGCGAAATTACCTCTTCCAGATGATTTTACAACAGTTGTCTACGTGATCAAGTTTAAAATTGTTACGTAATTGTTCTTAACCATTTAAACTTAAGATAATTATGAGCGCCGTATCATTTTTAAAGTCAACCAGAGGCAAGGTCGTGCTCGCTACTGTCGCAGCGCTCCACCTTACGATTTACTTCGCTAAACCTTCTTTTTTTAAAAGCGAATCTGAGAAGAATATTCTAGCTACACCGCCGAAGTATTTGCCGGAGAATTAAAAAAGTAAAACCTTGTCTATACCGGAAATCATTAACATAACAAGAAACGGTGGTGGAATAGTGAATAGATAGATGAATTATAAAAGAATTGCTCCAATAATTAGTTGTGTAGTGCGAAATAACTCTAGAACCATGAGTACAGGCGCGGGAAGAAATCAGGTGTATGTGACGAGGAATGACATGCCTGCTGTGGGCATAGATCTGCTGAAATCCGAGTAAGTTTAACTTTAGTGTTGTGTTACATTAACCTTTAGGTTAGGCGTAGGCGGTGTTTGTATCTTTTTAGATATTAGTGGACATTTTCCGAATGAAGGTTGTGTGGAAGGTGTAGTTAACTATCATTAAGCTTATTCAGTGCATGAAAGCCAGTTAAATGCCAACCAAGGACAATGAACAATAACTTTTTCTTCCAAAATAAAACCTACATTGTAATTTGAAACAAATAAAACTTTTCAGATGTGACATTAAGATCTGGAATCAAGCATCACCGGTCCCACGGTCGGAGTTCCTCAAATCTGTACCAGGAGTGAACGGCATTTACTGTTCTCTCACTGATAAAATAGATAAAGAGCTTCTGGAAGCCGCTGGGCCATCTCTGAAGGTTGTAGCGACTATATCAGTGGGCTATGACCATATTGATGTGGCAGAGTGTCAGAAAAGAGGAGTCAGGGTTGGGTATACTCCGGATGTCTTGACTGATGCTACCGCTGAGCTTACTGTAAGTCTGACCAACATGACTAGCTTACAAGTTCAATAGTTAATCATTATATGTAGTTAATCATTATTACTTCAGTCCAGAGATATGTTGACCCAATGGGATCTTCCGTGGATGAAGATGCACAAAATTCTTGTTAATATAGTAAATTGAAGTTGTTAGTAATAATCTTTGGAAAAAACAGTTGGATTTGAAATGTTTATTACATACAACTTATGGTAAACATTATACTTAAGGTAGGTACATAATATTTCAATGCGGATTAGTTTAATTTCTTTTTCTTCAAAATAAAGAATTGCTTGAATAATTCCATTCATGTACTAGGCTTACCTTTCTCAAACTCATTTAAATAACTATCTACCTATAACAAAATGGGGAACATATTAACTATTATCCATAAATTATTTTTAACATAACCCTCGTTTTCTTTACTTTTAGTAGTTTCGCAAGTGCTAGGAAACATGTCCAGATATAATAATATCTTAAAATGGAAACAGCATTATTTTTCACCTAGAGTTAAATCTACTTATTAGTTTTTATTACATCACGACATTCCATTTCCGTCAGAAAAACAGCGCCAAGTCGTGACTTAGTTAAGCTATAGTTAAGCTAGGTATAGTTAAGTAGGAACTTCTTATATATAAAATTCTCGTGTCACAGTGTTCGTTCGCGTACTCCTCCGAAACGGCTCGACCGATTCTCATGAAATTTTGTGAGCATATTGAGTAGGTCTGAGAATCGGCCAACATCTATTTTTCATCCCGAAATTCCCGCGGGAACGGGTACAACGCGAGTGAAACCGCGGGGCGCAGCTAGTAACTTATAAATACATACTATTTAAGTACCTTTATAATTCTACATTCAAAGTTATTTTACCTAGGTATTTCCTGAACTGTATTCTTTTAAATAACTATAAAAAACCGGCCAAGTGCGAATCGGAAACGCGCATGGAGGGTTTCATACTTTAAAAAATGGCAAAATATCACGTTTGTTGTATGGGAGCCCCTCTGGAATATTTGTTTTTACCCTTTGGGTACGAAACCTTAAAAAGCACATCTCTATTTTTTGATGCAAAGCATTGCCAATTTCAAGCGGTGTTTCTATTTATGCCCCACGGTACTGATATCAGTTAGATGAAAGGCTCTGCAGTGCGACATAACAAACTTAATACGTTTCCAGGTAGCCCTCCTGCTGTCCACATCGCGTCGGCTGCCTGAAGCGCAGCACGAGGCGCGCGCGGGCGGCTGGGTGTCGTGGGCGCCCTCGTGGATGACGGGCCCGGGGCTGGCGGGCGCCACCGTCGGCATCGCCGGCTTCGGGCGCATCGGGCAGGCCGTGGCGCGCCGCCTCCACGCCTTCAACACCAAACAAATCGTCTACTTCAACCGCTCCCACCGCCCAGAGGAAAAAGAAACTAATGCCAAACAAGTGACCTTCGAAGAATTGTTAACTCAAAGTGACTTTGTAGTGTGCTGTGCCGCTTTAGTCAATGAAACTAAGGAGATGTTTAATAAGGAAGCGTTTGAGAAGATGAAGCGGAATGCAGTCTTTGTGAATACTAGTCGGGGAGGCACCGTAGATCAGAATGCTCTGATTGAAGCGCTGAAAACTAATAAGATTCGCGCTGCCGGTCTTGACGTTACTACCCCTGAGCCTCTTCCTTTGGACAGCGAGTTATTCAAGCTCCCCAACTGCGTGGTTTTGCCTCACATTGGCAGCGCTTCTATTGAAGCTAGGAACACAATGAGCGAGCTCACCGCTAAGAACATACTCGCGGCATTGAAAGGATCTAACATGCCCGCGGAGTTAGTGAAATAAGATTAAAAGGTGTGTGGACAAATGTGCAAGACATTGCTGTTAATAAATCTAACCATTCTTGAGGAAATGGGATCATATTGACTTATTTATCTCCGATTATTATCTGTTGTTTGCTCATGGGACAACTTATAAAAATAGAACTTGTATTTGAAAAAAATACAAAATCACACATTAAAATTATATATATTTAGAGACATACTATTGTAAAAGTAGTTATATTTATTTATAAAAATGTTAAATTATGAAAATACTTTATAACAATATTTTAATTAAACTGTAGCAGGTTGTAAGTTTATTTTATCTTTACTGCCATTTGATCAATTAAGTAATGGGTGTGTTAAATGTTACGTAATATTATAGTCTAAACTAAAATCTAGATTATTAGATAAAACTTATTTCCTGTGTCGACAATATAAACTATTTAACGTTACACTATCTTATTTATTATTTAACAGATTGAAATAAAATAGTGAATTCACTGCTTGCAATATTACTGACGGGGCGTGTTTTTCATCAGTAATTATTTTCCCGGCAAAAGTCAATGATCATAATTTAGACTTTAAATTTTGATCCCAGAACTATATCTATTTGTATTAATTCATTCTTGTTTCAGGCCTCAGATAACGCCATAGGCTGGCATCATTTTGGTAGGATAGGGCTTAGTAGGATTTTTGAGAGAAATAACTATTAATTCGCTAAGAAATAGTAAGTAATATAGTCTAGAACTTAGTGAGTCCTAAATCATACTTATCTAGATTCTAGATAAGTAACGCACAGTGTAGAGCACATATTTTAGAAAAGTGTTCAAGTGGGGCATAGCCGCGTACGCTACGAGTGAAACTCAGTGAGTGTCGCTTGTCCGGCGCGCGCGCATCGACCGCGCACACACACGTAGACGTGACGTTCCGTGTTCAGGGCGGCTGTGATCGGATGCAGTGCGAGGTGAGTCGGTTAGCTTTGATAATTATCAAAGGGTTTTAGTTTACACACGGTTACTTAAACTACAGTGAAGCTTTTAAGCTTGTTTTGTAGAATGTAACTGATGCTATATTCTACTGTCTGTCTATAATTATCAACATAATTACAAATTTTGGTACTCTAATCCTACAGTGTAATGAAATTACTGGATCAGTAGGTACATTTTATTTCTATGTATTATTTATGTACTTATTTGTTAATAGGCATACCTACCCTCAATACCCGAATCTTGAATTTCAGGTATTTACTTGTACGACCCACTTTTGACCTACCTCATAAAGATATATTTTTATTTGTGGCCCATGTTTTTGGTATTAGATATAGGTAGGCTACAAATCCATTTTACATATCTAGTAATACAGAGGGCAACAACCAATAATTGCGAATAATCACATAGTCATCACCCTCACTTCTGCAGTACCTAGGTACCTACAACTTACAATAAAACAACACGAAATTTTACGGCGCCGGGGTCGCAATGCAGTTATATTAGGTATGTGTTTCAGCGATAGGGCCGAAATCTGATTTCAGTGAGATGTTCAGTCTTTGGTGTCCCGCTGCAGGGGGATGATTAAAAGCAAAGCTAGCAAGGGAAGTTTGAAAGCAAAGCTAGGCTGAAAGAGGACCATTTCTGTTCAATATTCACATATTGCGTGAGCAATTCCTAGGGCTGAAAGCAGTCTACCTAAAAAAATACCCGTAGAAAGTGTGAGAACCAACACTAAAATCAGTCGATAAAAAATCTTATCGATCTTTACTGTCACATAAATTAGTTAAATACAAACTTTGTTTTACATATTTTAATTAATAATAAGTTAATTTGTAAGCTTGCGTAACTGACGATAGTTAAAGTTATAAAACAAATGATAGAGCAGATAACCTCAATGGTTGAGTGGTAATCATTACACTTATCTGGACGGGGTTCGATTCCCCATAAATAACTATATAATACCTACTATGAAATGTACGGAATGTTACCTACTGATTGGAATGTGATTAAATGACCACCATAGGTAATTAACTGGCTAAACAACATTAATTATAAAAATAGGTGCCTATCATTAGTTACCTACCTAATTACTGTCACCTTGATCTAGACGACAACTAAGGGACTTATGACGTGGTTTAACCAGGGAACCTTTTAAGGTTTCAAGCAAGCCCCTGTGCTCGAAATATGTCTGATGATACCTTCCGAAAGATATGCCCTACAGACTGAAAGAGGATTTGAAAGGTCACACCCTTAATGTTGTTAGTTAGGACGAATCACAGACACGTCACAGAGAAGAAACAAGACTTACTGTACTTAGACGGGTTAAATTTAGCGTCTTCCTATAGAAGACAAAGTCATGGTGGAGGAGGAGTATGTATATTTACAAAAGAAAATTTAGAATTTACTGATAGATTAGATATTGTTAATTTATCCAAAGAGTTTATTTTCGAAGTATGTGCAATAGAAATTAGTCACTTAAATCTTTTAGTTATAGTTATTTATTGGCCAGAAAGAAACAGAGGTACTGAAGATTTTTTTAACTCTTTAGAGAAACTCGTACATTTAGTAACACTTAAACACAATAAAAGAGATGTTATTATTGGAGGAGATTTTAATATAGATGTATTAGATTCATCTGCTATAACACAGAGACTACTCAATGTTATGAAAAGCTATAACTTCTCACAAAAAGTAAAACAACCGACAAGATTAGGTAAGACTAGTGCCTCTTGTATAGATATCCTATTTACTAACTTCAATATAGATGGGTCTCAGGTCTCGGTTCATGAATACGGAGTCTCTGACCATAAAGGTGTTTTACTAAATGTTCCTAATAAACTAGTTCAGGACCGTAAGATTTGGTTTACTGAAAAACGAATATATAATGACCAGAATATACAAAAATTTAAGCTGGAATTGTTAAATATTGATTGGCCTGATATTTTATCATATAATAACAATGTAAACACAAACTATGAAATATTTGATGATACACTTAAGAGATTGTTAAATGCATGTATACCTAAGGTTAAAGTTAGAATAAAAAATAAAACGCAGAAAACTTGGCTAACTAAAGGAATTAAGATATCATGTAAGCACAAAAGACTCTTTAAATTATTATCTGAAAAACTTGATAATCCTGTTCTTAATAAATATTACAAAACATATGAGAAAATACTGAAAAAAACTGTTTCCAGAAGTAAAAAACAACAATACATTCGCGAAATTAAAAGTTCTGATAATGTAACAAAAACAATGTGGAGAATAGTAAAAGAGAGAACAAATAAAACCAACGTAAAAAAGAAACAAAACATAAAATTAAAAGTGCAAAATATAATTACGGAGGAACCGAAAATTATAGCAAATACTTTTAATGATTTTTTCATATCAGTAGGAGACAACCAACAAAATGTCAAACCGGAAGGATTACCAGTATTGGATCCTTGCCCAAATTCATTCTACCTTAGTCCAGTAGATTCTCGAGAAATATATAACATGATTAAAAAACTAAAAAACAAAAGAAGTTTCGGACATGATGAAATACCTCCTATTTTAGTCAAACAATGTGCAGAAGAACTTCTATGGCCCCTGGTGTTCATAATAAACCAATCTTTCCATGAAGGGACTTTCCCGAACCTCTTGAAAATTTCTGTCACCAAACCAATATACAAAAATAGTGATCATACAAATTGCAGTAACTATCGACCTATAGCTCTACTTTCGACATTTTCTAAAATAATTGAAAACGCAATGTCAACTCGTCTTTACTCTTTCTGCGAAAAATTTAAAATCTTTCACGAAAGTCAAAATGGTTTCAGGAAAAATAGATCAACCACTTTGGCCGTTTATAGGTACATAGATAATATACTTAAAATGATAAATAATAAACAATATGCTATTGGTCTCCTCCTCGATATGAGTAAAGCCTATGATAGAGTATTATATAACATTCTCTTAGATAAATTGTACGGTATAGGTGTGAGGGGTACTCCCCACAAGTGGTTTACCTCTTTCTTGTCATCGAGGGTGCAGTACGTAGAGATCGAGTACTATGATAAGGAGACTGGACAAATATTAAGAATCAGATCGGATAAAAAAGACATACACAAATCCATACCTCAAGGTAGTGTCTTAGGCTGTTTACTATTTCTCATCTATATAAACGATCTTGCAAAAATAATTAATGCAATTAGTATACTATTTGCTGATGATATTTCAGTATTGTTACCCTATAAAAATAAAGATAACTTCAATTTGGAAAACGAATTACATAAAATCTTAGACACAATAGTAAAATGGCTAGAATCCCACAACTTAGAATTAAATTTACAAAAAACTAAAATTATGCAATTTCATCCCTACCAAAAAAAATCATTACAAATAAATTTTTCATACAACAATAATAAATTAGAATGCGTTAAAACCTTCAAATTGTTAGGTCTCCACATAGACTCGTGTATCAACTGGAAAACCCACGTAAACCAAATATGTAGTAAATTGTCTAGTTTCACATACGCTCTACTTGAATTAAAAAAGACCACTAACACCAAAACAACTATTAGTGCATACTACGCCTACGCCCACTCGTGGATCCGCTATGGAATCCTACTGTGGGGTAATAGCACGGACGCACACAAAATATTTAAATTACAAAAAAAATGCATTAGAGTTATAACAAACATAAAAAATACAGACAGTGCAAAACCTCAATTCATAAAATTAAATATCCCTACCTTAACCAGCTTATATATATATGAAATATCAGTATTTGTTAAGAACAATTTATCAATGTTTCCTCAATCTAAAGATTGTTATACCAAACATCTTAATTTAAGGCATGGAGATAGGTTAGCTTTACCAACCTCTAATTTATCAATTTATAGTTCAGGTCCCTATGTAATGGCAATAAAAATTTACAATAATATTCCTAAATACATAAAACAAGAAGTTAATATAAACAAATTCAAACAAAAATTGAAAAGTTATTTGATAGGTAAAGCCTATTACAATCTAAATGATTACTTTAATGAATAGAGTGTATAAGTGTATTTTGTAATGTAAGCCCTGATAGTATGCTATATTTTGTTCCTGTATTTTTATTTGATTATTTTATTAGATGCAACATTTTATATTACATTCTTAAGTTAGTTTTTAAGTTATTTTTAAATATTTTTAGTTTGCAGTGCCCTAACAGGGTGTGATGTATTTAGGTACATTATGGCAAATAAATAAATTTGAATTTGAATTTGAATTCCAAGCCAAGTTATAGCTTACGCTGTGCCCGTGAGCTGTAGTGAAAGAGCTATGAAAGCTATATCCTAGCTAGCTCCTTTCTCATTATTTTTTATTCTAACAACGAAAAGAACAACAAATATAACTTTGATTTATTCAAAACAATACATTTAAACTCTAGACAGAAGCCATTACGAGTAGATACGTTAATTAATTAGCCAGTAATTAGTGAAACCGTCACGAATTACTTTCCGACACCAACCCGCTGGACATACGGACAGGAATGTCAGTTGAATTAAGAGTGTCCATCGTCGACTTTCATCTTGTTAACGAACGTTAAAATTATAAAATAATGCACAAAAATTCAAACGCGCCGCTGGCCCCTCCCCCCTCCCCCGAGGAAATACTCTGGTTTTATGAAAAAACGTACAAATAGTACTTTCTACTAAGTAATTGGAAGATTCGCACGAAACGCGATGATTTAGCTGTTGACTGCATGTAGGTATTGGCGGCCACGCGAAACTATTTATTTTGTTGTAAGATTTTACCTAGTTATAAAGAGTTATGCGCCTATAAATAGCTGCATACGTAAATCTAAGGAATTATGGATATTTTTATGTTTTATTTTTTACCGGACACTCACTGTAGCACTTAATTATGGTTGGTAATTAAGTAGTTAGGTAGGTTTTTTCTTATTATAACCGGAAATACTTTTCCTTACGCCATTTTGGAAAACTACCAGATTACTGGATATGAAAAAATGAACCGTATCGCCATCATTGAAGTATTAGCATCCGCACTATATTATTACCTACTTCATTCTGCGCCCGCGCCCCGCGGTTCCACCCGCGTTGTGCCCGTTCCCGTGGAAATTTCGGGATGAAAAATAGCCCTCCCGCTAAATGAAAGAATTATTCAAATCGGATTGATAATTCCCGAGATTAGCTCGCACATACAAACAAACTTACAAATTTTACCTCTTATTAATATTAGTATACTTAACTAGATAGATAATCAAAAGTTATCGATCAGCCATCTATACTCTACATAACCGATTCAATTTACATAATATTTAAAATATTAATAGCTGAGATGAGAATCCATTTTACTGTCACTTAAAGGTCTTCGCACATTAAAACAACTCAAAGGGCGACTCGACTCTATGTCAAATATTGAAATTTAAGCCCTGTGTCATATGTTCAAGGTTTAATTTCAAAAAATTATATTAAAGTAGTGTACGACGAGTGGCCTACGCATCGTACACTAAAGGTCAACCCCGACACGTTTGTCACGCAATGACCACACGTTGTCCACGCAACGACCACACGTTGTCCACGCAACGACCACACGTTGTCCACGCAACGACCACACGTTGTCCACGCAAACTGAATTCAACCGAAAACTGAGGTTAGACGAGTTGTCTGTTGAATACGCATTGCCCACTCGTTGACACCGCGTTGTCCACTCGTTGACAACGCATTGCCCACTAGTGACCATGGGGTGGATCAACTAGTTGACTACTCATCGAGAGTGTGAGTAGAGTTGCTGCCGCGTTGGCGTGAAGTTGTTATAATGTGCGAAGACCTTAATGCAAACAACGAAAGTGATTTAATAACAATGTTATATAACATAACTTGTCAGATATGATAATGTTATAATGTTATTAAAATTGGTATAAACGCGAAGCTGTGAAGAACGTATCTTTGTAGATCTGCCACTATTAATGTGCTGCAATTCGACATAAAGTTATTTAATAATTTGGAATACATACAGGGTAGTTTTTTACCCTGAAATTCCAACGGGAACGCGTGCGACGAGGGTAAAACTTACTTAGTCTGATGATAGCTGATGTTAGAAATAATACCTATTACATTAAGACAGGTAGATTTAAGATCTAAAACTAGATTACTAGATTACTACTGAATTATCCGACTCTGTCTCAATAAACTTTCATTTTAATCGTTTCATATTTACTAAACTTTGGCGCCGTACTTTATTGATGCGATGTGATATAGCAACTGAACCTTTCTTCTAATTATGATGTAGGTTTAATGACATTTCAGAGTAGTTAATACTAAGATTTGATTCCGTGTAAGTAGTACGAGTATATAGCGTCTTGTACAGTCGAAAATATTGGTCGTTGACCCCTGTGCTTTTGGTCGCCTGTTAACTTCATTGTAAACTGTCTTTTTGTAAGGCTTGACGCCTAAAACACTAAACCGTTTTTGATGAAATTTGGCACAGAGATTAGAAAGTTCATAGAACCTTTCTAATCTATATATTATTTATATATGTTTTATTTTATCCTGAATTCCCGCAGTAACGGGTACCGCCGGTGCAGTTAGTACTAATTATAATCATAAGTTTATAAACATCAAGTTTTCGCCACAACATGTGACAACAATAGGATTTACCTTTACATTTTTCGCGGCAAATCACTTTCAAATCCCTAACTAGCCCGGTTCCCACGTAACGATTACACGTTCCGTTTCACCCGAACGCGTGGACGATATTAACGGTTCTGCGTACAACGGACCGTTGGACCTAGATAGATACCCCTACTGTGATTCTATGATATGCTCTATACCCATAATGACTGATAAATGGCAAAGCTAAACGTTACTCGTGCTTGGAATTTACAATATAGCAAACTCTGTACACGGCCAGCTTTTTTTATCAACAAAGTTGCAGAGTTCTTTTTTATAATACTAGCCGTGCCCCGCGGTGTTACTCGGAATTACGGGATAAATGTATCCCATGTGTTATTCTGATGTATAATCTATATTACTGTAAAGTTTCATCCGAATCCGTCCTATAGTTTTTTCGTGAAAGAGTAGGTTACAAACATAGCTACCTACATACATCCATCCTCACAAACTTGCGCATTTAAAATAATTAGTATGGTATGATAATTACAAACTTTAAAATAGGATATATTTTTGTCAATAAGATAGCGATAGAATAGAATTTCTAACTCGCATTTGGAAATTGTACCTACCTATCTATCTATAAATGTGTTATGATTGTGAATGTTAATTAAATATTTATGGCCCTTTCTCTGGTCATAAAACGATGTCTATGGTTTCGCGTTATGATGTTATGTAATAGAAATCATCGACGCCCTTCACCTCACCCACCAGTCACCTAGACCTTATGTCCGAGTTTCTTAGATGTAGAAAGTAGTTTTATTGTCAACTTGAAACTTTTATATTGTAGCTATGTATAGTTATCAAATAACGGCAAAGTTATGCTATTGTCAGTTCTGTACTCAGTCACGGTAATACTATCGAAAACTCAGTATTACCTTCCAGTAGGTAACAGCATATAATCTCGTTGCGTAGATTCAATATGTGATGTAAATGCATCATGATTGTAAAGCAATGTGCATTTCGGGCACCACTGGAATGGGTGACCGATAGTGGCATTTCCATCTGAGCGATACCAGCCTTCGAAGGACACGTAAATTTTACGGTCCCAGTTGTTTCAATCGTTACATCATGTCGGAGGCCTTTATGCGGTCTAAAACCTCCAGACACCTACCTACTTTGTGCTTGGTTTGGCCACTACCTACTCGAGTTCACTATTTCATCACAACACACTAATCACCCGTTTTGATAGCGTTTTTAGAACAAATATGTGCTAATTACATTTATGAGTGGAATGTTGCTTCAAGGTTTATTGTTATTGCTTCGTTATTAGCAATCCTCTTTGTTACATAGAGTTTCATCTTTTATTAAAGCAATGATTTTTGGCTATGTTGTAGGCAGATAAAGGTGATGACAGTCTTTGTAGGTACTGGGGGAAGCAGATTAGATTTGCGCGGATTTTTGGATTAGTAGAAGCTTCTTAAAACTAAAAATAATTCAAAAAGAAAATTCATTGATTTCTCAGAACACAACTATTGAAAGGCTAAATAATAATTAAATTATTTGACTGGTTGACCAATCCTCCTCTCTGTACTGATATTTTCAGTGAGATGAGAGGCCTTTGCTCAGCAGTGGGACAGTACAAGCTGATACTTTACTTTTATTCATTGGTGAGTATTTTTTAAAAGAATATCTGTGTAGTACAAGAAAAATAAATATAGGTTTTAATTGTAGGTACAGAAATAACATCATTAACAAAACAAATAGACATGTACTTAACACTATACTCTTTATAACAAAGTGGTTAACTTATTATATATTACACCTCAATTAATAAAGTTTCAGGCACTTGTAACTGCACATACAACTTTTCAATAGTTTCCACATAATCCACACATTTGCGCCATTTATTAGCCCCATAGTTATTAAATACATATTTCAGGATAGCTTGCAGGTGATTTAAGTTTGAGTGTTTATTATTATGTACATAGCTTTTCACATCCCTCCATATTAACTCAAATGGATTTAACTCCTGGTGTTGTGGAGGTAACCACACCAGCTTGTGACCTTGTGCCTCTACCAGCATCTGTACCGTCTCTGAGGGCTCAACATTCTTATTCATGTCCACCAGTGCTAGTAACTTGGAAATGTCCCAAGTCTGCACAAGCTCTACTTGTACTTGTCTGTTGAGAAGCCAATCTTCTATTTCATTCCTCAACCACATCTCGTTCGGCTCACCAGCCTTACTCTCATCATGATACATTGCATTGTCCATGACAATCGTACAAAATGGAGGTAAGTTTGGCAACAGCTTTAATTTAACCCAATTTCTAAAATCCTTTGTGCTAATCAGGTTTGGCATGTCATTTCTCTTCTTCAATTCTATGTGCAAAGCATCATTTAAGAACCCGTTCAGCGTGCCTGCATGCAATAAAATGATCTGGTGGATTTGCTTATGATAATTTGACAATATTCCCATTTCATCTATCTCTGTTTGTCGGTATTGGAATATTCCGGAGTTAATGATAGTTTCATCGACATATACGATGTGCCGGCCGGCACTGCGGGCCTCGGACATCGCGTCTATGAATCGGTTGCGATCTGATTCATATTTGTCAGTGTAGCACCTCTCACTGGTCTTTTCAAGCCCTATGCGTTGTAGTACTTTGGCCAATTTGCTTTCATGAATAGTTTTGAGCGATTTGAATGTATATTGTTTAAAAGCTTCCTTGAGTCCGAGTAGTGTCGGGTAGGCGGAGAGCCTCTGGTGGTGGCGGATGACGCAGCGGCGGATGACGCCCTCCGCGAAGCAGTCACGCTCGTACTTGTTACTCTTCGACGAAGTCCTCCTCGGAGCCTTGTCCTCTTGAGCCCTTCGAATGATAGAATCAATCTGATCCTTAGGCAAGTCCACAATCTTCGATAAACCCTCGAGCTTGGGTTCGTATACACGATCCGGGTCGCGCTCCGTGGATCCGTCGAAGTTGATGAACAGACTGTGCACGAATTTATGTATTTTCGTAGACGCATTATCCTCTTCATTCATTTTGAATAAGATTCAATTGAGAATGAATAAGTTTATACAAAATAAATAATATGTATTGGACAAAATTACTTTTTCATGCTAAACAAAAATAAACAAACATACGAACGAACGACGAACGAGCACAGAACGAGTGTCGTCAAGGTCGTCAAATGTCAGGTAATTGTCAATTTGACTAGTTTTGTCATTGTCTTTTATAGACGTCAATGTCAAACTTCATGCCACAGATAAATAATGAAAAAAGACTATTCCTTGGACTGTTTGTAAATTGAGCAACGATCTGCCTTACCCAAACACATACATCGTTGAATTAGAACCTATCAGAAGAGTGTTTGTTTGTATGCAATTAATCCTACTTAATATTATAAATGCGAAAGTTTGTGAGGATGGATGTATGTATGGATGTATGTTTGTTGCTCTTTCACGAAAAAACTACTGGAAGGATTTGGATGAAACTTTACTGTAATATAGGTTATAGGTACATCAGAATAACATATGAGATACATTTTATCCCGAAATCCCACGGGAACCGATACAACGCGGGTAACACCGCGGGGCCCGGCTAGTAAGTCAATAATCGTTAGTAAACACTAAACACGGTAATGTCAAAGTGCAATAAACTGCAAAAAGATGCAACACAGTAGCAGTAGGAAGGTATTGTTGTGTAGTGAAAGTAGTTGCGTAACATTTCAAGAGTTTATATTTAATTGGTGTTTATGTAGTGTACGATAGGGATCACTTCCACCTATGAATTACGATTAAAAACAATTACAGAAAAAAATATGAGGTGTTGGTATGTACAAGAGCAGGTAATGCAGGTAGGTACTTATCAAAGTACTTAGTACTGCTTATCAAAGTGTTTTGTGTGATGCATTGCTTTTGCACGCTGGGTCGGATTTAGAACCCCGGGCCTAAGTACTTGGCCTCTCACTAGGCTACTTTAGGGTAAATCTGGGCCAAGTATTTACGTATACATTGGTAACTTTTAGGTAGGTACCTATCTAACTTACGTACTTTAAAAATATACCTACAAATGAAGAGCCTCCGGGGGAAGGTATCTATAGAGTAGACATGCATTGATGCGTGCATACTGATAGTTACGGTGTGACAGAGATAACAACTACAACGAACCATCCAACCATCCTCAAGCTAGAGTCCAGAGGCCAACGACCAATATCTGTCATGTCACCATACATGTACATGTACAATCACTAACATAAGTAAATTACAACATGTCATGTTGACAAGTAGTCGAGCGAGGACACAATCCATCACAGCGGATGTGGCGGCTGTCTCGCGTGACATTTATGACACCTCATGACCCACATACAGCCAGTACAGTTTGTCATACATCTGTGCAAAATTGCATACACTTTGAACAATGATGAATTACATTTCGAATTAACAAGTACTTAGTTACTTGTGTAAATTAGATTTGGTTTAGGAGGTAATAGAATGCAACATGGTACAAAACTTAAATAAATACCATTCTCGTGAGGATGGTTGGATTGGATGGATGGAAGATGTGTTGGTTCAGGTTGCAATTAAAATTGTATGTATGTATAGATATACCTTATAAGATTATAGAAAAGTTACTCTATGTCAAGATGTTTGTTACCTACTCTTTCACACAAAAACTGAAAAACACAGAGATGTGAATCAATAATGACAAACTAGTTATTAATGTATTGTGTTCCCTCAGCAACAAAGCATCTATTTGTATTGGATGTAACCGCAGAGCGCTAATTGTTAATAGTTAATACGTACATTCACAGGTGCTTGTTTTAAAAACATTAAGTAATGCTTAAAGACCATTGAGTTATATGTACAATGTTATTACATCTAACTCAATGTTAGACCTCTTATTTAACGGTTTAGGATACTTAACACACTTTTCCCAAACGTCATAATCATTTCATATAGGTAAGCATTTCTACTGCCGCACAGGGAAACTATACTACCTAATAATAATTATTATTATTTGGAATAAAGACCTCTGATATGATGTAACGGTTAAAATATCCGGTGTTTATTGTTTTACTTTTTCGCTAAAGCTTCGTATAAATAAACCGGACTATCGGCCTCCCATCCCAATAAAGGCCGAGCGACTCGTAGCTTAACATACGCAGTTGTTGACACTCTGACAATCCAATTACAAGTACCAGCTATTTCTTTACTTCTTCTATACTTAAATACAATCCAAAAATATTTAAAAATAATTGACTACAATGACAAGAGGCTTGCACTTAACTCGTCAAAAGATTAACGTGTCAATTTCTCGAAGAAAGTGTTGAAAAATGTCATATCATTTTGCACATAGTTATGAAATACCGTAGACGAGTGTATTAACTACCGGCGAAGTTAGAAAGATCTTTAATTTGGGCGTTATCATTGTTGACAGCGAGTGAAAGTACTTAGAAAGTTACGTCATATAACGCAGTAACTTTTTAGTTAGTAATGTTAATATTTCGGTAGTTATATCATTATAATTAGTTGACGTCCGCTACAGGTTGCGATATATCCTCTTCCTCTCATTACTGAGTTTGACGTTAATTATTTGAATACATAGGAAGCAGTTGATACATGGAGGTGTATCAAATGTTACTTAGTAACTTAATGTTAGGACCATCTGGGGGGCTTTAAAAATTTAACAAAATGCTATGCTATGGCTTAAAATATAAATTAACTAGCAGCGCCCCGCGGTTTTACCCGCGTTGTGCCCGTTCTCGTAGGAAATCCGGGATAAAATGTAGCCTATAGCCTTCCTCGATAAATAGACTATCTAACAGTGAAAGAATTATTCAAATCGGTTCAGTAGTTTCTGAGATTAGCGCGTTTAAACAAACAAACAAACAAACAAACAAACAAACAAACAAACAAAACAAACTCTTCAGCTTTATAATATTAGTATAGATCATAGAATAAGTTAGGTATAGTTTTTACAAGACATTGGAGACTTAGTGCTGTTTGTCTATGCTATGATAGGAGGGGGAGGTAAAGGTTATAACATGGTTATTAAACTTTGCTTTATGCAATATGAGATAGAGGATTTATTATTATTTTCGGTTCCCGGGTCGTGCGAAGATTTTTCAATCTACTTTTCAACCATAGCTCGGGTTTGAGATCACCCGCATTAGGCAAGCGTGGTGATTACACTTAATCTTTCTCACTACATGGCAATCTCCAGTGAAATAAGAGGCCTTTGCCCAGCAAAGGGACATTACAGGCTAATATTGCTACTGCACTTGCGGTGTTGTAAGCAAATAATTCAGTGCGTATACGTATACCGATGATACAAGTACGAACCTTATATGATACTTAAAACAATATTATTTTAGAAAGATGTTTAATAATGTAAGATAATATATAAATTATAATGATTCAACTATGCATCGATTTAACAGTAAACATTAGTCACGTTTCTATTGAAATATCTCAATGTTTTACTACGACATTTTCCAGATCTTTGTGTAAGCAAAGCAAAAATCTTAATCAAGTGAAAGACCCAGATTGTGATTGAACCAATCTCAAAAAAGATGGTTCTGTGTGGCTGTCATGTTTAAGGTCTACGCGAGTTTAAAAATGGCGTAATGGCGTTGAGTGTGTACAAGGTCTTCACTAAATAACAATAAAAATAATAAAGTTTTTGAAAAATAAAGCCAATTACTTACTTAACTAACTGAAATAAAAAGTAAAAAAGTTTCCTGTACTGTAATTTAAAATTTTTTGTTTATAGTTTTTAAAGCCGGTTTCTCTTAGAGGTTTCTCATATTATACTGAACTAGCAGCGCCCCGCGGTTTCACCCGCGTTGTACCCGTTCCCGCGGGAATTTCGCAATAAAAATTAGCCTATGTCCTTTCTCAGGCTCTGGACTAACTGTGTACCAAATTTCATTCAAATCGGTTCAGTAGTTTTGGCGTGAAAGCGTAACAGACAGACAGACAGACAGAGTTACTTTCGCATTTATAATATTAGTTAGGAAGTTAGGATTAGGATTTCTATTAAATTAATATCCTTCATAACCGATTTCGGCAGCGAATGCGATCTCTGTTGATTCATGAATTCGATGTAGTGTCATGCGTCTTCATATGACTGATGTGACCAATTTTCAGATACGCTACGGATGAAACCACGGAGAACTGTTAAAATCTAGAGGTACATATTTTAAAATAAAGTCCCCAAGAGCTGCTTGTTTGTATGTATTTAATTTTCTCAAAAACTACACAACGGATTTTTATGCGGTTTTCACCGACATGGAGAATGATTCGCGAGGACAGTTTCTGAGTACTTTTCATGCCAAAATTCTCCCAGGAACAACGCCGGTAAAACCTCGTGGCGCTGCTAGTATTAAGGATTTTAAACCAATTGTATGGTCTTGGTGATGATAAAATAATCACGTTTTGTACCTCACGTCATTATGCCCTCTGAAATCTTTGTCGTGTGAGTAAACAGCGATAAGTTATATCTATGTGCGTAGTCAAATAAACGCATTAATTAGTTAAAACTCCAAGCACGTACGATGTACAATGTACTTACCATCATTTATTTAATAGCATAGAAATTTGTATACCTACAATTTAAAGAATCAAATATTTTAAATTTTATGAAAAACTGCAATAAAATCGATGTGGCTGAAGTTTTCTAATTTCAACAGAAATAAATAATAAACTTTGTGAAAAATCTATTTCAAGTTGATAACAGAAATAAAATGATGTCTACACTGACAAAATCTATTTCTAGCAATCTCCCTTGTTTATGACTGTACTATGTCACTATCACTACCCGCACTCAAATTTCGAAAATGGAAAAGAAAAATACCTAACCGAATTGTCAAATTAATGTCAGTCAGTTGACAGTTAGCTGCCAGTGGTACCCATTTGTTTATGCCTCGACGAATCCGATTCGAAACGAGACTCGATTCATGATTCATTCGATTTTCCCGTCAGTCGATCGAGAGCGCGCAAAGTGTGCGCTGCGTTTAGCGACAACGCAAAATATACGCAGTGAAGTTTTATTATTAAAATTGTGGGATTGATTTGTGTTTATGGTACAACAATTTTACTCCAAAAAGTTTTGAACTATTTTGTCAGAGTGTAAGTACAAATTGTTTGTGGATTTTATTCTTTTATTTATGGTTTTAAAAAGTTAGTTTACTTTGTTCTTTGTTTACTTTGTGAAGTTAACTTCAAAGTTTATTTTTATCATCTCTTTGATTGTGTGTGGTTAGATTTTAAGTAAATAAGTCTAATATAACTATTTTTTCTTACTATATTTATCTAAAATATTTATTATTTTATAAACAATTGATTATTTTTTAAATGTTTTTATTTATGTCTTTCTTTTTTTAATGAATAATGAGGGTATATTAAAAGATGTTCTTAAAAAAATACAACCGTAGAATGTACTACCTCCTTTTAATAGTGCTGTACTTTTGATGTGATGATGATTGAATGTGTGAGCTATCAATATGTTTGTGAAGTTATTAAATAATGCCTTTTAAGTTATGTAAAACACATAAAAGTAACACATCTAAATGTACCGAACTACTATTTATCCAAATCAAATTAATTTATTGCAGAAATCCAGCAATATAACAAATACCTACCATAACTTAATCGACTTTCAAAAGGTTTCCTTTCTGAAGTTGGACGAAATATTAGGGTGTTGACATGGGCTATTCGTATGTGTGTGTATATTTTGAACGGCATGGTATAGATAGGTATGGGTGTAACTCCTCAATAAAAACAATATTCTTCGTGATTATGTATCTATGTCCTCAAATAATACTTTCTACGTTATAGTGAGAGAAAAGATAACCTCATGTTTTGAAGTCGGTTTACGATCCCAACATCGCGATAACGAACATCTCGTCTTCAAAATAAACAATTTTTGATAAGATTACACGCGTTTTTAAGGAAATAGGTACTTAGGTATGTTATTTCCACTTTTGGTAATAATAACATACGTATGTCCTTGCATTACTTGGCTTGAAAACATCTGTGATAACAAATTTAGGTGTTTTGCGATTAAATTGCGTATTTATAATTAGTAATTATTAAACATCTTCGCAATGTAGACCCGTATGTAATTATTAAAAGTATTATTAGCATATAATGTCCCACTGCTGGGCAAAGGCCTCCCGTCTAATGAAAATATCAGTATAGTAAGTGAAAAGTGAAAATTGTTCTCAAATTCTTTTTTCAGTGGGAGCATATTATATGCTTAAATTTACGTAAGAAAAAAAGTATTAGCCTGTAGTCTCCCACAGCTGGGAAAAGGCCTTTCTCTATTAAAAATTGTACCTACTGAAAAGACAGTTATTAAAGTAACAGCTGTAATTTCAATATGATAGATTTATTTATACTGAAATACAGAAATGATGTCAACCGGTATTGTAAATCCTACTAATATTATAAATGCGAAAGTTTGTGAGGATGGATGTATGTATTGGATGGATGTATGGATGTATGTATGTTTGTTGCTCTTTCATGCAAAAACTACTGAATGGATTTGGATGAAACTTTACAGTAATATAGGTTACACATCAGAATAACACATGGGATACATTTTATCCCGAAATTCCCGCGGGAACGGGTACAACGTGGGTGAAACCGCAGGGCGCAGCTAGTTTTAATATAAAAAAATACTTACCGCATAACTAATTCCCGATTTATCGTAGTTACGGTAAAAACGAAAGGATTCAAAATCCGAAATCGTTCTAATTGACAGCGAAATTTTGTTTACTTTTTTTCTTAAGAATTCTTTTGTTTGAAATTGCAATTAGTTTCAATTTGGTACACCATTGTTTATGGTTCAAGGTGCAATGTTGATTTTAACTGTTAGACTCTTATGTCAATGTCTTTAAGGCTGAAAATCGTACTGTAGTGATGGATATACGTCTTTGTGGTGTTAATTAGCCTTGATTATCGGTATATGTATGAGTGAATAAGGGCAATGAGAGCCGACTATATTATGTTCTCCTGTTGGCTGACCTTAAGCAGAATATTACGTTTTTTACTCGAGTTTATAAGGATATAGAACGCTAAACAGGATAAATTAAACTCTAAAAGATAGCTTGGTCGTATCTGTCTGTGTTTAGCGCATTTTATATGGCTGCTTTAGGAGTTGGGAAGAAAGTAAGTACAAGACTTATAGGAAAGCAAAGTAAAGTATTAGCCTGTTATGTCCCACTGCTGATTAGAGGCCTTTTATCTCACTGAATATATCAGAACAGTGAGATTGATTTATTTAAGTATAAAACTTTTATGTTACCAAAGATGTTTCACCAAAAACAACAAGTTCTAGATCTACCTATTTCACTAAACCAAAGACAAAACCATATTTTTCTAATTTGCAACACTATCGCCATCTATTATTCAAACAGAGAACTAAATTATGTCATAGGTAATTGCCAAACCTAGTTGTCATGTTCACAATACATTAACTTAACCAACCTGAATAAAGGATGTGTTATGCAAGGCGTCGCTTTCGAGTTTACATAATGTCCTAATAAATTGTCAGGGATATGTGTGTGTTGAATATAAATGGGGTAATATCGGGTGTTCTAATTCATTATGTCATAGTATAAGTAGGTAATAGTAAGTACCCACATATGTCACCCAACGGTCTATTCAAACCAGTGACCAGGGTACCGATAATTACTACAATACCTACTAGCGACCTATTCTTCTTTCGTTTCGGTAACGAAATATAGCATTTCCCTACACGAATGTATCAAATAATCAACGCCTCGTGGGTTTACTCGCGTTGTGCCCGTTCCCGTAGGAATTTCGGGATATAAAATGGCTTATGACCTTCTTCTTGAATGTAGCTATTAAATACAAAAAGAATTACTCAAATCGGATTGGTAGTTTCTGAGATTAACGCGTTCAAACAAACAAAAAATCTAACAGCTTTATTATATTACGAGTAGTATAGATTGATGAACATTATTTGGCACGAAGATTTTAAATATCGTCCCATAAATTAACCGTTAAATATGTACTTAGGTATATAGAAAAACCATACCCTTTTGGAACCTCCTACTGGTTTTAAAGTAATTTAAAAACCTGTTGTTACCTCTTAATTTTCGACGCTTATAAATATCTTTAAAAATATGTACCTAGTCGGTTTTATTTCGATCTACCTTTAAACATCTAGTAGTCTATGGCCAAAGTCGGCCATTTGCAAATTTCCGATTTCCGAATCAGCATTCATGTCAGTCCTATACAAGGAAATGGATACGGTTTAGGAATTAAACATGAGTTTGTGCAACAGTTTTACCTGAGATCTAGTTACAAATAAAATAGCATATTGTATGTTTATTTTAGTTTTATATACCTAAGAGGTACTTCTTATGTATTATGAGTAAAGTTGATACTTGATACTTGACCTATTTAAAAATAGTATTAACTCCTATCTAAAAAGGTTTATAGCTTTTTTTCAATAGCTTTTCATGTCCACAGTCTCATTACTGGGCCTTTAGTCCCACTGAAGAATCAGTACAGTATTTTTAAACTATTTTATATTTTGTTACAGGTATTAATGTTTGATCTCAACTCGAATTAGTCCTGAAATTAATAAAAAGGTAAGTTTTGGTTCCTTATAACTAAATAACCTATTATTAATGACTAACTGCTCAACTCAGACGCAACTCAGGCCCACTCAGAGACGGTAATAATCAATTTAATCGATATTTATCTAATTGACGTAATATTTCATACGTTGCACGTCAAAACACCTCATAATAACAAAAATTAACCTTTCTTAAAGAATCGTATTTTGACTATGAGTATGGGCAGTTAGTAATTAAGTACATATTGCCTGTCTAGGCAATCTTACTTAGGGTACCTTTCAGTACATTTGCAGTCCATATGATTTAAATATAGACGATACTTATCTTCAAGTAGACTTGGAAAGAAACTAAACATAAATTACTATAGCCTTAATAACGTAACACCACGAAAATGACATACGTTAAATTCAACTTGTTTGACTTTATTTTGATAAAATTGTACGACCATACGTCATTTGTGTGAGTTCGGTTTATGATGCTTTTAGACGTTTGTCATTTCTGCTGATTGTACACGTCATTGTACTTACATAAGAACAATATCAGTATGATTTATTAAATTCGATAAAGTTGCAGCATTTATATCACTGTCTCATTTTCTAATTTATTAGTTAGCGATAATTTACTACAATAGACTTTAGGTCAATGCACTTCAAACATAATGTAATGGACAAGCTGTAACCGCGACTTCGTCCGCCTTGAATTTAAAAAAAGTACCCTCAATACTCCTTATGATATCAACTAAGTGGCAGTAAAGCCAGTACGTGCGTCCTGTCAAAATCGGTCCAGCCATTTCAGAGATTAGCAGGAACGGACAGAACAGAACAGAACAGACAGACGGAGAAAAATTGAAAAAATGTTGTTTTGGTATAGTTATGACGTACCGTTTCTTTCAATAGTCATTAGTCATATGCATGTAGTAAAAAGTGGTCATTTTATAATACTTACTACAATTTTAATATGCATGTATAGATATCATACTTCCCTATTATAATCATTACCTAACAATAACATAAGAATTATACCACGGTACTGTACGTGTGTGATTCTGATTAAACTATATTCTATAAAAATAACATCTTTCGATTTAATTAATATTTTATGGGAAACACTGAAGTCAAACGAGAAACAAAAGTCTGAAATAACCGGCCATTCCCACCTAGTTCTATTATTTGTCTATTGATAGAATGATGGAGATTTTATTCCCACTCGCTCAATGGACCTAACACAGTTGTTTTGTTTGTCACAGTTGAGCAATGGCTTTTCATCTCACTGAAGATATCAGTAAAGTTGATACCAGTTGTAGCACATCACTCTGAAATACCTACCTAAATACCCTACAGTATGTGATGCAGTCATCTTTCAAATCCCAAATATACCCTATATCTTCCAAGACGTCAAAAATGTCTAAATTGTCACTGTCACAAATCACTCTATACTCTATTTTTACTTACGTGAGTTAAAATTTGGTCTAATATGGTAGACTGCAGTCGAAGACTACTTGTAAAGAGGAAAAAAGATTTAGTGATTCCTCAATGGAAGAAAGTTGTCTTTGATTGATAAATATCATAATCATGTATTTAATACTTATGTAGCAGCACTCCGCGGTTTTACCCGCGTTGTGCCCGTTCCAGTGGGAATTTCGGGAATTTTTAAACTTATGAACCTTCCTCTTGAATCACTCTACCTATTTTAAAAAGTGCATCAAAATCCGTTGCGTAGGTTAAAGATCTAAGCATACATAGAGACAGATAGACAGCGGAAAGCGACTTTGTTTTATACTATGTAGTGACACAAAATCCTTTGTTATAATGGTTTGAATTTGAACCATCGCGTCGTCAGAAAAACCATAGTATACGTTTTTCACGTCATTTGGACTGAATGCCCGTGACAGTTAGAGTGGTATCGATGCGCGTACGCACGCCTGACTCCACTAACCACTGCGACCGACTGATAACATTATGTTACGGAAATGGAGCAGAAAGCTAAATAATGTACCGTGGAACATGTTAGTGTGTCCACTTGTCTAGTAACGTCATTGACATTACATTGTATTTAGTGTTTTATTTCTATCTGAGGTTTTTGGTGTTCTAACTTTTCTGAGAGGGCACGTTATATTGTCGGTCCCGATTGTTTCAATCGTTAGACCGTGTGGAGGCCTTTGGGCGGTCAAAAACCAAGGAACCTGCTCGCACTTACTTTTATATGTATACTAGCCGCACCCCGCGGTGTTATCCGCGATGTATCGGTTTCCGCTGGAATTTCGGGATAAAATGTATCCCATGTTTTATTCTGATGTTTAACCTATATTACTGTAAAGTTTCATCCAAATCCGTTCAGTAGTTTTTGCGTGAAAGAGCAACAAACATACATCCATACATATATCCATCCTCACAAACTTTCGAATTTATAATATTAGTAGGAATTAGTAGAATAATAGTAGAATACCAACAAAAACAGAATGTTGTATATAACTTCGTCATTTATTGTCAGATTTTAAGGCTAAAAAAAAATCGAGATTAATTCAGGTATCTGTTAACACACAAACATACTTTCTTCTCTATACATGTTTGTGGTCACATTGTTGGCTCAATCCGTCCTACACTGTTCGATCGCACCTGCAGACTAGGTTATTAGTAGATGTCCTATTTGAAGTTCATGTGTTGGCTATGTTCGTTTTGATAGCGACGCCAAGTGGGACGGCAATCGATAGGTTATGAGGGCAGAATTACTTTTATTAAATAGATTTTTTTAAATGGTGGTAACCGACATTAGGGCTCCTTTATTGTTAGCGATTTTAGTCATCCCCCGGCGCGCGTCGCGTCACGGATGCTGTTTTGTTTTTCATGAAAAACGCGCGTAGAAAAAATATATTTAATTGAATGAGCTCTTCATTCAGGCATAAACTTACTGTATTTTATACCGAATATTCTCTGAACGTGGCGACTACCAACAACGTAGATTGTCCACTGTCCACCACCCACAGTTACACGAATAACTGCTGCCGATTTTTAAATGAAACATTTTTCATTTTCTTCTTTTTTAAGAAAAAGGCCTTGTTTTTCTTTTTTCCTTTTTTTCATATATATTTTGTTTACATTTTAAGACGTCAATTTCGCCGATAGATTGCGATACTCTGAATGAAAGTAAATAATTCCGATTAAAGTTTTGTTTACAAACATTTTTTAGGTGATTGTCTGATAATGACACAATGATACGTCTATTTGGGTATATATAACTATAATATGTAATTAGTACGTAATGATAAATATATCTACGAATATATTAAGGTTGAAGATTTCCTTGAACGGGCTAATCTCAGGAACTACTCGTCCGATTTGAATAATTATGTTTGTTTTCGATAGCTAATTTCAAAAGAAAGGTTAAAGGCTACTTTTTATTCCAAAATTATTCCAGGAACGGGTACAGCGCGGGTAAAACGGGGCGATGCTTTAGATAACACGCTGACTGCGATGATTGATAATGATTATCGTTATTTTTAATTTGTTCCAGTTTTAGTGACATAGAAAATGGTCTAGCTTTTTAGATTGTGTTGCTTTTTGATAAGATTAATAAAGAATTTATTTAGGTTTTATGTGATACTCTTTGTACTATTACAATCCATAGTACAAAGAGTTTTTAACTCACTTGTTAGACGCAGACAAAGTAGTTTTTAGTCAGTAAAAACTGTTTTCGCCAAAATTCTATACCTAATAGGCAAAAATCTATTACTGACGAAAAAGTCTAAACGTAGTCTAAACGTAGTTTAAATTCAAAATTAGTAGTGTTCGCTTAAACTTAAGAGACCAGTAGTAGTATAAGCCTGTAATGTCCCACTGTTGGGCAAAGGCCTCTCATCTCACTGAAGATATCAGTACAGTGAGGAGGTTTTAGGCGTAATCACCACGCTTGCCTAATGCGGGTTGGTGATCTCAAACCCGAGGCATGTTTGAAAAGTAAGAAACATGTTTTCGCTCGACCAGGGAATTGAACCCGGGACCTCAGTCTTGGCAGGCGAGTGCACAATGTGCACATACCACTAGACCACCGAGGCGTTAAGAGACCAGTAAGTAAATAAATATATCACTTGTCTACCTGGATTGTCTTGTGGATCATATTACACCTATTGATGTAAGGGCAGTCCATTCTCGCGGAAATGGTTATACGTATTATGTAGATAGTATTTTACTTTTCTTCAATGAAATCCATTTAGACCGCCATTGTAGGGTTTCACAAAGTCTTAGTGCATACACATGCACTAGACTCTACGTCTACGAATTATAGTTTTAAATAGATCAATACCAAGCCTAGTACTTTTATATACGTTGAAATAGGGAAGGAATAATATGTGATGAGCTAGAACACAAAAATAAGGGTGTAATATAATTTGGAGTGTTTATGTGTGTAACATTGAAGTTTCTAAGGGGATCTTTCCACCAGACCTAGGCTATGTTATGCTGTTGTGTTATATTATATGGTATATTATGACGAAATAGAGAAGTTGCTTCTCTCTTCCGTGTTTACCAATAATGTCAAGGGTAGAATGGCATAGTTCTGGTAGAGCGCCCTTTCTCAGCCAACATTTGGATTTAGTTATTCTGATCTTAAATTGTTTTGCTTTTTCAGTTTATATAATTTTTAGCTACTTAAAGACTAAGGGCCATTCATAAACAAAGAGCAAAAGAGAGAAAACCATTTATAAAAAGTCAGTTTAAACGTTGTTATTCAGTTTTCTTACACACAAACAAAGATTATTGAATGGTACAAATTGAACAGACACGAAATCTGCAAATCGAGATTATCATAAATTAGGAAAAACATCAGTAGGGAAGTATCGACTATCAGCAAAATGTATGCGTAAAGTTAAACTCTCCTTCGCAAACTCGGTAAAAAACAATTAACTGTAATACGAAGTAAACAATTAATGCATTATTAGCAGAGTTTTATTACAATTGTAATGATTACAGCGATTATTCATGTTTTAACGAGGCAAAAACGAAAGTGCGTACGTTACGTTAGATAAGTAATTACTAATTATAAAACTTAATTTTATGTAATTTTTAATTATGATCTTATTTTATTTAATTAAAGGATTTTTTAGAAATTGCTGTTATGTAAGGTTTTGGGTGAAATTTGCAGTAAATTAAACTAGAATTAAGAGTAGTAGTCAAAAGTAGAGTTTGACAAAGATGAAGTTGTTGTAAAACACCACAGAGCGAAGCACTTACTGTCGTGTAAAACACTAATAAAAGTCTTTGTTAGTAAAAAAAGGTTTATAGTTTTTAGTGATTGATATTTTACCCCTTTCTTGTCGATAGATTGATCTGATATTTGGGTACCTACATCTTTAGGTATAGACATACTCAATTTTCAATAAGACGGTTTAACGTACAGTCACGAGCTTTAATTTGGGACCCATTTCCATCAAATGTTGTTAGAACATTCATAATGCAATAAGGTCGAAACTTTAGTTTGATAGAAACGTAAAGTTATCGATGGTAAACAATATGACATTGATATTACGATAAAATATTAGCTCTAAATAGCGTAAGTTTGCTACACGATATTCAACCTTAGGTGGGTCCCAAATTATACACGATATTCAACCTTAGGTGGGTCCCAAATTATACACGATATTCAACCTTAGGTGGGTCCCAAATTATACACGATATTCAACCTTAGGTGGGTCCCAAATTATACACGATATTCAACCTTAGGTGGGTCCCAAATTATACACGATATTCAACCTTAGGTGGGTCCCAAATTAATGCTCGTGACTTGTTCCATAAGTTTAAACTACGTTTACGGATACACTTCGCTTTTATTTTACATTTTTATCTGACGTTTCGGCCCCTTTACAGGACCGCGGTCACAGAAGACTGTTGTTAAGATTGTTAAACGCATTTCTCAGGAAGCTGAATCTCAGATGAGAACAATCAACTGGCACTATCAGCCACCGATCATTCGGTCACAATAACATTCATGATTGCTTAGACAGTGCCACAGTGCAGGTGAGGCGACGGCAACTAGCGTTTTTTTAAAGTAAAAACACTATATATTGATATTAATAGCGCCCGGCGGTTTCATTCGCGTTGTGGCCGTTCACGTTGGAATTTCGAGAATTTTTATACTTATAAACCTTCCTCTTGAATCACTCTAAATATTTTAAAAACTGCATCAAAATTCGTTGCGTAGTTTTAAAAATCTAAGCTACATTGGGACAGATAGACAGCGGAAAGCGACATTGTTTTATACTATGGTAGTGATAGCCTACAACGAGAGCGAATTAAATGTTATTTCCATTAGTAATGATAGTGTACTTATCCTCCTCACTGTACTCATCTTCAGTGAGATGAGAGGCCTTTGAAGATTCGATAGTCGCTGTCGCCGCTACACTGTGGCACCGCAAACAAAGCGGGTAATATGATAATGTGAGTTAGCCATTGTGAACAGTGAAACTGTAATGTTGCTATAACTACGAGTGAAAGTTAACTATTTGTTAACGTCGGTTTCTTGCGGTGTTGCCATAGTGTCTCGTGCTTTCTGATCACGATCCGACTTGTAACCGACTTTGATTAAGAGGAATTTGATTTAGGTGTTTGAATAATTTTGACAGATTTCACCTATTTTACCACCTGTTTTAAGGGCAATTAATTTTAACAGGTAATAAGGGCAACATTTTAAATGTTGGGTTTTATTTTCGTTGTCAGGAGATGGAAAAATGTAGGCTCTATTGTAATATGTATATGTATCTAATTAGTAATTAATTATGATTTTAATGGAAATTATATACAACATTTTCCTGCTATAGGGATAACTGCGTCCAATAAACATTGTTGTGTAGTTAATTAGTGCATTGTAATTAATTAACTCGCTTAAATGAGTATTAAAATATATTCAAAGTAAATGTGTCCGCTGTCCAATAAATCATTTAAGTAGCGTCTAGCTAGACTGAGAGAGTTTACAAGTTACGAGTTGACCCTGCTGCAGTTCAATAGAACTCGACTGCGTCACACAAACCAACAACCTTACCAATTATAAAGCACATTTTCAAATAAATCTCACTTCAAAATTTAATAGGTGACTAAAAAAAATCATTCATTGTTTTCGAGAAGGTAAGTAACCAACCCTGATGTCAGGTTTTCAGACCGCCTAAAGGCCTCCGACATGGTCTAACGATTGAAACAACCGGGACCGACAATTTAACGTGCCCAATGCCACTATCGCCCACCCTTCCAAGTAGGGGGCGAGCTGCACGTTGCTTAACAATCGCGATGAACTGATATAGCTTGGTCAAACTACGCGATGAGCAAACAAGATAGAAATAATCTATTTAGTCGACTCCCTGATAAATGTTAAAGTTGAATGAATTAGTCATAACTTATTGAATTAATATAGTAAAAGCTTCAATGTGATACCGTTCTAAATTTTTTAGTCCAACCGACAGTATAAACTCAAGGTGTAATTTCCATGCCTCACTGTATTGTTTGTGTGCGTCGTGTCTTTTTATTAGGTCTGAGCGCGGAAGGTAAAACGCGGAAGATGATAAACTCCAGCGGTGTTATTGGACCAGTTAACAATAGTATTGTTACAATGTGTCGTTACGGTTTATCTTGCTTCAATTAACTTCGTTTGGCCTTTATTTTTATTTGTATGGTAATTTTTGACTGATTAAATAAAAAATGGCTTCTTTAGATGATGTTTTTTTTACTTTACTAAAACGCGAAGTACTTCATCTTCGCGTTTTATCAAAGTGTATCCGTAAACGTAGGTATACTAAATTTATTCTGTAGTAATGTAAAGACTTTAGTTGCAAGTGCGGTACACCGGACACTGTATGTGTCCAGTGGAAGAAATCAGATACCTTTAAAATAGTCTAACATCTATATTATAAAACCAAGAGTTTAATTTGTTTTTTGTTGTTGGTTGGAACGTGTTAATCTCAGGAACTCCCAATCCGAATAGAATGTTTTTTTGTATCGCATAGCTATGTTCAAAAAGAAGGTTATAGGCTAGTTACTATCCTATATTTCCTACGGGAACGGCCACAACGTGGGTAAAACCGCGGGGTCTGTTATAGCTTATAGTTTCAGGCTTCAAGCGTACCTATTCCCACAATCTGTGGTTTGCGTCAGAATGTCACCCGTTTCCTTAAACAACTCTAACCCACATTAGTGTGGGGAAATCCCATCCAATAAAGCGACACTTTTATTTATAAACTAGACGCGCCCGCGGTTTTACCCACGTTGTACCCTGTGGGAATTTCGGGTTGAAAGTAGTCTATGGTTTAGATCAGACTCTATGCTATGTCATCGACAATTTTCATTCAGATTTAAACGGTACTTATTGCGAGAAAAAGGAATGATATTTCATTATAATTTTAGATGTATGTACCTACCTATTTCTATGCATCCTCCTCATATCTCCAACCTCCTGATATCTTCAGTGAGAGGCCGCAGTGGAAAATTAATAATAATATTTACTCACTCTACATAAAGTGTTGTGATTGATCAATTGAGTTCGGCCTCGATCAGCTTTACTTCAGTGGAAACGGACCCTTACACTTTGCGTAAGGAATTTTGAGAATAAGAGAAATGTCATTCATATGGATCACTTATCATTCTACTAGCAGGTTTTACCCGCGTTGTGCCCGTTCCCGTAGGAATTTCGAGATGAAAAATTGCCCATAGTCTTCCTCGATAAGTGGACTATCCAACACAGAAATAATTTTTCAAATCATACCAGTAGTTCCTGAGATTAGCGCGTTCAAACAAACAAACTCTGCAGCTTTATAATATTAGTATACATTGATGAGAACGGCATGACAATTCGTCCAGTAAATTTTGAGGACAAACGCAGCGGGGACCTTATTTTTTACTAATTTAAAGTACTTAATTTAAATTGAAGATAAAACAGTTATTCGGAAGTAGGCCAGTGTATGCGAAACTCAAAGTAATTTCATTGAAATATTGTGGTCTTTATAAATGTGTTATAATTTATAATTGTTATACAACGTTAGAACGGAGTGAAAAGTAAACCATTATAGTCTGTGGAACGCATTTTATTGCATTTTGAGTAATACTAATTGTCAGTTATGTAAAATGAAGTTTTGTAATGAACTTGGCTCTAGTTTATACTGCGTCGTTAAAATTATATTAGCGACAATTAAAACTTTATTTTCAGTGGAAAAGAATCGAAAGTCCAACGACAGCTATTTTACTTGCAGCTCGCCCGCTAAGTAATCTTCCGCGATACATGTGGATAAACACTTCACATTATATATATATGTTGTTTTCCTTCAAAGTGTACCTTTATGGTGATGTGAAATGATCTCTTGAACACCACGTGACATTACTGAACATATTGATAGTAGACAACCAAATATAATGAAAAATGATTGCCTCTTGACTGGAGTCCAGAGTCTATAAGGTCCTACATTACAAACCTGCCTCACACTTGGGCCTACTAAGCCGCCTAGGGCCTAGGTGCCCCAGAATAGACCACTGCTAAATTCTGTATGTAAACAGGATTTTTTTCAAAACGCAATTCCTCATTTAGTACCTATTACAATTGGATGAATATCATCGTATGTTAAACATCCAACAAACTGCATAGCTTAACTAAACCACTAACTCCGAACCAGTAAATCTATAACCCGGTCTGTAATATTGTTTCACCTGTGTTTCATGTAAACGAGTTCATTGACCGTGTGACAGCCCGCCCCCGCCCCCAGTGTTGCTGCACTCTTCGTAATTACACCCGCGTATTTCGTCAATCAAAATATGCATTAATTTGATGTATACTTGTAGTGGTTGCCAGAGAAGTTTGCTGGCGGACGAAATTAGAACTACAATAGAAAATTGGTACTGACGCCTGTACTCAGACATGTAATTTCGTAGTTTATCGATTTAATGAACGTGTCTAACTCTGGCAATCAGTTCCAGTTTTGTTAAAGTAGTTTCCAATTTCTTGAAACCAATTAATATTTGATAAGGTTTTATTAGAGATATGCCACCCTTAGTTATAAATAATTCAATTTTATTCGATCGACAAAATCTGAGCGATCGTTTTTTTGACTCACTTCATGAAAAAGTGTCTATTCGATCCAGTGATTAAAATGTCCTTTCTGGCCTGTTTTTTTTTTACTAGATATAGTCGAATTATAAATACTAAGTTTAAAAACTATTCATTAGATGTAGAAGTGTAGTTTTTCTTGTGACGCCCTCTTTCAATCGCCGACTTGACTGGCGAGACCACCAACAACTGAAATAAAAATTATTTCCCCAAAGTCTTCTTATTTTAGAAATCGTTATAAATTATTTCATGTAGAGTTGCAAGAGAGGCTTGCATTGCAGTTGTTGCTTATTTTTACTCAACTTACGTGGCGGTGGTGTTTCAGAACAGTATTGTAATATTTGACTTATAGATTGCTAATAAATTGTATTCTGTTTTAACCAGTTCCTGTAGGATTTTTGGGATAACTACCTATTCTATGTGTTATAATGTAGATGGATGTAAGGGACTCCAGCCTCCTCCCTGCCACAATTATCCGAGTTTCATAAAAAAAGTTCTTTCCCTTGAATAAATGTATCCATCCTCACTAGGCACAATAAAAAGTCCTGGAACCGACAATGGGGTCTATGCCTTTATCAACTAAGCAAATCAGCATTTACTAGTAAGATATGAAGATGTATATGACAAATTTTTTTATGTAAAAATTATCTCTTTTCGGACGTGTTTTATACTGTTTACCTGGTGTTATGTATGAATGAACCCTTATAATTTCCTACCTACATTGTACAAGTAGGTAGGTGAAATGAACATAATACTGTTACTTTTAACTGTGCCTACTAACCTTAATGTTAATGTAACATATGTATGAAGTACAATTTTGAACATTAACTAGCTGCGTCCCGCGGTTTTACCGGCGCTGTGCCCGTTTGTGTGCGAGTTCAAAAATCTAAACATTTTATTCTTCAGCTTTATTAAATAAGTAAAGATGAAATAACCTTTTTAAAATTAGCATGAAATACTATGGATATTATTTTTAAAAGACTTCACAAAAGGAGGACGTTTCTCAATGTATATTTACATTTTGATGATTATGTCTTACCAGCACCGCCCCGCGGTTTTACCCGCGTTGTGCCCGTTCCCGTGGGAATTTTGGGACGTACAATAGCCTATATCCTTCCCGTTGAATGTGGCTATCCATTACAAAAATAATTATTCCAATCGGACCAGGAGATCCTGAGATTAGCGCGTTCAAACAAACAAACAAACTTTGCAGCTTTATAGTATTATGAGTATTATTTATCCTTTTGGCCTGTATCAAACGGCTTGTCCCAGTTTCTTTTAGGCTGACTTTCTTTCAGGAACACAAACCAGATTAGAGTTAGCTCATGACATGCTCTACTGATTAATATCTCCCGACAGCAAAATGTGTAACGGTAGAGATCCGATGAAAATGTTTATCTTAAATCACTGTGATAACAAACGGGTAATAATACCCGCGCCCCGCGGTTTTACTCGCGTTCCTGTGGGAATTTCGGGAGACTGTAATCTTCTTCTTGAATGTCGCTATTGCATACAAAAATAATTGTTTGAATCGGTCTAGTATAGATAGGATAGAATCGAGTTATGCTATATTCTGTAAGCTTATTAACCCACGAAGCAGAAGTTCTGAATTTCATTATGTTTATCGTCAACTATTAGTGAAAATTATATGGAAATGTATAAATCCGAATGAGTAAAAGTAACGCACGTATTTGTTTGTTTTTTTTTACAACAAACAAACATACGTTTATTTTCAAGTATATCGTTGAAGATTTTGACAGGAAAATCAAGATAGATAGTGAAAGTGATTAGATTTACATTTACGCAAAACAATTTTCCAGTCCTCTTTAAAATTGATACACAACTACTAATGAATTACAAAACCTTCTCTTTTCCCAGTCGGTAAACGACAAGCACAGACTTGTCATAAAATACTTTATGTGTATGTATTGTAAAGTTCGTTGACACGTAAATAAATCGCAAATGGCTCCCGAACACGCCTTGTTTTTTAAACATGTGTCGACAAGAACGTTATTACATTCTGCCTCACGTACCAACGAAATGTTGAGCAAAGGACTTTGTCACAGTCACATTTGAAATTTCTTACTGACTTGTCAGTGTAGTATAGGAGTTTGAATATGACAAGGTTCTACTTCATTTGCTAGTTAAAGCTACGCCTATACTGGTTCCGCCCGTATACAAGTGACATTTTGAATTCAGATTATGAAGATATCTTAAAAGACCGTTAAGTAACGATATAATTTGAATTGAGAACCGTTTTTTATTTGTTAAACTGGGAATTCGAAATACGAAATACGTATTGCGGAAATCCGATTATTTGGCAATTGTCAATATTTTTAATTGAGTCGTTTTAGCACTTTTTAAGGTTACTTACTTTTATTTGCTTGTCATTTTATTAAACTTATATTATTCCGTCGATAGAAAACCTCTTCCTATTTTGAAGTCGGTTAAAACGTCACTTATACAAGATGTAAAACTAATTGTATCCGTATACGTAGTTGATCCAATAGCGACCATAAATGACTAGACAATCGAATCTAGTTTAATAAAACATCAATTAATTATACTCGTAATGCGTATGTATGGAAATAAACTTTGTTTCCTTCATAAAAACTGAGTAATGTAGGTCGAATACCATAGTAAATGCGTACAAAAACATGAGCCGTGATTCACTCAAATATCCGTTGTAAGATATGTTTTTGTTCAGTAATGTAAATAATATTTTGAATCATCTTCCATGGCCTATTTTAAACGTGTGTTATGGTTATGATTTGTTTACGGAATTAGTTTTGGTTATCTATGGTTGATTATACTTATACAGTCCCACCATCTTATCTGTTCAGTTGACAGCGTCGCTAGTGGAGAATTTGGTTTTGCCATAATACAAGAAATTCACCAAGAAACAAAGGTAATTAAAACATGTCTTGCAAGTCAGTCTATAGATATCATTAAAATTTAAGAAACTACAATATCAATCATATAAAGCCTAACTAAGAGAGAGATTCAATATGACGCGGCTGTAGTTCCCATTTTGCCCACCTGAACAGTTAAGTTGGTGGCACTGTAAATGTGGTGGGACGTTAAATGAGTCACATTATAAGTAAACCAGCCCGGCGGTTGTGTACGTTCCCGTAGGAATTAATTTCGGTATAAAAATGCTTTTTTTACCCAATTAAAAATAAAACTAGCATCTCTCTGCGGTTTTACCCGCATTGAGTACGTTCCCTTAGGAATTTCGGGATGAAAGCCGATCTTTCGCTAGATCGTTAAAATGATTATCAAAATAATCCGACTGATAGAGAATCATCCAAACAAACAAACAAAAAAATCAAAATTTTCAGAAATGAACACCATATTTCAATGTAATTGCAAATAACGATAGGTCCAATCAAAGGGTTAATTACTAGACCAATTTTTCAAAAAGGTGTCTGTAAAAAAGAATCCCTTTAAAGACCGAGTCATAACTCACCAGTGTGAACGGGACTTAGCTTGATTGATGTCAAACAAACACAGTAAATGCCCTTTACCAAATTAGAAAGCTATTTTTACTTCGTTTCTATCTACGAATCGCTGCGAAACAGGTAATTTGTAAACGAGATGGAAATCGGTTACGTCGCGTGAACCGACATCACAAAGAAGTGTGCAACGGAGGTGTAACCTCTAATTTACTCAACCTACTTTCGAACGCTTTGTTTTCGCGCCATATTACTGTCATCGCTCATTTGATAACTGTCACCTGTCATTGTGACAGTTTGGGTTTTTTCTCTTTTTAAGTGAGTCCGGTGGTAAAAGGCGCTATCGTCCAGAGTGTACCTACCTATCTTTTCGTTTTTTTATAGATCGTATTTTAAGTGGTAAAAGGCCCATCTCAAAATCATCAAAGACAGACACCCAAAACTTTTGAAAATGAAGTATATTTTCCATTTAAGGTCTGATAAACACAGAGATAAAGTGAGAGTCCTATAACGCGTATAACCTGCTTGGTGTTAAAAACAACCTTATTTTGATAACCCAGTCTCTTTTTGGGCATCGATCTTCGAACGAACTTTTACCACAGCTTTTACTTAAGTCTAGTTTTTTAACCTAAAAAGGATTACTATTACATCAATTATGTATTCAAAATTAAATTACCCAACTCTTTTAATTATGGTAACAATTATTTAACAGCTACAATAAGCTTTGTTCTAGATGCTAGCCCGACCTTGAGCGTGAATGTTGCGCGTGCGCACTTTCTTCTCCATTGAGCACTGATCAGCGCATTGTCAGTTGTAAGGCTGCGCGTGGGCAGTCAAGGTCTGCCATACACTTGTGTGTGATGGATTATAAGTATGCACTTATAAATATGAAGGATTACAAATATTTTTAAGTATCTTCTTATAAAATGACTAGCAGTGCCCTGCGATAATACCTACCCGCATTGTGCGCGACCCGAAATGGGATAAAAACATAGATTTCCCTAGACTGTTTGACCTAGGTCATCCATTTAAAATTACGGTATAAAACAAATATTTTTTCCAAGGCTTTTGTCGATGGATTGGAAAAAGAGTAGAAGAACGTAAGAGCCTTCGATACCATAGACACATTAAACTCTATGACACCCTAACCATCAATTTTTTAGATAATTTTTAAATACAAGTTGATGACAAAAACTTAACAGCATCCATTAGTTTTCTCTTTACTCCGCTAAAGTTAAGTTAAAACAAAATAGGCAACAAAAATAAAAAATAAACTCCATATTTTATCTCGGATTTTAAACTTGATAATGCATTAAGTCATCGCGTGGTTAAAATTGGAACTAACAAATTCATAACAAAATATGAAATTGTTTTATAGAAAATTGCAACAGTGGCGCCGTCATACACTTTCAAACGTACCTAGTGACTTGGTTTAGTTAACCTGCATTTTGCAACACAGTAGCGAAACAAATTCATAATGCATTTTACATTCTGCCTATTCTCGGTACTCGGTAATGGAGCATTGACTGCTCTGTGGCATTTCTGTAGCCTTCACTTTTGAACTTTTAGCTTTGGAATAGGACGAGTCCTTTAGAACTCTATCGCTCTAAACTACGCTAGTTATGGTATTGGATTTGGTTTATAAGTTAGCGGTTGTTAGTATGACAAAGTTGTAAGTACTTAACATGGTTCTGTAAGATTGTATTGTCGTGGTTATGCATGTATTAAATGTTGATAGAGTTATGTGTATTGTTGCTCTGTGTCGATGGTTGAATGTAGTATGAAGTAAGACTTTAATTTATGTTTATTTTTTCACTTTGCCTTATAAACATAATAGAAGATTTAACGCATTACCCAATGCACGAAATAAATGTCATTGATAGTTTTAATAAGTTTAACTTAAATATATTTTTTAATATATTTTTAAAAAATTAAATTGGACGAGTTTACAACTTGTCCGCCATCTAACCATCAAACTCGATAGAGCGAGTGAGCGAGTAATTTGACATATTGTGTTCTACACCGCTAAATTAAATTCAGCATTGGTTTTTGACATAGTTGTAAGTAGATCAAATGGACCTATAGAGGCAAGATATACGCTTTAGAAAATATCTCTTCTACTTGTTCTGTCTTCTCTTCATATACTTACAAATAGAAAAAGTGAGTGCCAGGAGTGAGAGAGAGAGAGATGTTTCTACTTCGAGAGAAGAGGAAAACATAGACGTTAACCTGTGTCTTGGCATGTATTTCAGTCGCACTTACGTTATTTTTTCCCCACTGAGAAATGACACTAGTGTTTAACAAAAGCGAATTGTATCCACGAACGAAGTTTAATTTGTAATAGTTAAACAATCGCACCGTTTTGTTAGTTTTCAGTATAAATACCCGTGTATTAGTAGTAACTGTTTTGAAAGACACCCGGCTATGTTTGATTTTAAAATTCACAACATGGCCGCCGTTAGTGGGATTACGAATTACTCGAGTACTCATAATATTGTACAGTTTAATTTATGGTAGAATTGTAGACGGTGAAGGTAGGTTGAGCGAGTAAAGAAGTTGCGAGTAACCGAATTCAATAGAACTTGCAATAGAATAGAATACTTGGTTACTTCAGGTTACGCTCACATACTAGTAAAAGTTATCACTTAATAGTCCATCGAAATGTTAAATTTTTTAGGCCTAACCTTGCGTTTTTTAGAGGACGCAATTTTATTTTAATTTATAATGCCAGTCTCAGCGGATTCTGAGTGTGGCAGTTACATTTCGCCTCTCACTTAACCTAAACTTTGATGTTTTTAAATGACATTTCTTGGGTTAATTTTGTCACTATTAAAGATTATTTCACGACAAAAACTAAGATATTAATTTAAAATGCGATATACGTAAATCTTTTTATACTCTGGTTACTGTATCGTTATACAAATTACAGCAGTCATTCCAATACAATTTTAAACATAAAAGAAAAGAAAGAAAGTGTAAAACCTAAAAATAAAACGAGAGAATCTCTTCAACTTGTCGAAAGAAGATAAACATGATTTAAAATGTTGTTATGAAAACTTTACAAAAACATGTTTTTGTGAGTTACGCTGTACTACATACGAGGGCCCGATGTGAGGGAGTTGATGGAGGGTCTCAAACTTTGAATCGTTTGTGTTTATTACACAAACGATACTGTACTGTACTGTACAGTTATTGAACGTGCTAAAAAAACGAAAGTCCGAAAATATTTTTTAAGAGTAAATTTGTACCAACAACTATCATCTCCTTACCGAATTATGTACATCAAATTATGTTCAGTTATTTTATTAAATGTGAAACCTTAAGAGACAAACCTACAAATTAATGTATTTTTAAAATATTCTGAATTGAAACTAAGTTTACGAATATACTTCGATTTTTATTTTACATTTACCTGACATTTCGGCTCCTTTACAGGAACCGTGGTCACAGAAGAATTGAAAGAAATTGAGTAGTGTTCGCTTCACCTAAGAAACGAGTTTTATTTTTTCATTTCAATCATATTTTTTATATTTTTTATATTTGTTTATTTAGCATAAAACTTAACAATAATGGCTTCACTTAACACTTAACAGTCTGCTTTGGAATGATAAATTCATTCCACCTTGCCGCATACGCTCAACGTTTGAGAACCTCCGTCTCCAGTATTGCAACATCACGACAAGAACAGGATCTTAAAGGTTTCACTTAAGCGAATATCTAAACGTTTGATAAGCGCACGCTTGAAGGTTTATCGTAACGTAGATAGGTTATAAGTTATAACTTAGGTTAGGTTTTAAATTAAGGTTCTATAGGTTAGTCTTTAAACCTACCTAGGTAGCTGATTAGTTAGGTATATTAATTGGAAAAGATGGAGCTATTGTTTTGCCTTGCAATAATGGGACTCTTAAAAATCTCACGTCCGTACTCAGATACGTCAAATGCATCCTTAGCAGAGATTTAATGAGCAATATCATTTAAAATTACGTCTTCTTCTTCATCGAGTGGATGGTCAACCTGACCAATCCTGGTGTCAGAGTTATTGAGCCGCCAAAGGCCTCTGACATGGCTCAAGTGACGACTACTATCCGTAGAAAGTAACCGGGACCGACGGCTTAACGTGCTCTCTGAAGCACGGAATCATCTTACTTTTCGGGCAATCAGGTGATTCAGCCTGCAATGCCCTAACCAAATTACGTCAATTAGTTAATTAGCGATTTAATGCACGTTTCTGATTGCGGCTGTAAGTCAAGGATATTATGCAGATATCTATTTCCTATGTACTTATTAATCTAATCATAATCCATTACTATCTAGTATTGCTTTTAAATGCCAAAGCTTATTTCAATGAATAAAAGTATTCCAATATAATTTTAATCAAAAAAGTCAAACAAACTATATCATGCATTCATGATATATTTCGCTGAAGACAACGCAAAAATTAACGTTAAATCTTCGTTCAGTTAGTGTGGTATAGTGTATAATGCCTAGCGTACTAGACTAGCTTACTGCGCAAGTTAACTTGACAAAGGAATATCAAATTACAAAGTACTCGTCTATCTATCCTTCGAGTAGTCGTATTAATAACATTGAGGTTAGAACTAACCCTGTGTAGTCAGATTCTACCTATTTATTACTAATACATGTATGTAATAAACATGCATATTTGTCCGGGTAGTATATATTATTATATTATTATTATAAAAGTATAGTGTAAGCTCCAATGGGGTTTTCGTATGCAAAATATGCAGACCGCATTCTGACTTCTGAAATATGTTGTAGTAGTCCCAGACTACAATATGATTGATGTTGCCAGTCTCTATCACCAGTAACAGTATGACCAAAAGCAAAGTACTCTCGCTTACTAAATATACCTATCAAAACACTAACTAAATATATCAATAACTCACTAAAAAGAATTTATATGATTATTTCCTTAACACGGAATAATAACTCCACAGTAAAACACGTTATCGCCATAGGGACAATCAATTAATTCATGTTTATACAAATTAATATTAATTAACAGCACATTATCATAAATGTTTTCATTAAGATCTGTTGCGCTCCATTTATTATTATTTATTAACACGTTAAGATTATAAAAACTTACAGTGTTAAGGACTACACTTAAATATGTATAAATATTGTATACATAATCATATAAACGTTAGTATAACCGGATTAAAAAATGGTTGATTCGTTTTGATCGTTTAAACTTTAAAGGCCTATTTTACAACAGTAGAGTGGTACCAGAAGAGGGTTGCAGGCTCTATGCCCGCCCGGAGCCAACAATACATAATGTGCAGATATAGACGATGCAAAGTAGTCACAAACCATTCTTTTTAATCACTCTGTATGAAAATCCGTTCTGTATTTTTTGACAAAATCGAATAAGTATATACAGACATACTGCTTTTAGGGACTTTGTTTTATATAGGTATGTAAATAAAGTCCTCAATTCCTCTTAAGTGAGAGTCCTTTACATAATAACAGTTATATTGGAATTTTCCATCTTTGTCAAAATAAAACGTTCATATTTTTCTACTCGACCACCATAGTAGTCAAAGTCATTTCGCCCGTCAGTCACGCTACAACATATGCAGATAAAAATCAACCGAAAACAATAGCTTGGACGCTTTTGACGGCGCAAGCGCATACAACATTTGAATTCCGAATGCGCGCCGAGCCCTGTGATAGGTATTCTAGTGACGCATCGCGCATGCGCATTTGTTCTATACCAAGAAGCGTGTATAAAGACCGGTTGTCATTTGTCATTATGCAATGCATGTCAATGCGTGAGCGCTAAATGAATAGTGTCTGTAAATGGAAGTGGGTGATTTTGTGACATTCCTTAGAAAGTTAAATTTTAGTAAGGGCGATATTCAAAATACCATAGAATTTGTCCCAGCTTACTGATTAAAGTTTTGGTTCTACCATAGATTTATATGATGCAGCCTTATGGTTAGGTATAAGGGCTCCCACACAAAACTGCGATGCGATGCGACTTCGCATCGCATCGCAGTTTTCTGTGGAAGCCCTAATTGAAGAATCTTGCATCAAACAAGCATCATCTCATTGGCCAAAAGAGAGTAAAAAATAGGTATCTAACCGAAGTACTCATGTAGCAATGATTACACGTATTGACAACATCACAGACAATCGACAGTAAAGAACTCAAGAAACATACCACAAACAATATTGTTACTACATATAAATAATGGCGCTACCACACCGATCAACTATTCTAAATTGGAATTTAAACGCAGAACAAGATCCATAGAGTAATAACAAGTATTAACTAAGCTATTTATTTGAGGTCAGCCACTAGTCAAGTACTCTACGCGGAAACAACCAGTCCATACTTAGTGATCTACTCGATCGTAAACAGGAACGGTTATCATCTAATTGTATAGTGTAGACTTTCACTTAATTGTGGCTTAGGATAGCGTTAGCTATGTAACAGTATCAGGGGCTTAACGATAGGAGAAATGGAGCGGTATGCTCCTAGACTAATCTTTGAGAGATATGGTTCGATTCCCGCCCGGATTCAACAATATGTGCAGACATTGTTGTTGGCGACGGCGTCTGGGTGTCAATTTAACATTGTTATTAATAGTAGTATTCTCCTTGTCCAGGGCTGCACCATGTTGCAACAGATCCTGCAGGACATGTGGGTGGACCCCGAGATCCTCGCCGAGCTCGACGAGACGCAGAAGCAAACCCTCTTCTGCAAAATGAGGGAGGAACAGGTAAGCTGTCATTATTTCCTTCAGACGTATTTTCATCAGACTTCATTAAATGAGAATGGCACGTTAAGCAGTCGGTCCCGATTTTTTCAATCGTTAGACTATGTCGGAGGCCATTGGGCGGTCTAAAACCAGGGTTGCCCACTAATCGACTCGACATGGATGAATGACTGAAGGAGGAGGTTGGATTTGTCACTTCCAGTGCTGATATGGATGTTGTATCGATAACAATCTCTGTAATTTACTAGGTTAAAACATATTTGGGTCCTTTGGGTAAAAGCTAACGGGGTAAGTGGGAAATGACCCGATACAATGACCCTTTTATCATCCGGGTAATTCGCCACTATACCCCTTCCTGTGCCGTCATCCACGGCTTACTCTCCACGGCCTTGCAGCAAATAACTACCTCATTTTCTTATCATATGTTTTTCTGCTTCTCCCTCCAACAGCTCGCTATATTGCTCATTTTCCCATAGAGCTCATTATTTTCATTGTATATTTACACTAAATTAACTGGTTACACCAAATAATGTCCACCATTCATGACTTTCCTATTCGTATAAATAGATATAGATAGATAAGGTATATCCAGAGCTTGATAATCTTACAAGTACTAGTAAAGATAAGAGGCAATCAAAGATCAAGCGAAGTGAAGACCACATCATCACTGTGATAATTCTAAAATGTGAGTTTTGAACCAAAAGAACATCTCTGAAACCTCACGTGTATGAATATCTTAATGTATCGGTCGGTTTATTATATGCGACTTTATTCAAGGATTTGGAGGTCGGTAAATTCTGGTCCATAAGTCCTGAATATATGAATATGAATAGTAGTTTATTTACTTAACATTTTATGGAAATTACTTGCGAAGAAAAGTGTGTTTTGATGTTTGAAGCATTGCATGTTGAAATCGTCGTTGAAAATAGAAATGATACAGTAGGGGTAGTAAAGGGGAGTAAATCTTACAGTAACTCAAATCCTAACTAATATTATAAATGCGAAAGTAACTCTGTATGTCTGTCGGTTACGCCAAAACCACTTAACCGATTTGAATGAAATTTGGTACACAGTCCAGAGCCTGAGAAAGGACATACTTTTTATCGCGAAATTCCTGCGGGAACGGGTACAACTTTTTATTTTTATTAATAACTTTTTATCTTAATAAAACCATATTATTATGCCTTCTACAAAAGTACAAACCTTACCATAATTTACGTGGGTATTTCGTTAAGAATCTAGTTTAATTATAAATTAGGCTCTAACTAACAACATATTGCAAATCCGCTGACCGAAGTGGCTAATCTATTTCAGTACTCGAAAGTATTACAAAATGATTAATCACCAAGTCCCCTACCAAGATAATACGATTCCTATTTTCGTACGCGCATTGAACCGTACCTATTCGGTCATTGCTTTGTTTTTACATTAGTACGAACTTCTATTTATAAACGCGGTAAAAACCAAATAAATTAGTTCACTTTGCGAGTTTTTGTTCAATCATTACTAGGATATTGGTAATTACTTGTTGATGAATAAAGATTTGAACTCTACTGTGTTTTTAGTATGAATTCTCAATAGACTTTTTAAGGAGTAATTGGTAGAGAGTAACGTGAATTTTCTTTGAATAAATGTATACTATTTTTGTTGGTTAAAAAGCTGAATAGTTTACGAATTATCGAATAGGAAGTGTGTATAATGAATGCATATCAGAGTCAGCTAAGAACAATTTGGATCATGTTTACTTATCAACAAATAAACTAATATAAATGTCAACACACTATCTTTAGCTACCCATCTCTAGTCTAGGCATAAAATAATCTAATTAATTACCTGAACCAAATTTACGTAGATAATAGTCTTGGTCAACGGATACTAGTAAATAAAATAGTAATTTTGAGTAGGTTAGTGGCCAACCCTGGTGTCGGAGTTTTCGACAATCATGCGTGCCCTCCAAAGCACGGTAGAGTTCAGATAGAAATACCACTATCGGCCACCCATCCATCCGATCTGCACGTTGCTTAACAATCGCAATGAGATAACATCGCTTAGACAAACTACGGCACGAGCGTCGTTTGGATGGTTATATTATACAGACAGCTACACACATTTGTACAGACATGTCCAACTTATTCAGTATAGCATCTTCTAATATAAAAGAAAGTCGTGTTAGTTTCACCATTTATAACTCGAGAACGGCTGGACCGATTTTAATATTTTTTTATCTTGGTCAGGAATAAGATAATAAATAATAAAAATCCCAAGATTCCCACGTGAACAGGTGCAACCGAGAGGCACAGCTAGTAGGGATATAACTACGTAATTTAATTAATTAATGAAAGGGTTTCCATTTGCAGTTGCAGAGCATTCTCTGTATCATCCGAGATGAGATCATTCAATTGTTCGTTAATGAGTCGTAACCGATTCTGCAATCACTAACAATTGTACTCTTTCAGCTGTAGGTGAATATAGAACATATTTTTTACATAAGAACTGTATGTAGTAGGTATTGTGTAAAAGTAAGTAAAGGTAAACTGTACGAGTCTAGACACGCGGCAGCGTGTCAAGCCAAGTTCAAGCAAAGGAACGGCTAGCCAGCGCCGAGTGTAATATTACACGAACCACTTGGTGCCACTTTTGACCCTTCTATAACTCAAAACCTATTTAACGTAAACACATGAAACTTCGTGTGTTTAATTATATCCATTAGGACATCTAGAAACCCAAATTTCATGAAGCTAGCTCAAACGGTTATAAAGATATGAACGTCAGAAAGTCGTAAATTTTAGTATTGACTGACTGACTGACATATAGTACCTAAACCTAACCTACTTCCAGATGACCTAGAAGGATGAAATTTGGAATCTAGCTCGGTAATTGTGTGTAAGCGTAAGAAAAAATCTAAAAATATAACATAGTTAAAAAATAGGGGGGTCCCCATACAAAAAATATATTTTTTAATTGTAGCGTTGGAACCGTTACTAGCAGATATTTGAAACTATCCCAATATATGTATTATTATATTTGCTATTTAACTGCAATATAAACGTAAAGTTAAATAAAAAAAATAAGTGGTGTCCCCATTCAAAAAAACTTAAATTTCGCGCTAAACAACCGGCCAACGGTGTGTCGTCGGCGGCGCGCGGTAGGTACTTATGACGCGGTCGGTCCACCGTCGCCCCAGCCAATCAGCGTCACGCTCTGATGAATAGTACACAATTATAAGCGGTAGCGATTTGGTAAAAATTTAGCGAGTCGGTTGGTTTATACCTGCATGGTAGTAAAGCGATGTATTATTGTTACCGATATAATGTATGTATTGACTAATTTAAGAATGCTGGTTGAACTCGCTCGCGCCTTGCACTTGTACGCGGGGGCAGCGCGCGGCTCACAAGCGCTATACGATACGATTTAAAATGCGAACGAACCAAAGTACCTATGCAGCGGAAACGCAAGAAAAAACAATAAATATCAATACCTAGTTTTCTTTACAAAAAGTAATGATATCCCACCAAAAACATAAATGTAAAAAAGGAGAGCCAAGTTCAATACAAAAATTATGCATGGCTATGGGCTTCGCTGCAAAAAGAATGGAGATCTAAATCAGGGCCAAGTTCTAGGCAATATCTCAATATGTATTTATAGGAACAAAATAACATTATGAACAAGTATTGAACTCTATTTCTTCTCTTTATTCGATACCTATGACAATTGCTGTTATTTAAAAATGTGAGATCTTAAAGTGGGTTACATTTAACTTGGCCAGTTTGTTGTTATATGTTGAATAACTTTATAAAATGACTGCTGTAATGAAAACTGGTCAAGTCAAATCTAACCCACTTTAAGATCTCACATTTTTAAATAACAGCAATTGTCATAGGTATCGAATAAAGAGAAGAAATAGAGTTCAATACTTGTTCATAATGTTATTTTGTTCCTATAAATACATATTGAGATATTGCCTAGAACTTGGCCCTGATTTAGATCTCCATTCTTTTTGCAGCGAAGCCCATAGCCATGCATAATTTTTGTATTGAACTTGGCTCTCCTTTTTTACATTTATGTTTTTGGTGGGATATATCTATACTAAAGTTTGTTTGTATTTTCGAGCTAATCTCGGGAATTACCAGTCCGATTTCCATAATTCTTTTTGTAATAGATAGCCAAATTCAACGGGAAGGTTATAGGCTATTTTTCATCTCGAAATCCCCATGGGAACGGACACGACGCGGGTAAAACCTCGGGGCTCTGCTAGTCTATACATATAAATACGAGTAAAATTAGAGTTTCTGTTTGTAATGTTAAAATAACCGCTTTTTACGGCATGTATATGTACAATTTTTGTCTGTTTGTCTGTCTGTTTATTCCGGTTAATCTCTGAAATGGGTGGACCAATTTGGAAGGGACTTTTATTAGCAGATAGCTGATGTAATAAGGAGTAACTAAGGCTACTTTTTTGTTAAATTCCACGCGGACGAAGTCGCCGGCACAGCTAGTAAATGTAATGGGAGTGAAATACCACCCATTCCAGAATAATTTAGTTTAGATTGAGCGAGTTGACTAGTGAGCAAGTTCAATAGTAAGCGAGTAATTTAACATGAAGCTCGTGTTTAATTTACTCGCAGCACGGCAAGTTGCTCAATTTAACGGCTTGTACATACATACATAGATTTTCATAAATCTTAATTATTCCTTTATCTCTTAATCTCTACTAAGGCTACTTTTAGTCCCGAAATACTTATCTACGGATTGAAATATCAAATATCTACTGCGAAACACTTCTAGTTGCCTTAAAATCCTTGAACATTCAACAATAATACTTTATCAGCACGACTTGAGTGTGACCCACGTCATTAAACAAATATTTGACCAAGGAAGGGAAGGTTCTATTTGTTTGATGTGGTTTATAACAGCTTAAGGATTGTTATCTACTATTATCAATGAATAAATGTCTTTGAAGATGTTTGAATATGGTTTAGGAACTTTAAAATGGTTTTTTGTACAGGTTGAATCAAAATTTCGATGTTGATTTAACTATTTTCGAAATACTTAGCAAGTGCGATATTGCAGTCGTTTGGACCAAACCGAGTTCCAACCATCTATGGATTAGATGTCAATGTGCCAGGGTTGGCAACAACTCTCGAATCTACTGTTTTCGACGACGTTCGACCCTAAGGGCGCCTTTCTATCAGGGCTGTGCTAATTTTGATATGTGACAAGTGGAAACCACCATCGCAATATAACGTTGCTGTTATCCGTTCAACATGATTGGTGGAACCTATCTATATACCATAGTATAATTCCGGGGAATATGCACCCTAAATTCATGGCCACAACAGACACGAATCTTGTTTACTCGGTTTAATAAAATATGATTAAATAATGCACCAAACTCCGAAAATTATTATAAAATATTATATAATAACCGATAAAAATTGCACTTTAATTTGAGGCAGTAAAACAATTTATAAAAAAGCTTTTAATCCCCTGCGTTAGCAAATACTGCTTTGGCATTGAACGGGCTCCGAAATATTTCCTGTCAATGTTTGGATCCAATCATTTCATAATTCACGGTCTATCTCGACTTACTTTCGACAGTCAAGGCTGTTTTTTGTTATCTCCATTAAGGCTAAATTGAAACTTTGAAATAAGTTCATTGAAATCACGATGTGCCTACTTAATATACCTACCCAGTTACTTGGTTTCAATTAAACCTCATATAGGTAAATGTAGTAAATCTTCAAAGAGGATATATAAAGACAGGATCGGAAAAAACTACATCAATAAAATACACGCTTACTGAACATTTTTCTTATGACCCCATGAACATGCCCAAAAGTTTTTTAAAACCTCCTTCCCTGTTATAGAGTATAAGTAGCTTTTTATTCCATAGTCGTTTTCCTTCCTATTTCCAGGTGCGTCGATGGCAGGTTTGGGATCAGAAGGTGAGCAGCAAGGATGAAGAGCGTCCCAAGGTCCAGAAGACCAGCAAGAAGCAGGTGCAGTTCATGCAGGGAGAAGATGGGGAACCCTGGGTAAGTTATTTGGACCCCATTGTTGTTACAGGTACCTTTCATTCCAACAATGCTGTGCTGCGTTATGTAGTTGTTGGCGACCACCAACAACTATGTCTACACTTATTTCGGGCGGGAATCGAACCTGCAACCACCGATACAGTAAGCGCATTCACATGCAACTGTGCCAACAGTGCATACCACTATTGTTATGTTATGTTGCTATATATCGTTTGATATGATTGGTGGATTTCATAGCACAGATTATCTCTAGCTAGGGGATAGGCACCATTATTCTATCTTGAGGCATCTCCCACGAACGTATAATGACGACAATGATAGCGGATCACATGAATGTTGTAAAATGTTATAATGCCATTAACAATGACAAAATTTCAATAACATTTAGACAAAGAATACGAATGATGCTTTGTTTTGATTCTATCAGAAATGTATTTAGATAGTATCAATATTCATACATATGTGAGAGCACCGAGACGTAATGAATAGTCACTTAGTCACCAGTCCTTTACTATTGTTTGAAGCACAGAGCATAGAAGCACAGTGCTTCCATGCTCTGTGGTTTGAAGTGAAATGAAGACACGTACAATTCTATAAAACTCTCATTATGTTTTTAATATAACGGACAGTTACAAGATGACTATTAACCTTATTCCCATGAAAAAATTGCTATTCAAACTATTATGATAGCCAGTCTTTTGTTAGCTTTTATGGGCTCAAATGTCTTCCTAGTCCGACAATAACTACAATTGTTTTTTAAACAAATCCGACTGTTTTCAAACTATGGATATCAAATTCACCATGCCTAAACAATGGCTGACCTAGTTAGATCCGTTACAATGAAAAACTATAAAGCATTGGAACAAATATCTACTTATCAGATCCGTGTTTGCCAAGGACTAAATTGAAGGTTTTTAGGAACAATAAATAAAACAAAATTAGCTTCTAATCCAAGGGCGTACGGTTGCTTGTTTTGTTGTATTAGGTGCTAATATTTGACCTTTGGTGTAATAGGTGTATTGCCACGGTCGCTGGCGATGTAATGAAAGTTTAGTGGACGGAACTGGCGTGGCGATTGTTGTTTGCAATTAGGATGTAATTGCAAACAGTTCCGCGGATAAAATTGCTTTGGTCACACCCTAATGAATGGTAAAACAATACCTATTCGCTGATATAGAGATTAGGTAGAGTTTTTTCAACAAATGCTTTTAGAATCAATATTTTTGGGAACTTAGATGAGTTTTTCTTCAGAATTTATCTCAAATACCTTTCAATTTTACATTTGAAAGTAATATTAGATTGATTACACTGAATACACCTTCAAAACTATATTTTTTCAGTGTATACAATTCTCTTAGAACTCTTTGTTTGAAAGGCTATATAGCGTAGCAGATCTAGCAAAATTTCGGTCCAAACAAAACTCCACACCCAATTTAGTTTATCTATTTCGTATTATTATAGATTCAAAAAGGAGCAGATGCTCCACCAGTCTTCAAAACCCTCTTAGTCACGTCAAAGTCACGTATGGTAATTTCTAAGTCAAATTTGGCCTTCCAACTCCTTGTTTCTCCAGGTATGGGTAATGGGGGAGCATCGAGACGACAAATCAATCGAAGCGATCCTTGCGGAGGAGGCTCGGGAGCGCGCCGTCGCGCAGGCGCGGGAGGAAGCGCACCAGCTCCGGAAGTCCGTGGAGAAGGAACTCACACAGCTCATTGACTACAAGCCGATGAACAGCTTGGAACAGGTGGGAAACAGTGGCAAACACAACGCAATTGAGACTGTTTTGTCTTTTATCACTTCTCTTCATTTAGAAATAGAGTGAGAGAGAAAGCGAGAGAGAGAGAGAGAGAGAGAGAGAGAGATGATAATAATACATTAATTAACTAACATATTTCTCCTTTTCCAGAAGTTTGACCTATCTCCAAAGAGCATAGAATCGTTAGAAGACAACCTGGACATGTACTGCTCCGTCGAGGAGTTGAGGCAGAGGATCGAGGCGCTGGAGCCGGAGGTGGACCTGTCGGAGAAGGTGGCCCTCGACCTGGACAAGGAAGACTTTTGCAACGACGACATCAAGCTGGACATCAACAAGAACACCTTGCACTTCAACTTTATTGAGGGGAAACGGGATGTTTTGCAGGTACTAACCTTCTTTTGTCGAGTAGGTTAATGGCCAATCCTGGTGTCGGCGTTTTTAGACCGCCTAATGGCTTCCGAGATGGTCTGACGATTGAAACAACCGAGCCTGACTGCTTTACTGCTTTACCTCCGAAGCACGGTAGCGCTCAGATAGAACTGCCACTCGGCCACCCATCCAAGTAGGGGGGCTGCCCGATGCTTTACAATCGCAATGAACTAACATCGCATAGTCAAACTACGCTACAAGAATAAGTGGAACGTGGCATTGTTCTGTTCAGGAGTTGTCAGTGAGTCGGTGCGGGTCGGGCGTGTCGGTGCGCGTGGCGGCGTGGGAGCGGCGCGTGGCGGCGGCGCGCGCGCACGACCTGCTGCGCGGCTTCCGCCAGCGACGCGCGCGCGCGCTGCGCGAGCCGGGCGAGGACGCCGCCGCCTGGCGCGACCAGGGTGAGTGCACCACTGTGCCCATACATGTGTAGGCGGCATTTAATAATATACCCGGACAAATTCACTCACTGTTTATTAGACCTAATGTAAGCTCTAAGCTTGTAATATGGAATCTAACTAACTGATAATACTACATATACTTGTACTTACACAAGTACTTTATAAGAATATATAATTGACACCCAGACGTCGACGTCAACAACTATGTCTTCACATATTGTTGACTTCGGGTGGGAATCGAATCCGCAACCCCCGAAACAGCGTTCTCACTGCCACTGTGCCAACGAGCTTGTCAAAGTTTGCTGAGGTGGTATCAACAATGTTGCACAAACAAAACTTGATTGCTAACTTACTAACCATTTTAATGAAGGTCTGTGTCCATGAACGAAACAGTGACTGGTGTCCAGCGAAATAATTTGCTTGTATGCATTTTACTGTACCAGTACAGATAGTTTTTTGTTCAGTTTCACTTCATCTGCCTGTAATCAAAATTTACAAGTTTATGACTCACTTTCCGGTTTCCAATCGAGCTACATTTAACATTATTATTCAATAATGTTTACAAACAAAAAAATAAATAGTGTTTGTTATTTTGTTCAGCAGTCTATTAACTCATTGCTTTTGTATTTCAGAACGCAAAGCTAAGGAGGCGGAGGCGACGATGCGTCAGATCGCGCGCGCCGCCCGCGAGGCGCACCGCCGCAGTGCGGACATCTCCAACATCGCGCCTATACAGGAGAAATCAAGTAAGAACCTATTCGATGGAGTAATTAGTATGAAACATACCAAAACACCCCTTTAGGTAGTGACTTCAGATTTAAATGTGAGACCCAATGCATAATATTATTGCCTATCGCCTTAACGTCGATAGTAAGTACGAAACATCCCAGAATGTCCCGTTAGTAGTCTCCAGATTTACAGAGAGACCCCAAAGCATGATATCATGAATATAACCTTTACTTTGATCCAACGACATGGCCTTTTGATTCAACAGAAGAAGAAAATCATTAATATCTTCTTATCTCTCTTCCAGCGAGTAAACCCAACCTGGAGTCAATAACGGATTGGTTCAGGACCAACGAGCTGCCGCGAGGAGTTGGAGTCGACGAGAACAACAAGCCGGTCGAGTGGTTCCACGGTCAGTTGCAGCTTAGTGTATAATACTATTTATTGTTTGGTGATTTGGCGAACTCTCGAACATTGCGTCCGTACGTAACTGGCGATGGTGTTTCCGCCGTTATATTCTTGCCTCGCGCGGCATAATGCAATGTACTACGGGCTCTTCGCTTATAGAAAAAGCAGTTACATTCTTCATCCTTGCAATATTCTCTTTTTTAGAACTTCGTACAGCCTCGTACAGGTTACTATAGTACCTGGCAGTCGCCTTCTATTTACCTCGCGCGACAAATTTTTTTTTTCCACATTTAGCTGCTTTCCTACTTTTTAAATCCTTTCTTCCTTACCGTTACCTTTTTTTCCTACTTTTTAAAATCTTTTCTCCCCTTAGTAGGGATATGTGGAACAGGCGGTAATAGTGAGTAATGTTTGATGTGTAATACAGGCGCCATCTCCCTGGCGTGTGCGGAGCGCGTGGTGTCGCGCGCGGGCGCGGGCGCGTTCCTGGTGCGCGTGGCGGCGCGCGCGCGCCTGGAGCTGGCGCTGCGCTCGGGGGCGCGCACGCTGCACTGCGCCGTGCGCGCCGGCCACACGTACGCGCTGCACGACCATCCCCTCGAACACGCCAGTCTTGGTAACATTACATTACATTGTTGTACTATGCAACACTAACGGCATCAAGGGTAACGCTGTCCTAAGGCCCTCCAAAGCTGTTTATCGATAGTATATTTTTTGGTAACAAATAAGATTGTTCAAATTTTTACTCTTTGTCACACGATGTTCATGAACCGCCTGAACTTGGGTAAAACATGAGACAGTACCTTTGCCCTGGGTAGGAAGGATTTACTCCAAACGCTCTCACCCTTGATAGAATATGATTTAAATTCAAACGAATCCTAATTTTTTCTAACTAACACGTTCACGTCCCGTCACGTTATCAAATAAAACCCTATTACACTTCCCTCTCGCCCCTAGCGGATCTGATCTCGTACCACAAGCGCGTGCCCGTGACGGTGGACGGCGTGTCGCAGCTCCTCACGACGCCGTGCGCGCCGCGCGAGCCGCCGCTCATACTAGCGCCGCTGCGTTGAACAGAACAGAACACAAGGTAACAGTTCCCTAGGATACTCGGGGTTGCTGAAGCAGATGGTCAATTGGAGGAAACATTTTTTGAGCGAAAAGAAAGATCTATTTTTGAACGTAGGTCATTTGATTTATAACCGCTTAGTTATACTTAGGATATACTTATATGTTTCTGAGTTTGGTGTGAAGATTTAAGTGTATTTTAATTATGCTATGACCCATAATACCACGTCTATTGGAGAGTTTAAACTCATATCTGCTTCGGTGGACCCTGGGCTTTAAAAGGTGCTCTTGAAACCAGTGTATGTTGTTTTAAACACTTAATATTGTACTTTTTGTGGAAAAAACTCAATCCTATTTTATAAATGTGATTATTTTACCTCCTCAACCGAAAAAAGGTTTCGAAAACTACTTTGAACTGCTGAAAGCATGTTAAGGATCTTATTCATAAAGGCTTATTAACAGCATTTTAGCTCATCAAATGGTTTGTCTCTTTCCGACATACGGTATTTTCCGAATAGCAAACTTGACAAAACACTTTATAGTGTTTTAGGAGGCCCCTAGACCTACAATAACATTGTACAATATATTTAATTGTGCAATAAGATTGAATTGCGTTTGGATCCAAACGGTCAATTATATTGCACAATAAGAAAATTGTGCAATGTTTTCTTGTTCAGTCGGAGAATAGTTTGATCCCGAGCAACATGTCAAATATTGCGCAATACTGACCCTACACGAAGCAATATTGTTCAATATTAAATATTGTACAATAAAAATTAAACTCGCTCAAACTTTCGTTCAATCATTGCGCAGTCTTCAATATTAGCCCTAGACGGTTAATTATATTGCACAATATAATTGATCGTCTAGGGGCCGCCTAAGTTATCGAGCATTTATGAATAAGCCGGTAAATTATTGTCAGTTTTTGTTGGGCCAAAGGGTACTTGGTTAATCGCCGTATTAATATTTTCATTAGAGTTTGGAGCACCTTTTTTGATCCTATATTACGTAGACTAGTTCCATTACGCATAGAACTCGAAATAAGATGCTTATTATTGTATAGATTTTCCACTTTTTTCGGAAAAAATACTCTTCGATTGTGACGTATGTTACTAAGTTAATGACGTAACTTTTCAATGTAAATCCGTTTTCTGTTTAAAAAACTCATTTTCGTAACAGATATTACAGGGTAGCAAACAAAAGTTATTTGACATTTTCTTAACTTATATTAGAGATATTTGTACCTTTGGAAGAAAACTGTGATCTAAGAATTCTCTTGCACTTTTAACAAATACCGGATTTTCTACAGGAAAAATCTTCAATTTTAAACATGAAATACTCACACAACTAACAGTTTCTCTCCGTTTTAAAGTCATATGGAGATTTCTAGGAAATAAATTAATATAGGTACCGAATATGTTTATAGTCACTTGTAGGCTTATACTATGTATTTATGTAAGTTGTTTTAGACCTATTATATGTTTGTTTAAGCAATTGTTTTTTTAGAATAACCCTAATTTCGATATTTTTTATATCGATGGTGCTAAATCGAATAAAAATTAATGTCTAATTTGACAAAAGGAATTAGATTTGTATCTAAACAAGCAATTTCTTTATGAATAGATATTATTTTAAGTGTGTTAAGCCTTAAGATAATATTTTCAAAGAAGCCCAAAATCCCCACTTTTGAGGTAAATTATTTTCTTAAATATTATAGTTTTAAAAACGCCATACATTGGGGCATTAAAACGTGGCGATTTTGGGTAATTTCGATTAAGTATTTACCTAAATTTGTGATAATTTCGGCCCTCATACCCAATATTGTAAATTGTCTTCAGTATTATTGCTAAGCCGATTCTGATAAAGCCAAAGTGAAATGATAACAGGTCGGGCCCTCCTCTAGGTTTGTAGTTACTTGTAATGATTTGTATGCCATTTTGTATCGTTTGTAGTAACCTATAGATCTATGATATTATCATTATTTTAGTCATTAACTGCCAACAAAATAAATATCTAAAAATATTTTGTATTTTATTTATCCCGTGCCCGTTCCCATGGGAAATCTGGGATGAAAAATCGCATATCAACTTCCCGTTGAATGCGGCTATCCATTAAAAACATAATTGTTTAGATACTTATAATAAAATTATACATATTTAAAAAAGTGTTTATTAAAATGGCGTGTAAAACGTAACACTATACAATATATACAAATCACTTGTCATTTCTGTCTGTAAGCTCAACTTACACAAAACACTTCCAAACTTATACTGTCAATATCAAAATCATCAATTTTGGCGTAGGCAGTTATCACCAAACATTGTTCAAACGAATAATTTATTTAAACTATCGATTTTTAACACATCAATAAAGTAGATTTTAAATTTAACGGTCGATTATAAATAACATTTTAATTTACGTATCGGCATTATGATACTAATGTTATTTTATATTTACAATGTTAATTTAATAATTTATTTTAATTAAAAGTCAATACAACGAAGCCGTAATCTAAAATCATATTATTTCGATCACAATTCGATAATTTCAAGATCTCGATTTTACAAAACACCTTCATCAAAACGTAATCTTCACATGACAACAAAGTCAGTGATATAACGAATAATATGACGAATAAATTAACATAGTAATTACAATTTAACGAACAAAACAAATTACTAATAAATTAATTAATTATAAGGTAAAGTTAGAATGTCACCAGAGCTACCGATCAACCGTCTATAATTCGATCCATATTTCATCGATACATTTTGGATCGCGCGGTCCACGATTCACAATCAAAATAAGAATGTTATTTATTTTATGATTTAACTTCATCAGTACAAAGAGTTTCCTTGTAAACTGTCAATATCAAAATAGTATTTTGTTGTCTTAATTTTGCGCTAAACGCGTTGACAAGCATTCCATTCAATTTGACAGTCTAAATTAAAACTCACTGGGATCGCAATTTCGGCTTTAATTATCGCGATTAGGAGGTGACTTCACTCCAAGACATCCACTGCGGTCCAATTACGTTGCTTCCCGCGATCCTTACGTACATTTAAAGACTAAATGTAAGCCTTGACTATGGACCATGAACCGTATGATCACGATCCAAAATGGTGCGCCTTTTGGATTGCGCGAGGTTGCTCGACACTGACCACGCTACCGAAGTGAGTTTCTGCCACGCGAGATTGGCGCGCATAATGTCTAGTGTGGATTCAAGACGTTGATCGAGATTCACGTGAACATGGTGTTCGTCGCAACACAAAATAAAAACCAGAAGGCCAACTTCACATACATTGACGCGTGCTTAGCAAATTTCGTAGCAAATGTCCATTAGTTTTACACTATTCGAAACTCGTGAAGCACACATCTATCAGGGTTAAGATGCACGCCAAGACAAACGTGTTTCTTCTTTAAATACATCTTCCTCTTTATTTCTATACGAAGAAAAAGAGATAGAAGAAGTTATTGACTTTGGCGTGTATCTTAATACCTATGTGTGCGTTCGCCTGTAGTTCGTGGTTGGGTGTTTGAATGGTGGCAAGGTGGCAAGGTGTTATTTGCGTGTGTGCCGCGGTGTCCAGCGCGGCGCGCCCACGCGGGGTCACATCATGGACGGCAGGTTGGTGGGCGTGCGCATCGGGGCTTGCGCCTCCACCGCGCTTCTCTGTATACATAAGATGTTGGATAGATAGATAAATACTTTACTTTACACCACATATAACAAACAAGAAATTGGAAACATATAACAAAAATAGTCGTTCAATGGATAGAGCGATCTCTTCCAGGCAAGCATTTAATTCTATTAAACACTAAAAACGAATTAGACGATACTAAATACCTTAGACTCAATCAAGTGTATACAGTTTTGACAATAGTATGAAATTATGAAATCCTTATTTGAGTGGCGTTTGAGTATTCGGCCATTTATGAAAATCACCAAATACTCAATTGACATTTTCATAAATGGCTGGTTTCAATAACCAAAACACCATCTGCTATTTTAAATTTTGAATAAACTTTCCAGCTTCTATTGAGTTTGGAGTAAAATAAGCTTTATTTGCCTAGGGGTAGAGATTAAAATAGAGAATTTGTGACTTGAGTGTATTATATAATTAGGTTCCTCACCGTGCTGTCCCAGGTGTGTGGCTCCAGATAAGTCTTCGTGATCGAGGACGCCGCGGGTTTCTTCACTTTCTTCACGGGACTGTTACTCGCTGTAGCAGGGAAAAAGTTAAGTTGAATAACACCATGGACATTTTAAAGTACTAGCCGCGCCCCTCAGTTATACCGGAGTTGAGTCTATTCCCGTGGGAATTTCGAGATAAAACATAGCCAACTACCTTCCTTTTGAATATAGCTAGCTATTCAATACAAAAATAATTATTCGAACCGGACTGGTAACTCCCGACATTAAGCTGAACATACGAGCTTTCCGTGGTCTTGTGGTTTGAGCGCTCGGCTCACGATCCGGAGGTTCCGGGATCGATTCCCGTTGAGGACAATGTTTCACAAAAATCTCTTTGTGATACTGTCCTCAGTTTGGTTAGGGCATTGCAGGCTGAATCACCTGATTGCCCAAAGAGTAAGATGATTCCGTGCTTCGGGGGGCACGTTAAGCCGTCGGTCCCGGTTACTTTCTACGGATAGTAGTCGTTACATGAGCCACGTCAGAGGCCTTTGGCGGCTCTATAACTCTGACACCAGGATTGGTCAGGTTGACCATCCACTAGATGATGATGATGACGAGCTTACAAAATTACAAATACCTCTTTATAATATTAGTAGTACTCTTTCGGAATTTACCCTTAATGTTATTCTAGACTCTAATCTACCTCTGTGCCATTTAGATCCAATCCAGTCTTTGCCTGACAAAGGAACATATTCGTTTTAACAAATACCTCTTTATAATATTAGTATTGACAAGCCCGTTGGCTCAGTGGCATGTGAGAGCCCGTATTGTCTCGAGGATTGCGGGTTCGATTCCCGCCCGGAGTCGTAGTATCTATTAGTTAGATTCCATAATACAAGCTTAGAGCTTAGTTTGACTCTAATTTACCGTGTGTGAATTTGTCTGGGTATGTATTCATTTTAGTATAGATGTTACCTCCAGCGACGTAAGGCAGTGACAGTTCCAGTGAGGTCTTCTTGTTGGTCTTCTTGGCGTACGCTCGGCCGCGGTACACCTCCGCATCCATCACCAACTTATTGCCCACCCTGGAACACAGTATCAACATCATCATCACCAAAGCGATGTTAGCTCATTGAAATTGTTAAGCAACGTTCATCTCGGATGAAGTACTTGGATGGGAGTGTTTAACACATTCACTGCCACTATTATTTCCTTAATTCCTTCTGAGGTGCCACCAATATTATATTGGCGAAAAACATGGACTCGCCAGGCGAGTCACCGGCACATAAACGAAATTTAAGTCGACTCGCCAGGCGAGTCGTCGGCAGTGAATGTGTTAACTTTCAAAAGATAAGAATAGTAGAGTATTTTTGAGTGTCAGTTTCTTTAGGCCTTAATCAGTCAGTCAACTCTGTTTCTTTAGTAGGTCCTTTATTAGAAGTTTATCTGCCTTTAAGCTGCCGATCTTTTTTTTTACCTGCTATAACGACCTTACTTCTTAATGTACGGCGTCCTGGGGAAGGCATTGACGGGCACCGGGAACGTCTGGAAGGTGTCGTTGATGGCGCGTGCTAGTGACCGCGGAGCCGCCGGCTTCGACGTCGGCGGGAGGAGAGCATTGAACTGGAAAAACAACTGGTTTAGTAGTCGACCAATCACAGCCCGGCTTTCCGCGAAAACAGTCTTTCGCATATCAGCCGACCAATCACAGCCCTGCTTACCGGCTGTAATGTCTTACAGCTAGGCAAAGGCCTCTCATCACACCAAAAATATCAGGACAGTGAGAAGGTTTGACGTAATCACCACGCTTGCATACTGCGGGTCGGTGATGTCAAACCCGAGCCAGGTTTGAAAAGAGAATTCCATAAAAAACAATGTTAACATTCCCCCGACTAAAAACTTTACTTAAACTTTAGTTTGTTTCCGTTCGTGTGTACCTCGCCGGCGTCCTGCGCATGAGTCGAAGGGACCGGCACGGGGCCCTGCTGACCCTTCTTCTCGGCTTGGTTAGCTTCTTCTAAACCTGAGGAGTAATCACTACATAGTATAAAATAAAGTCGTCTCTGTTTCGTGTCTGTTTGTCTGTTTGTCTGTATGCTTAAATCTTTAATATTACGCAACGGATTTTGATGCGGTTTTTTGTAATAGGTAGAGTGATTCAAGAGGAAGGTTTTTATGTAAAAAAAATCTCGGAATTCCCACGGGAACGGGCACAACGCGGGTAAAACCGCGGGGCGCTGCTAGTTCACAATAATTCTTGTCTGATCATTTTTAAATTAAAACTACGTTTACGGATACGCTTCGCTTTTATTTTACACTAGCAGCGCCCCGCGGTTTTACCCGCGTTGTGCCCGTTCCCGTGGGAATTTAAGGAAAATAGTAGTGAAAAGTAGCCTATAACCTTCCCGTTGAATGTGGCTATCTATTACAAAAACAATTATTAAAATCTGATGGATAGTAAACTACTAAGAACGCTATAGAATTGGTTATGGTACTCACTGGGAGAATAATTGTAGTCTATTAGTGATTCACCGGCGTGACTTTCATTTCTAGACCTATTTTGGTCCTGTGGGAATATAAAAATAAGTATTTAAACGACATTGTAATCAAAAGCGAGTATAAAATGACTGCAACTTTAATAAATTATCAGAACTCCGGAACCAAAATCTTTCTCATGAAAATAACAATTATTTTATCACACCTTGATACTCGTAATTCTGGAGACATTTTAAGTTCAAGCAATCAAGTTCAATAACTCTACTTTACGAATAAATGTATATTCACCTGAATAATATTTAAAGTCCACTGCTGGCGTGCTTTGCCTTGCATTCGAGCGGTGCTTTGTTGAGAGGGCAGAGTCTGACAATGAAATGCACATAATAATATAACTATTTCTATAGGATGACCACCAAAAGAAAGCTCGAGGAAAGAACCTTATTTCAAAGATAATTGTAACATTATCAATTAATCAATTCTGATTTCTTCTGACGGTTCATTTTGAATATGAATTGTTTACATATGGACGCGAGGATAGTTTTTGCATCTTAATTGTTCACACTAATATAGACTCTTTATGTCTATAATACAGTTTATTTTGCAATCGCAATCGATTAGTAATTTGATATCTTGTATCAAACTTAATATTTTATTATTCTTACCTCGACATCTTTCCCTAACTTCTTTCTCAGCTCCGCGTTGAAATTTTCAGCAAATCCATCTTGTATAAAGTATCTGAAAGAAAAATTATTGATTAAAGAAATTTAGCAACAGACTTTTATCATCAAGTAGTCAACTCGTTGTCATCTCAACATCTTGTCGTTCACTCTCAGCAGTCTCAACTCACCAAATCACACAAGCAACAACTCGCAACTCGTCCATTCATTAACTCGCCACACACAACTTACCAACTCGTTCACTGAAAAATTCACCAACTCATCAATTCGTTAACTCTCATCTCAACAACTCAACACTTACCAATAAGTAACTTACCACTCTTCCTCTCACTCACCAACTCCCAAACGTCCACTCTCAACTCGCTAACTCATCCAATAGTCTAACTAATTCACCATTCAGCACAACTCATCTAATCGTCCTTTCATCAACTCGGCAACTCGTCCACACAAATCCCCATCCCACAACATTCAGTACGAGTACACTAACTTGTGCCGGAGCAGCGCGGCGGCGGGCGGGCGCGCGCGCGGCTCGGTGCGCAGGCACACGGCCAGCAGGTCGCGCGCCGCGCCCGCGCCCGGCAGCACGCCGCGCGCGCCGCCCGCGCCCAGCCCCGCCAGCGCGCCGCCCCCGGCCAGCCGAGACACCACTTGCTGGTGCCGGGGGGCTAGCTTGCCTGTCGACAGTTCACTGAACGGTTTAGTTGAGGCGTTACTCGAAGGGAATATTAGTAAAATAAGTGAGGTTGGGGGTTAGGCAAGACTGCATTCATGTAGTTGTAGAACATTACTTTTGATCGTACAAAGTGCCTTGGGCGAGGTCTCAGACTTAGAAAGTTATATCAGCAATCGTCTTTTATTCCAAGTTATTTAAAACTTACGAATTTAGAAAATAAGACGTTTTCTTAAAAAACTATGGTTTTGCAGACTTCGTATGTTTTTTGCCATACATCAAAGGAGTAACAGACAAGATTGGTTCGATTTTAAAATCGTATTCCATAAACACCATATTTACTCCTTTGTCGAAAATAGCACAGCAAGTGAGGTCACCGAAGGACACGATCCCTTACCAGACTCCAGGCGTCTATAAAATTGACTGTAGCTGCGGTAGTTCATACATTGGACAGACCAAGCGCACGATAGCGGAGAGGGTCAGAGAACATATCGCAGCGGTCAAAAACCGCCAGGTCGAAAAGTCCGCGATTGCCGACCATTTATTATCATCAGGACCAAACCATTGGATTGAGTTGCATGCGCCGAAAATCCTTTCCACGGAACGACATTTCTACTCCAGGATTGTTCGTGAAGCGGTGGAAATCAAAAAACATTTGAATTTCAACCGGGAAAGTGGTTTTAAGCTCTCGTCCATGTGGAATCCGGTAATTAATGGTCGTCGGCATCACGAAAAATTGACCGAAAATTCGGATGTAGTGAGCGTGGTGTGTCGCCAACTTAATGACTAACAATTTGGTGATAAACATTAAGTGCGGGTAGTTTGTGCGGGTAATTGGAAAAAACAATATTGTGCAGTGAATATTCGCCTCTCCAGCCAGTCTTCCCGTGACCACGAGCGGTGTAATCCACTCGAAACGTCGGGTACGTATTTTAGTAAATACGTTAAATTATCTAACACGATACAGACCCGTTTCATTTAGTATAATGAGTGCAAATCGTGTGAGTTTAAAAAGTTTATTCGTATGTAACTCCGTTCAAAAGACAATACCCAGCGAAACTCACCGACAGTCTTAATGATAAGCGCGAGCTGGTCGATGTCCGAGTCCCCCGGGAACAGCGGGTCGCCGGTCAGCATCTCCGCGAACAGGCACCCGATCGCCCAGATGTCCACTTCAGGACCGTACCTGGAATATTAATGAAATATCTTTTATGAACAAATCTTTTAGGCATTCAAAATGCATTATGACGGTCGAACATGCTTCACAGACGTGCTTGATCAATTTCAAGTTTTCATGAAGCAACAATATCTATTTATGTATATAAAAGAAAGTCGTGTTAATTACACTATTTATAACTCGAGAACGGCTGAACTGATTTGGCTGAAAATTGGTGGGGAGGTAGCTTAGAACCAGGAGACGGATATAGGATACTATTTATCCCGTATTTACTACGGGAACGGGTGCGCTGTGGGTGAAACCGCGGGGCACAGCTAGTAGACGAATATAGATCTAGCACGATTTTCAGATAAAACCCGTTTTAACTTAGTTTTCTGAGCAAACATTTCTACAAAACATATATTAAGAGCAAATGCTCAGATTCGGTGTTCGCTCAAAATATAGAAAAAAGGTATTCCCGTTCCCAATCATCACTGAACAAAAATTTGGTTAATCAACAGGACTTTCAGGTAAGGTCAGTCCACTTGACCTGTCTACATTCACCTGTGTTCAGCCACCAGCAGCTCCGGAGCCCGGTACCAGCGCGTGGCCACGTACTCGGTGTAGGGCTCGCCCGGGGCGGCGAGGGCGCGCGCGAACCCCAAGTCGCACAGCTTCACGATGCCGTTCGTGGAGACGAGCACGTTTTCCGGCTTCACATCGCGGTGGATAATCTAGAAAGCACGTAAGTTTGAGTATTTGCTTGCCAAGCCCGTTGGCGCAGTGGCAGTGAGAGCGCTTACTGTGTCACGGGTCGCGGGTTCGATTCAACGGAGTCAACAATATGTGAAGACATAGTTGTTAGTGACGACGTCTGGATGGATGTCAATTATATATTCTTATAAAGTATTTGTGTATGTATAGGTAGTAGTATTAGTTACTTAGATTCCGTAATACAAGCTTAGAGTTTAGTTTGGGTCTAGATAGCCGCGTGTGAATTTATCCGGGTATATTATATTATATTACTAGCAGCGCCCCGCGGTTTTACCCGCGTTGTGCCCGTTCCCGTGGGAATTTCGGGAATTTTTATACATATAAACCTTCCTCTTGAATCACTCTACCTATTACAAAAAACCGCATCAAAATCCGTTGCGTAATTTTAAAGATTTAAGCATACAGACAAACAAACAGACAAAAGTAGCGACTTTGTTTTATACTATGTAGTGATATCAAACGCAGCTGAGTAAACTAGCGTGGCATAGCTCTGGTAGAAAAGAACCTTATGTATTCTCAAAGACATCCAACTCACGGAATTTTGATGGCAGTAATCGATGCCCTTCAACAGCTGGTAGAGGTGCTTCTTGGCCTGCTCCTCGCCCAGGCCGCCGGGCGCCGCCTCCAGCTCGTCCAGCAGCGTGTGCTCCAGGTACTCGAACACCAGGTAGAACCGCCGCTTGCGCCGGAACACCTCGATCATGTTCACCAGGTGGTCGTGGTGGAGTTTCTACAAAACGGAAAGAGGATATGACTAGCTCCACCCCACGGTTTTACCCGCGTTGTGTTCGTTCCCGTGGAAATTTAGGAATAACCTTATCTCATAACTTTCCCGTTGATTGTGGATTAGTAGTTTTTGAGATTAGCGCACCCAAACTAATAAAAAAACAAGAAATTAATCTCATCAGCTTTATTATGTTACAATAGATTGTAATGAACTGATATTGAATTGTATTTTTTAAGGTGTGTTTTTTTGATACTCATGGAAGTATTTTCCTTTGACAGGCAAGGTCATTGGATATACCGATATAATAAATTAATGTGGTAACAAATATCTAACGTATGTTACATTTGGTAATATTTCATATTAAATATCAAAACAAATTTAGCCTAATTAAACTAAAATTAGCAGGACACACTGTTGAATTCAGAGGGAGGAGAGAGAAAAGGCTAATTGGCTAAAAAACTCTACCTATAGGGATTTGGAATCTGACAGTCGCATGAAGAGCATACTTAATCTATATCATAAACTATACGCCTCGCCCGAAGTCCACCTTCATGATCTGCCTTCATTCGCTTCAGTAGAATCACCATACCTTCAACATCCGTATCTCTCTGAGCGCCATCTTGCGGACGGCGGCGTCATCCTCTGTTTCAAGGAACTTCTTGATGGCGACGAGCTCGCCGGTGTCGCGGCGCCGGCATTTCAGCACCACACCGTACGAGCCCTCGCCGACCTGCACAGAGACATACAATAACAAGGGGAAAGAGGTATGGGATAAGACTCCGATGCCTTAGACTTGGTATAATGTGCAATATATCCCCTAGGAAGGGTGCCTGTCCATTGGTCCGGAGCGAGGCTGCGGAGCGGAGAAACGGACAAATATTAACCTAAAAGGGTTGTGTGGTAACAGACTAAAAATGCCTCAAACTCTTATTTTATTTATGTATCATCACAAATAATTCTTAAAAATGTACATATACTAAGTTGATGGTGAACATCTGATAAACCTTAGGCCATTTTATAAGAAGCTATTCATACTTATTGGACTTATATTTATCTATTTTGTATAGCACCAATAATTAAAAAGAAACAACAATCTAAAAAGGTCTTCTTACTTAAACAAAATAATTTGTGAAAAATCTCAATCAATGGCTATTATAATATTGCAGGCAATATTTTTTTTTAGTACTCATATTGTTAAAAATTGTCATTAGCATATTATTTGAAAGATTACTATGACAAGGTTGTTAGAAGGCTTCACATGTTAAAGGGCTGAGTGTAAATCATCATAGTGAAGGTCCATACCACAGCGAGTTGTTCGTATTTGTCCATAGCCCGGCTACTAGGCGTGGAGGGCGAGAGCGCTCGCCGGTCCATCCTGCACAACATGCTCTCCGCACTGCATCTTAACAACTACACTCCAAGTAACTGTCAACAATACATAAATTCATATTAAGAAGAGAGAAGAATAGATTCAAGAAGAATTATCAGTCTGAAAGGCGTTTGTCAAAGGCAGTGAAGCGGCTATCGCATCGCATTGGCATCTAATATTCTATTTTTCTTCGAGAGTTAACATTCAATTTCAACATTCATGACTGCTTTATCAACCAGACAACTATTGCTATCGTGGAAAAAAGTTCAGTGATGGGTCCGAATGGAAAGATATCACTAAGCCTTTTCCTATTCAGAATCGTTTTCGGCTGGAAAATCATCAAATTAGTTCACATTTAACTATCGTAAGAAAACATTGAGAGTAAGTAATTCGCTAATGCCAAACACATGTAGAGATTGTCCAAGCTGAAATGACACGCCCCACCTCCGCATTTACGCACACTAGCAACTTTTAAATATGGACGCAATACACATAAACATGCAATTATAATTGGTCGTTCAGTTGCCGTACTCGCCGTACTCGCTAAGAAGTGCAATTCTCGGATTTGTTGTCCAACTAGTTTAGTTGATCGTGAACGCGCGAGAGGAGAGGACGTCTTGTTTCATACAAAGTGACGGCGCTGCTCCATAGAGCGAGCGTTTTCGGATTTATCACCCGACTAGTCGGCCGACATGTGCACATAGAAATCAATAATTGGCGCTCCCACACAGATGAAGTGCCGCTATTAATATTTACACTCACACATCTAAATAAAGTAATTAAGTAGTGGGGCGCGTCATTTCAGCTTAGACAATCTCTACACTACCTGGTCCCTTGTGAAAATCGACTAATGTTCCTATTCTGGGAAAAGGTATATTAGCCTATAGGCACTAAAGAAATATATATTAGAAGTTTATTTAACTTTTTAAGGCGAAAATTTATGTTTACTCTACGTTTCTCCATAAGAATGTAAACTTGGCCGATATTCAATCCAACGAAAACACATTTAAATAGCAAAAAGGTTTAATAATGGTGCAGCAGTGTACCAACTAAGCTTATAACAAACACAAACTTAAATAAGGTTTCTGAAAAAAGTACAAAAACTATTTCTTACATTTCTAAGTAGCTGAAAAGAATAGTTAGTCACAAACGACAACAATTCCCACTGAAAATACAGAGGCGGAACATCGTATACCGTGTTTCCTTGAAAACTATGAACGCTATCAATAATAGAAACGGCAAATCGTCCCATTTGTCATTTGACGCTAATAACACGACTCGGTATCCACGAACGATTAACAAAATTATACATAAGACGGTTGTTGAATTATGGTTTTAAATAATTTGATACGAACGTTAGCTAGTAATTGATAATAATGGACTATTAAAACTTAATTTATTAATGTTTTTCCTTCAGTCATTGCTAAAAACAAAACCTAAGATCTTCGGCGTTGTTTATAAAAGTACCAGCTTTTCTGAAATCGGATAAAAATGAGATCATATTGCAAGTAATATACTCTCTCATATAGCGAAATCATTCTCAAAATTGGTTATATATATCAGAACAAATTGATAAACAAAAAATGAATAATTGTGAACCTCCTCTCATTGATGGGTTGTCAAGTCAGTTAGAAAATTAAATCAAAATCAGTTTATCCGTTAGGTTAGGTCACGAGACTAATTATTATTTCTGGCTCCGTCACGGCAAAAATACTGAACGGATTTGAATGATCATAGAATAAGACATGGAATACATTGTATCCCGAAATTCCCATGGGAACTGGTACCACGCGGAAGGGACACCGAGGTGTTACTAGTCGAACATAAAGCACAGTATTATCTATTATTAACTTAACCTTGTACCTATCTACTTAATATAGTAGTTTATGCAACGTCATATAAAGAAGGGTATTAAAACACGAGTGTGAGTTTATGAAACGAGCGCAGCGAGTTTCATAATAGTAACGAGTGTTTTAATACCCGTGTTATATGCAGTTGCATACACTACTTTATCTTCACTATTTAATGCAATTAATCAAACAAAATTTTAAAAACAAAACACATTGCGAAACATTAAATTCACGCGTAGGTACGTGTATTGTCACAGTGAACTTGCCGCCATTAAAATCTAACCAATGAGAGCGCAGCTGCGCGTAGGGCCAATCAGGAGCGAGCGAGATCTTACCAAAGAGTTTTGTGTATGTAGTTTCGACGAAGTTTTCACGTATAACCCAACTATTTTCAAAAGCCAGCCTAATATCAAAATTTTATACAACTAGTATGAGGATTTTGACATAAGGCTCGCCAGGTTAATTGGTCGCGTTATAATGATGTTATAATGTTAAATTATAATGATATTATAACATCATGTGCAATTGCTTAAATTGAGTGTTTTAGTTGTCTGTGCTATAACAGTAGTAATTATAAGTCAAGTATTGGAATCATAAGTAGAATGTTACAACATTAGTGTAGATAAAATAAATTAAGTTACACAAAGTAATTTTTCCTATCGCACTACAAAATCAAATTTGGCTACGAAACCTGAAAAACTTTGTGAACAAACTGACAAAAACTTTTTCTATTATTATCCGTACATGAAGCTTGCCTACTATGACCTCAGAAGAAAAAAATAAATACACCCAGAAGGTACTACTACGAAACTACGAAACTTAGCTTTAAAACAGGCACACGCATACATAGAAGCGAGCCACATGAGTTTCAAAAGGTATCAAACTAATGCTAGTAATGTTTTGCTACGAACTCGAGCTACGAAAGCCTGCGCACTCTCTGAGGAGCGAGCTATACTAGTATCGAAAGGTGTCAAACGCCAGTGGAGAATTGCTACGAAGTCAAGCTGCGAAAGACCGCACGCACACATTGTTACGAAAGGTGTCGAACTTAATAGCCAGTAGAGATTTGCTACGAACTCAAGCTACGACATATCACACGCACACATAATAGGAGCGAACAACATCAGTTTTGGAAGGTGTCGTGCGCCAATAGGAATTTGCTACGACTTGAGGCTACGAAAGACCACATGCACACATAATAATATGAGGGATCAACAAAAGTTTCGAAAGGAGTCAAACCGCCAGTGGAGATTTGTTTAGAAAGCCAAGTAAACGTCAATGTATATATATGTGCATCAGTTTACTTTGTCATTGGCCTTCTGGATGTATTATAGTTTGTGGTATAAGGCACGAGGTAACGTAATTTGGCTGTAACCGCCATAGAGTTGACATAATTAATACATATTTGATTCGAGCCATGACCTTTGATCGCGGTGTAATAATTAAATATCCATTAGTTGAGTCGTCTTTTGCATTTTAACCGACTTTAAAAAAGAGAAGGTTCTATTTGGATGTTTCTTTTAGACTGAAAAAATTTGTTCATACTTTCGGCAGGATTTTTCAAAATTCTTATTTTGTTTGAAAAAGGATTAATTTGGTTAAGGTTCATTTGTTGAACCTGAGTTATTTCAGTGAGGTTGGATGTTACTTAATAAAAGTCCACCGTTTACATGTTTAGGTATTTTTTATCCCCCAATAAAATACCGATGTCAAAACAATTTAAAGTCTTTATAAATAATGTTTAATTGTCGAGACGTCATACCGTTTGTCCTTTAACTTTACAACATAAATTATTACTAAGCTCGTGACTAAAAAGCTTTAAAGCTCTGAATAATTCGTCTTCAGTTAAAACCAGGGTACCCTCAGACCAAATAAAAAGTTGCGAAAGCGTCGCGAACAATAAAGTGAAGCTTGCAAAATTACACCATTTGTTCTGTACGCCACACGCATTTTTTTTTGCAATCAATTTACACGTCATCTTTATTATTATTTTAGTGTTTCTTCTGTGAGTCAAGGTCATGGGCCATGAGGCTTGTCGCGGGGATACGGATCCAATTCGTACAGACCATTTGAAGATTGCGTAGTATAAAACTAAGTTTCCCGACATTTTCTGTCTGTATGTGCGCTCTAATATCAAAAACCCCTGAACAGATTTTCATACGGTCATCACCAACAGATGAACTCATTAAAAAGAAAGGTTTTGGCTAGTTTTTATCTCTGAATTTCTAAATGAGTTTGATCTAAATCTCATTAAACAGGGCGGACTACTTTTGTTTTGTTGTTCGAGTTAGAACGACAATGGTGGTGCACAAACAGACTTCACTTTATTGTTGAGGTCTGAGTACATGTTATTTGGTCTAACAAGGTAGCTTGAACTTGTGGCATATTAACGACATCGGCGCGTCTTCCATAAAATTGTGTACACGATAATTGTATTATATATTGTGTAAGGGTTTTAAAGCAGAGTTCATGTTTGGGTTCGCGATGTTGTGTACTGTCGTGATATAGTGTGCTGCCGCCTCTGGAAATACAATTGTATTCGATGTAGAAGCGCCCCACAGTTTTACCCGCACTATACTCGTTGTCATAGAAGTTTCGGATCGAAAGGCCGCCGTCTCCTTTACAATAAATAAATACACCCGGCAAAATTCACACGCGGTTAATTAGACCCAAACTAAACTCTAAGCTTGTATTATGGAATACAACTAAACTGATACTACTACATACACAAATACTATAATTGACATCCAGACGTCGTCGCCAACAACTATGTCTTCACATATTGTTGACCCCAGGCGGGAATCGAACCGACACAGTAAGCTCTCTCACTGCCACTGTGCCAACGGGCTTGTCAACAATGATATAAGTCCGACTGTTCAGAGATTAATGCGTTCAAACTATCAGTACCACTACGGTCCAATTGTAAATTATTGCCACATTTAAAAACGCTACAAGTCATAAAGTAGCAAAAAATAACATTGTTTTCTATACAAAGTACACACTTAATTGAAACTAGCAGTGCCCCGCGGTTTTTCCCGCGTTGTGCCCGTTCCCGTCGGAATTTCGGGAATTTTTATACATTTAAACCTTCCTCTTGAATCACTATCTATTTAAAAAAATCGCATCAAAATCCGTGCAGTATTATGAGTTTATCGCGAACAGACAGACACGGCAGGGGACTTTGTTTTATAATATGTAGTGATGTATAAATTACACCACTAAGCAGTTTATGTAATGTAAATAAAAGTTACATTATCGTTCAGAACAGTTATTTCTAAAAACTATTCCAAAGTAGGTTCAAGTCTAGATTACATTTAGCTTCCGAAAAGCCTTAGTCCACATTCTTTAAGACTTCGTAATGGCTAGGTATAACTCAGTAATTCCTAGAAATATTACTATAGTACACTCATTAGCGTGTAGTGTGTAGGACTACCTACTATAATTATTATAAATGTGAAGTTTGTCAGGATGTATGTATGTATGTTTGTTACTTTTTCACGCAAAAACTACTAGACGGATTTGGATGAAACTTTACAGTAATATAGGTATCAGGATAACACATGGGATACATTTTATCCCGAAATTCCCGCGGGAACGGGTACAACGCGGGTGAAACGGCGGGGAGCGGCGAGTAAAATATAACTTAATGTGTGTGTTGTGATGGCAAAGTCTAAACATGACTAACACCGAAACGCCCAATCAAATTAAGAAGTAATACTTAGTTACATATATTCTTGATAAATATTGGTAAGTTTTATATGAAATTACGATTTATATTTTCTTACGGGCGTTGAGACTGACATTTTGTTTTAACGTTTAATAATACGTGAACCTAAGCTGAAGCAACCCGCCATAAATAAGTCAATCAACGGTAGGGCACTAACTATTTAACTACCGCTGAAGCATAAACGGATACAAATCAGTAAACCTAACCTGTATATTCTCTAATACCTAATAAACGATGCCTTACTATTAAGTTACACAGTGCCTATAGTCAGTACCTATTTGTAGAACCAATTTCAAACAAAGTCAGACTAATACCAAAGTATTATGTCAATTCCACCGCAACCGACGTGGATGCTAATTTTAAACAAATAAAACAATAAAAATAATTGCAAATTCTATTTAATCCTCCGCTCGGTATCAAGTCGTGGGCACATTTCGTGTCTTCGAAACTTTGGAGTTGCGAAACGCCAACCGGCTTGACGTAAAGCATCGTACACATTGATGTGTATTTCAATTTACCTATACCAATATGTATATGAAAGCTGAAGAGTTTGTTTAAACGCGCTAATCTCAGAAAGCACCAATCCGAATTGAATAATTCTTTTTGTAATGAATAGATTTATTCAAGAGGAAGGTTATAGGCTATTTTTATCCCCAAATTCCCACGGGAACGGACACACCGCGGGTAAAACCTCGGGGTGGTACTAGTGCTTTATAGTCAATGCGCCAATTGATATTCTTGTATTTTATAAGCTAACTTAGTCTACGTTTAATACCAAAACATAGTTGTACACAAATTTTACTGGCAGTAAAGAGTGATGTAAGTTGGCTTGTTGCTTATTGTATTTCTGAGTCAGTTTTATATGGTAACACATAAAAATATTATACTTATGGGTGTTGTTTTGTTAATGCTATGAGCTAAGAAATACCTACTATAAAAGCCTTACGATATACAGTTAAAGGATTAGAGATAGTAAAAAAGGGATTGTAGGTATTGCCCAATAATTAAATAACCTCTTAAGTATTAAATATTATGTAACTGATGCAAGTTAAAAGTAAATACAATTCAAACGCCCTTTTATGCTTAAAAATGCCCTTCACATCGTTAATCAACCAAATATAATTTTGGTTAAAAAATACTACCAATTGCTTTTTCCCAAAAAACTTCGAATTTATGAATCAACTTAATTCAAATACAAACTAATGTCCAGTCTAAACGCATCCCAACCGTAATGTAAACGTATCGAATATCGCGTGCCAAGCCCGATTTATGTGACGATGTCACAAATTACAAATCAATATTATGTTTCAAACGCTGCACCCGGCTTCCTGCCGTTTACTGCGAGTCGACCGGATCGGGCCGGAATACGACAAGTGTAGAGCCGGCATTATAATATTATGTTTACAATATTGTTATTGGGTAGCGGCGAATTTGCACGTATCGTGACATTTGTTGTAGTGTCGTAGGGAGCTGAGGTAGGGTAAACAAATGAGTACATGTGTGTACCCTGTATGAAATGAAATGAATGAAATGAAATGTAATCCCCTGAATGCTCTAACGCCACTTAATTTAAATAAACGCAACTTCAGCTATCAGCTATCAGCGCCCTCCGGTAATACCCGCGTTATGCCGAATTCCCACGGGAACGCGGTGAGAATTTCGGGATGAAAAATAGCCTATAACCTTCCCGTTGAATGAAGCTATCCATTACAGAAAGAATTATTTAAATCATATTGGCAGATTAGCGATTTCAAACAAACAAAACAACGTAAATCAACCTCTTCAGTTTTATTATATTAGTACTAGCCGCGCCTCGCAGTGTCACCCGCGTTGTATCGGTTCCCGCGGGAATTTCGGGATAAAATGTATCCCATGTGTTATTCTGATTTATAACCTATATTACTGTAAAGTTTCATCCAAATCCGTTCAGTAATTTTTGCGTGAGAGCAACAAACATACATCCATACTCAGAATACAGAATAACCAGAACCCGTGAGCGCGCATAATACTGTAGCTACTCAAACTAGCCTTAAATAGTGTAGTTTGATGCGCAACCGATCAGTCACTTTGTGACCGTCGGAACGCGCTAACGTGTTTTACCCGTGACCAATTTCACGAAACTATGCCGTCTTGTGTCATTCCTACCTGTAAAAATGCAGTGGGTCTGAAGATGACGGACTCGTGGTCACACCGTTTTGTTACACCAGTGTAACTACGAGTAATTTATTTTCCTCTTGGTCACACTGTGCGGTGTGATCAACAGTAATTAATGAAACATAAGACTCGTGGTTACACTACTAGTGTCGGGAAAGTGACAGTGTAGGTACCGATCAATACGCTACTAATGTAGTTATCGAAACAAAAATAGTAATGGCATTTAGACACAAAAACACAAAAACTAAAATGAAACAGGCTTTACACAAACAAAAAAATAGACTCAATAAATAATATAATTTAATGTTAATAATATAATATAACTTTTGAAGTTCCAGTTTGTGCCATAATAGTGTCGACGGAGCTCCGCTGCGCGGAGCTCCTATTTCCGCCTTATTTTGGCCCTTCGGGCCTGATATAAACTTAACCTAACCTAACCTACGGTTGTCTATCGTAATTAATTTATCTATCGGGCACTTCACTACACACCTACTATTCAGTCAAGTGCGATCCTTTTTAGAGTAGTGTGACCAAGAGGAAAATAAATTACTCGTAGTTACACTGGTGTAACAAAACGGTGTGACCACGAGTCCGTCACTGGTCTGAAAAAGAAACAGGATGGGATCACATTTCACGTGTAAGTATCGCATTTAGGTATCGTCTTATTTAAATATTTAATTATTTTCTCAGATTTCAATTGTCATAGAGAGTGATGCGTCAATCTATGCTAGTGTTGCCAATATAAGAGTTTTGATTTACCCTTCTTTTTATTACCTTTTGAGGGCTTTAATTCGTTGTAGAATATTAATAAGTAATATAATAAAAAATAACCAACTTGAAAAAAGAAAGTATAAAGCGTAAGTGCGGCTCCTATGTACCTAACCTAACAATCCTATTAAATAGTAAGTATGTTAGTCTATAGGATTTCTAAACAAATTTTTGGTGTGCGTGTGAGGTAGAAGGGGAGAGGGGGAGCGGGTATAAAATTATGTTTCTATATTAGCCATCTTAGATAGTGAAAAATTGTAATTGGCCCTAAGTTATTATTCTTTTTTTATGTAACTCTTGTACCTAGCTGTAAGTTTTCCGAATACTTTAAAATAAAATAAAATAAAATAAAAATATATAATTTTTCCATCACCCGATAAAAGTGTGCAAACATCCACCTTAACACCGTGTTTTATTTAATATACCTATCTATTTCTTGAGATAATCAGGTAGGTACATAGTTATAAAGAAAAGGAAAAATTTTATTCTATTATCATATTACCTTCGAAACTCCCAAAATTTACCCCAAAAATGGGCAAATAATGCGAGAGCTAACAACACTACGCGAGGGACTTTGTTCTGTTTTTGGACACAGCGTGTAGCTTGTAAATACATTTGAATGCTACATCTAGTACTTTCTATAATCTAAGCATCCATACATACATCCATCCTCACAAACTTTCGCATTTATAATATTACTAGCAGCGCCCCGCGGTTTTACCCGCGTTGTGCCCGTTCCCGTGAGAATTTCGGGAATTTTTTTACATAAAAACCTTCCTCTTGAATCACTCTACCTATTACAAAAAACCGCATCAAAATCCGTTGCGTAATTTTAAAGATTTAAGCATACAGACAGAAAAACAGACAGACACGAAAAAGAGACGACTTTATTTTATACTATGTAGTGATAGTTAGTATAAATGGATCCCTTCATTATAGATAACAAGTAGCTTGTCAAGTTACATAAGTTGAATTCCCTTTTTTGTAACAAATATTTAAACTAAACACAAAAATGGAACGTCGATATTAATTAAGCAAATAAAGAGCATTTCAGTAGCGTGTGTCCATTTAACTATTAATTTACAATAGCTTGAACACATTGTGGGTTCTCACACAAGCTGTAGTTACTTGTAATTAGCTTAATATGTACTGACTAGGTATTTTAAACTAGTAGTTTAATTTTTCAAGCAACTATGAGCCGTCAGGATTCTGAGCAAGCATGGACTTAAAAAGAGGGGAAGGGGGGGGGGGTGAGATCTTACAGATTTTGGGGAGGAATCAAGCAAAGATTGGTGGGGACTGACAAAGCTTGGTTTTGGAAAGCCAAAGTTTGATACGATAACGTATTTAATTTTATCTCATCAACTGTTATACTCAGATTATTAAAATGTTCCGCTCTGGTCTCCGCGTTTATGTATCAAAGTACATTGACAGAATTACTAAGTTTTCATTCATATTAAATATTGTAAAGAAGACATGTTGCTAAGAGATTCCCTATGCCACTGGATATTCCTTATCCCGAGTACCCACTGAATTTACTTATAACATTCTGTCAACCACATTCTTTACACACCTTGACGCGCTTAGCAAGACATTATTTTATAATATTTATTATAAATCTTCTTCACTGTACTGACATCTTCAGCGAGATGAAAGGCCTTTGCCCAGCTGTGGGACATTACAGGCTAATACTTTATCTTTTACTTTAATTATTATAAAATAAAGACCCTAAAAGCTGTCTGTCTGTATGTAATGGATTTTTTCAAAATCTACTAAACAGATTATAATGCAGTTTTCACTTCTTCTTCTTCTTCAGCAAGTGGATGGTCACCCTGACCAATCCTGGTGTCAGAGTTATTGAGTCGCCAAAGGCCTCTGACATGGCTCATGTAACGACTACTATCCGTAGAAAGTAACCGGGACCGACGGCTTAACGTGCCCTCCGAAGCACGGAATCGTCTTACTTTTCGAGCAATCAGGTGATTCAGCCTGTAATGCCCTAACCAAACTGAGGATCCAAAAGGCAGGTTTGTGACTACTCATGTTAAAATTCCGTCTGAAACGGTTACAACGCGGGTAAAACAGCGGGGCACTGCTAGTACATTATAATTGAAAAATTAACCTTCATTGAATCATCGACCACTCGGTCAATAGTCGTCAATACATAATGTCGTTTATATTACATCATTCGTAATGTTTTAAAAAGCTCCATTCGTGTCGCTAATAGCCCAGAGTTCAATGTCAGTGTGTTTGTCCAGACATGACAGGTTAATATAATTAAGAATTCATTATAGTATGAATACGAGTATACGAGCCCCAATGCAAAATAGTTCGTCTAGTATGAAAAGTAGTGCAAAGCGTAAAATATATAGAGTATATATTGGTAAAATAAAAAAGAATGTTTAATAAAAAGTAAACCACAATTTAATGAATATTTTAAAGTTTATTTTAACTTAACTGAAATTCTTTAATGACATAACTTTACATTAAAAAAAATAAAAAATATCCTAAATAACAAAAAGCAAAAGTATTCGTCTACCCTTGTTACTGACGCAAAATAGTTCGTCTACATGTCTTCACCACTTAGTTGTGTCGCCTTTGCTCTCAATAACAGCTTTAATGCGAAGAGGCATGGTTGCAACCAACACTTCACACTCCTCAGGCGTTATGGACTCCCAAACTGCCAGTAGTTTAGCCTTTAAGTCGCTCTTTGATCTTGATGGATTTTTACGGAGAACTTTTTTCATTTTCAACCATAGGGTTTCAATTGGCGACAAGTCCGGGCTGTTAGATGGCCATTCGATTGTAGGGATGCTTTTTGCCAATAGCCACATCTTTGTTGTCCTTGCAGTATGGCATGAAGCATCATCCTGTTGAAAAATGAATGAATCTTGATGATTGAGAGCGGGAATTGAAGGCAATAAACTCTCTTCCAAAAAGTTTTGATACCTCACAGCTGTGATAGAACCATCCACAAACTGCATACAACTAACACCTTGTGCAGACATGCAGCCCCATATCATTAGAGAAGCCGGAAACTTCACTTTTCGTTTGAGACAATCAGTATGAAATGCCTCATTTTTGTTCCGAATCACTTTTTTCCTTTCATCACCGACTGTCACTTCAAATTTTGACTCGTCACTCCAGATTATACTACGCCACTGATCGGAAGTCCAATTTAAATGATCACGAGCAAATTTCAACCTCTTTTTCTTTTGTACAGCAGTCAACAGTGGTTTCTCTTTAGCGGTGTAAAATCCGTAACCCATTCTTTTAAGGACTCTTTTGCATGTATCGACTGAGACGTCTTTGTGAATCATGTCCCTCCATTGCACCGTAAGCTCTCCAGCTCGAGCACGACGATTATTTTTGATAATTTTCTTCAGAACTCTGTTTTCTGCAGCACTTGTGATGCGTGGTCGACCAGTTTTCTTCAAACAAGAAGTCGTTTTATTATTTTTATAGTGTTGAATAATAGACTGAACTGTAGATCTGGGAAGTATCAAGTCTTTAGATATTTGGTAACTTGATTTGCCAGCTTCGACCGCACAAATTATTCGCTTTGGCAGCTCTTCACTCACACACGGGTTTGCCACGACCCATTGTTATTTGAAAATTAATGAAAATTACTGTAATTTTCTGAATTTATACTCTCTCATGTGACAAATGGCACAGAATTACTTTAAAAATTTTAAATTACGGAACATCATGGTACTAAGAAGGAATAATTTTATTTAACTCAACGATAGACGAACTCTTTTGCATCAATTAACAATTAGACGAACTATTTTGCTTGTAAGTTCTTCGAATTTAAAACAGAATATCTATAAATTGAAATAGCCAAAATAGTTTATTAGTACATAATTTTAAAAGGGCATAAGTAACGCGACATGTGATGGTAGAACAGCTTAATATTTTTATATGTATAGACAAAAAATGAAGTTAGAAAAAATCTCACAGTAAAAAAATTCAGACTAGACGAACTATTTTGCATTGGGGCTCGTAGTATGATTTTAATTTATGGTATACCATAAAGTTTATACCACTTATAAAATGGGATTTAATATTGAAATTAATATTGAGGCCTTATTCATAGATGCTTTTTACAGCATGTGAGCTATCAAATGGTTTGTCCCTTTCCGACATACGCTATTCTACAAAGAGCAAAAGAGACAAAACACTTTATAACAGATTTTTTCTTGAGATATGTTAAACAATATTTCGAGCTGCAAAAAAACCTCTAGTATAAAAAATAGTATTACCCTGATAAGCGTATTCACCAAACTTGCCTATTACGGGTTGGTGATCTCAAACCCGAGCCATGTTCGAAAATTTGAAACATGTCGCTCGACCCGGTATTTGAACCCTTAGTCTTGGCAGGCGAATCCACATAACTCTAGACCACCGAGACTTTAAAAGAATAATAAAAATAATACGTTATTAATTTGTACTATATGTTGAAAATTACACCTATTATTATCGATTCGATTCGATTCGGTTATAACTCGACATCTGTGGTCGCGATAAATTCGAGAGACTGAATTATCAGGGAAGTTTGCGATTAGACACTTATAAGCCAAAATCGCTTGACGCTTGTTTGGCTTGTTAACAGGCTTGTTAAACACACGTCTCGCGACGGTGTTGTGCCGTCTTGTCGACAAACAAACCTTGATAGCCATCAATACAACGCGGTCAATTGTGTACACAACGTGAAAACGGCAATTTTTCGACCATTTTTCAGAAGATCTAAGGTCTACTGAATATTATTATGTACTTTATGACTTTGTGATAAAGTGCTTTTTATTGTACAAAGTTTTAAAGTACATTTTATGGGCTGACTACAAAATGTTTTAATATAGGTTTTAATACAGTTTTCTAAGCGATCTCTGTCTAAAATGTTCTTTGTATTTAATGTTATTGATGGACTGAATCAATATTGAGAAAGTGTCTGCCATTTACAGATAGTATCTTGAGTCATTCTTACACCATTTTGTACAGTCACTAAGTAACTTCGAGTAGGTCAATAGCCAACCCTGGTGTCGGAGTTCTTAGACCGCCTAAAGACCGCCGACACGGTCTATCGATTGAAATACCCGGGACCGACAATTTTACGTAACCTCCGAAGCGCGGTAGCAAGTTAGCAGATATAAATGCCACTGTCAGCCACCCATCCAAGTCCTACTCCAAGCAGCACGTTGCTTATCAATCGCAATGAGCTTAGGTAAACTACGACACGAGCGCTACAAACAGTCACTTATGCAATAGAGGTTAGTAAGAGCGAATATAAAATTGTATAACTAGGTAATTATTTATTGCTACAATCTTATATTTAAAACGAAAAATACGTGACTAAAAATAATGGAATGAAATCAGTATTGATAAATCCTTATTTAAATAACCCACTAATATATCATCATAACTCTCAATTCTCTCGCCATAACTACAAACTAATTGGAAACGCAAAACCAAAACAAAAACAAGTAACTTGAACCCACAAAACCCGCACCGAGGCATGCACAGGAGGTATACGAACGGAAAATTATCAACTGTTTATACTTTCGTCAAAATAAAAATGTTTAATGTCGACTATAAGTCACGGAGAAATCACGCACCCGGTGGAGATCGCAAGCGGTACCACTTGCCGACATTTTGCCCCTTTTTTAAAGGAAAATTGCTTAATAACAAATACCAGGATAACATACAGTACGCGGCCGATAGGTTTACCCGAGAGTTCTGAGAGAGGGGAGGAGGTGCTGTTGCACGAGCACGAGCACGCCTTAGAGGAAAGGGAGTTCCTCTGAGGCGTGCTCGTCAATGCGAGCTTTCTAGAGTAACCCCGCGACTTTTGTCAGTGAGCCGTTGACGACGGAACACAGTAGGAGTTTTAGTGGGTATTTCCCAGCCCGTTGATCGTATCGGGGCGAGTCCCACATACCCCGGTCGTTTCCCCGAACTGCCGGGGATACCCGATGTTACCCGAGAGTTGGCGGAGCGGAGCTTAAATGTTTGTTACTCTTTCACGAAAAAACTACCGTACGGATTTGGATGAAACTTTACATAATACTCGTATGAGTTACACATCAAAATAACAAATTTTATCCCGAAACTCCCGCGGGAACGGGTACAATGCGGGTAGCAAAGTAGCAACGCGTTGTGTGTGACAGAGACAACGCTGTACAGAAACTATCCACAAAAGCAGTCTATCTCCCTCTTAAAAATCGACGAGTAACTACATCTGCCACGTTCTACAAATTACCTTATTTAAACTCTCACATACATATTATTAGACAATCTTGGCATCGATGTGATCTGAATGTATGTGACTTGTGTTTCTGGGGCATGAATGTGGAATAATGTGTTAAACATATTATGTAGGGAACAAGGGAACCATTCCGTGTGGGTAGGTATGTGCATTTTAATAAGAGAGTACTTGAGCTTTCTTTGTTTGAAGTAACAGTGAACTGAAATTAGGTTGACAAGCTTCGTACTAAAAACAACTAGCGGCGCTCCGCGGTTTAACGCTCTTTGTGTCCGTTCCCGTAAAAATTTCGGGATGAAAAATAACCTATAATATTCCTGTTAAATGTGTCTATCCATTACAAAAAGAAATATTGAAACTAGATTGGTAGTTTCCGAGATTAGCGCGTTCAAACAAACAAAATAATCTAAAGTGTTATTGTATTGGTATAGTATGGATACTCGTACATAAATGGTGATAAAATAGAACACTATACAATTACAGTTAACTAATGAAACGATACTTGACTTATAAATAAAGTTATTAATTCGAGATGTAGGTAAACTATAAAGACTATAAATTACTAAATAACTACATAATTCTTTACTGCCTCATTTACTATGTAATTTGGCGAACGAAAAAACCACTTGAGGAGAATTTTATCATAATAAAAAAAAAGAATTATGTATTGAGACAAATAATTCTTTTGGCACATAATATACCTAAGTTAGTTTTTATTCCAAAATAACGAGCATGGGATCAATACAGGACAAAACCATGGGAGGAATACTGCTAGTACATTATTTTCTATTAGATCCTGTATAATTTACATTAATCCATCATTCCAGTAACCGATTTAAAAATGCCCTCAATAATGCAGCCCCAATCATAAAAAAAACTTTAATAATAAAAACCTACCCCCTCACTCCATGCTACCTCAATTAGAACCACCCTCTCCGAAGTCGGTTAAACATAATAAATGAACTTAATAAAACAGTCGGCAGCTACCAAGACTTCACATTTCAAGAAATTATCATTTATGATTTATAAGTCTTACCTTATTTCTTTGAAAGTCCATTTAAATTGCACTTTAACGAACTTCATTTTCAATAAATAAAAAATATCTTAAATTATTAGAATTAAAAATCAAATTTTTTCGTTCCTTGATGAAATAGCTTTTTTGTTAGATATAATATTTTTTCGTAGCGCGGTTTGTTTTCGTAGCAGCTACGCGTAGGCGGGCGCCAGAGACGGAGGGGCGGCGAGAACTGATGCTACGATGCTACGGCCTACGACAGGCCTACGGGGGTTTTATTACTAAATAATTTTATTAAAAACCGACTTCAAAACTAAAAAGCAAAAAATTACTCTATAATCATGATATGAGTACTAATAAGGTAATAATAATTATTGTTTACTTTTATATTAGTATTGTAATTTTTGGTGATAGCCAAGTCAGTGAAAGAGACAGAGAGAGACAGAGAGAGAGAGAGAGAGAGAGAGAGAGGGAGGGAGAAACTTATGAATATTAACTCTTCACTGCGCTGGAAGTTCGCAGGGATTCAGCGGAAGTATCGCAAGAGAAACGTAATTGATGTTTGAATGCCTTATTATATTTATAGTTAGTAATGAAGTTAGGCCCATATCGCTCATGAACTCAAATCATCGCAAAAAACTACTGCATGCTACTATTAAAAAATTTCATCGTAAATAAGTAAAAAATTTAAAAATGGAACGAAGTCTCAGTAAAGAGCATGTGAACTTTGTGGTTCTAAAGTGAACGTCATAAACTAAACATTGAACCGTTGACATCGCGTTACATAACGTACAATACATTTAAAGCACATTCAAGCTGCAGGTCGGAGACTTTTGATCTCGTGCCAAGTAAAGATTTATGACCCAACGACATGATCCAGTTAAAAACTTAAACAAATACATCGTACTTAAATACTTAAGTATTGACTTTTAAATGTATTTATGTAATCAGGATATTATTAATAACTTGTTGATTAGTTCTGATCCCTATATATCAACAAAGAGGCATAAAATAATTCGTGTACATAAAATGCTTTCAGAAGACGCGAAAGCATTGCTATTACCTGATAGTTTTGATAAAGATGATGAGCAAGAAAACATTGAATTTATAAATGTAGAAACTATCATCGAAGGACAATGACAGGAAAATTTGATTCGTGTAATTTACTTTTTTTAAGTGCTTGTTTTTAAGTCTGTGTGAGTGGAATATGCCTCTTGGGGACACCACTTAAAAAATAACGCACTTTATTCTCTACCTCTGGGGTGGTGTGGAAATGAGAATGAAAAGTGAAATTTCTCAAAAATCGGGGCAAATCGAGGGTTGGCATATAGCTTTTAATTTAGCACTAAAATAGTGATATCCAAATCTGAAAACCATATTTTGAGACATTTTGAGACTTTCAAGATATTCGAAATAATGTGTTTTTTTCCATACAAAAAATAATTCAATGACGTATATCTCGAAAAATATAAGGTTTAATCAAAAATTACCATCTATAAAAACATCTTGTATTTAATAGCAAAACCCAAATATGCAATAAAAATATTAAAAATACGAAGTAAATTTTCGCGATTGCCTATGTCCACTACGAGCGATTTTCGGACCATTGTGGAGCGCGCCGCGCGCGCTAGTCGCTAGTTAGCTCGCTACTTACACCGCACTCGCGTTTTGAACGTGAACACTTGGATATCACGTCATATGTTTGATATTTCGTGACCGCGCCCGCCACCGCGCCCGCGAGTCAACGTGGGCAAGCACTTAGGCACGCGTGGTGATTACGCCTAATCTTTCTCACTGTTCTGATTTGTTCGGTGAGATGAGAAGCCTTTGACCAGCAGTGGGGCATTACATGCTCTTTTATGTAATGTAGGCACACTTTTTACGTAAGGGACTAAACTAACTAGCAGATTCCGCGGTTTTACCCTCGTCGTGTCCCCATTTGCGTAGGAATTTCGGCACAAAAAATAGCTTATAATATTCTTCTTAAATGTGCTTAAATCCATCACATAAATTAAATCGGTAGGAATTACTGAACCAAGATAAATTGAGGAGATATTTTCATATTATATGCAGAAATCCGACCGAGCAGTCTAATACAATTAACGAGACAGAAAGCGACAAGACATTGTAAGATATAATAATATACTGAGTGTTGATTGGCGACATATTGGCAATAAAACTGGAGTTTAAATTATTAATATTGCACCAATAAATACACATCGTTAGTTAGTGATGTAACATCACTAACTGTTGCCGCTGAAATGTGGCTGTTAAGGCTAGATTACACCGGGGCAACACTGTGCGGCATTGCGGCATGCCACAAGGCCGCATGCTACAAAGTCAAAAATGTCGCACATTGTGCCCGGATACAAGATGCGACAGTCTGCCACGTGACGCAAGGTGTTGCCATGCCGCACGGTTCTTGCCACAATGTGCGACATTTTTGACTTTGTAGCATGCGGCCTTGTGGCATGCCGCAATGCCGCACAGTGTTGCCCCGGTGTAATCTAGCCTTAAATTACAAAAATAATTATTCAGATCGGATTGGTAGTTTGTGGCAGCGAACATACAAACAAATATCAAACTCTTCAGCTTAATTGTATTACTATAGAAGTAGTCTATGTCTTGTCGCCTTCTCTCAAGAGCTGGTCACATCGTATCAGTTCGATAAGATCCGATCGGCTTCTCCATGCATACTTAAGCGAATAAAACAAACGCAATCAAAGTAAATAAAAAACAATAATCACGAATGCAACCTCAACATGTCCTAGCCGATCAAAGTGGGACATGAGACATGAAACATTAACGCCCAGCTGGCAAATGCCACGCTGACAGTTTATTCATACGACCCGGTCCGCTCGCCGCCGTTGTAGTTATAATAACATAATTATAGAGCAAAAAGGCGTAATTCTAATACGGATACAAGTTAAAATAATGCGGTAAAGTAGGTCTGCGAAAATAGACGTGTGTTTGATAACACTTAGGTTACGTTAGTAAGACTATAACTAGGAATATATTTAATGTTCCAAAAGTTTATAAAAAATGTTTTGTTTTACTTTTTACGTAAACTAGGGTATAACAATCGTTCCATCTTTCTCTGCTGATGTTGCGTTGAAAAGAGCTCTTTGTAATAGGGGAGCCCACGATGCTAAATGGGGATTTACTCGAGCGTCGTAGAGACCTATTAGGTTGCAAAGCTTAGATGATAAGAAGAAAAAAATTGTATATAACTATACCTTTTCATCGGTGGGGGAAGCGGCCATAGATTTTTAAATATGTAAGAAAATACTGTTGCATGAACATACTCGAGCGCGTCAGATATTGATAGCATCAATGTCCTACGTTTTTTTTAATAATGTACGTATGTTAATCTGATCATTTGCATGTTGGGGGTGGTTGTACGTAAGGGTTAAAAATGAAAAAAAACAATATCTCGAGCGCGTCAGATTTTCTAAGGGGGCGTTAAGTGCACCAAAAAAAAAGCTCTCATTCAATAATCTGACGATTTCGATCTGACGCAAACTCGCGGCTATTATTATAATGTGCAAAAAAAATTCGCCATTTTGAAATACTCAAGCGCGTCAGATTAAGATATATATGGTTCATCTTTATGTTCTAGACGTGCTGTCTCTTAATCTGACGATTATCTAAAGGGATCACCTAATCTGACAAAAAAAAAAATTTTTTTTTTTTTTTTCAATTTTTTAAATAATTGAATTTAATGAATTGAGAAGCTCAGGAAATAACATGCAAATAAATAGGTATATGTTTTTTAAGTAGAATACTTGTATTTATAAGAAAATAATTTTAAAAAACTGCCCAAAAAACATAATTTTTTTATAATTAATTGATGAATTAATCAAACCAGATCATCGACCAGGTCGACAACTTCCCATACATAGTCCGTTGGTAAAAGATCAGTAATTTTGCATTATGGGCATTACTCCACAAGCATGCAATGAATCTTGTGCGTAACACTTGCTGGAGTAACTCTGATTCACAGGGTGGCAAGTTGCACGCATCGTAATTCCGGACACTCAAGGAGAAAGGTTGTGATTTGTCTTTTACCTTGGACGTCCTATTGAAGATGATCATCCTGGCTTGATCGACATCGTCTAACTTTTTCAACCCATACAAGTGGCAAGTAAAAGACTGTATGATGTTAGAAGAATCCTGCACATTATGCTCTTTTGGTCCCAAATCCAGAAAAACTTCTTGGAAAATTTCTGAATTCATCAGATATTGCCTGGTTTCTTTTTTCCTCGTCGGTAGAATGCTGGGTTGAAATCGCAACCAGTGAACGCATGCAAAGCTGGAAGCGCCTTCGAAATTTTTGGGCCTAATTTTTTGTAGAGAGCGGATATGTCGATGTATCGGCGTAAATCCAGAGTGGGGACGGAGTGAGAGAGTAAAAGATAGAGAAAAGTGAGAGAGAAGTAGAAACGCGCAGAGGGAAACATAGGCATCACCCAGCTGCACGCATTAAACTTTATCGACGATTTTTTATTATTTCGGCTTGCGGAAATCGTCAGATTATATATTTTTCGTTATGCTTGAATTATTTCCTTCGAAATAAAAAAAATTTGGCTACGCTCGAGAATGTCGAGATGACGTTTTTTTTTACAACTTTGCTGCCTTCCCCTTTCTTTACGTCACTCTCAAATTGTCAGATTAGTGGAATATACACTTTTTAGCATTTAATTAACTCACCCTACCTTAATCTGACGCGCTCGAGAATTTCTGCTGATCAATTTTTTTCACTAATCTGATCCTTTATCCTTCACAGGCGGCCTTATACATATATGGGGCTCATATTTGGTGGAGGTACTTAGCCGGATACAAGGTATCCCCCTGTATATTAATCTGCCGCGCTTTAGGAAATCCCGAAATCCCCTCTTGGGCTCCCCTATTATTGGGGTCAAAACTGAATAAAAGTATGTATTTGACATTAACTTGGCTTTAGGACCGTTCCCACTAACATGTTTAGCTGTCAGTCAAAATTTGATATTTATTTCTCTCTCACTGTAGTGATATCTTCAGTGAGATGAGAGGCCTTTGCTAGAAGTGGGACATTACAGGCTAATGCTTTTTTCTGTTTTTTATCAAGAACTATGTCTTAATTCAATTAAAGACAATGTAGATTGACGATAGAGATCGGTTATGAGGACAGTGTGGTGAGAAGCTTTTAAAAATCGAATCAATCATCACAACTTGCGTCTTTTGAGAAAATATAATCCAAAACAAAATCCAATTAAAACACCAACTCGTCTTCCAAAGTTTCCTAAACGCCACGTAACATAAGCGGCCTAATTAAAGCTGCCCACGACAATATTTCAAGCTTAGGTAATACGCGTCAAAACACCATAGAATTACGTGCAATTACGTTAACTGTAGTTTAAAGTATCGCCACTCGCCAGGTAAGAGTGCGTGTGGTGGAATTAGGAACTAATTTATAGTGCGATGGTAAAGTGCGAGTCGAAATTTGGTTATTTTTATTATTTTTTCCTCATTTCTTAATTTTGCATGTAAATGTTTTTTTGTTACTTTACTAGAGAGATACCTCGCAGTAAAGTTTGAATGAATATCATTTATATCTGTCAGTACCTAATGTACGTCGTGTACCACAATAACATGCAGATGTTACATAAGTACATTACGAAGGGTGCATCTAACATAATGTAGTAGCAGGCAGAAGTTTTTGTCATAATCACTATACAGTACATTTTTATCATTACTTTTGCGTGAACATAATCGTACAGGGAACAGGTGACTTAGTTGTAAATATAACTAAGTACATTTATAGAATATGGAAGTATACTTGTATATAAATGATTTATTATTATATACGCGAATACCATGCTAGACACTAGCGCCCTTATCCACCTTCCAACTTATCTACCCTCTACATCAAGAAGTCTGCGGTCAGTCACGTGGTGCGGGTCGGTGACCCTCGCGTGACCCGCGGGCATGGTCAAGGGGTTACGTCCACCCGCTATTTGGACGCCAAGTTCCGTCTTAGCCAAATACTTGGACCACAAAATATATGTTTGTATTTGAATCGCAAATTGTAGGTTGTTTGTCCGATACTATGTTAGGTAAATTAGACAAATGCCGGTTGTGGTATGGTATGGTTAAAGGGGTGGGTGGTTTTGGATATTTGGTTATTTTTGACGGCCTCCGTGGTCTAGTGGTTTGAGCTCTCGGCTCACGATCCGGAGGTTCCGGGTTCGATTCCCGGTGGGGATATCTCACAAAAATCACTTTGTGAGACTTGATTTTGTAATAACTACATTCAACAAGAAGGTTACAGGCTATTTTTCATCCCGAAATTCCTACGGGAAGGGACAGAACGCGGATATAACCGCTAGTTTAACATAACATTTTAACAATTAAGTTATCAAACAGCAAAACTTTATAAGAAAAGTTTTAAAAGTAAAAAAGTATACCCTCCTTATTTTAGCTTCGCCGTAGTCGGGTAAAAATGTGCTAATCTATATTTTTTGTAATCAGACACCTTGTTTAGTCTCTCGATTGTGAACTAACAATGTTGCTTATCAATCGTCGCGGCAGTTTCCTAGTAATATATTGTAAATCTTAGCACAAACAAAGTATTATGAAGCTCGGATTCTGAGAGAGCTTCTTAGAACTAACTAAGATTACGGCTTGAATAAATTAAGTTAAACTTTGTAGACGCAAGGGCATTTATATGAAGTGCATTTTCGGAATTAAGTAGCAACTGTCAAAAATGACATACTAGCTGTCAATACTACGAGTACTTATAACTGTTAGATATAGGTACCTAATCCTGCTAATATTATAACTGCGAAAGTTTGTGAGGATAAATGTATGTTTATAAGTATGTTTGTTCCTCTTTTACGCAAAAACTACAGAACGGATTTTGATGAAACTTTACTGTAATATAGGTTATACATCAGAATAACACATGGGATACATTTTACCCCCAAATTCCCGTGGGAACGGGTACAACGTGGGTGAAACCGCGGGGCACGGCTAGTAAATATTAAAACATGCTCCTATAAATTTAACTGGACTGGAGTAATTTCGTTCAATTACTCAGATATAACAGGCAGCCTACTAAAGGAATAGCTTCGGAAATTTATAGGACGATTAACTATTAATAACGTATTTAGCATTTTAATGGTCTTCGATATGGCTTTAAAACGATTTGGAAGTTCAAACGGCAGTCTAAATTGGGTCATGCGTATTAAAATTATCTATCTATCTACGGAGCTACTCCCGCGAATATTTTATTAATTTGTTTGTTTGCTGTTGTCATCGTGAAGTTTGAACACGTTTTATTCATAAGATTAGAAACAGCGAGTCATAAAAGAACCTACTAGAGCACAAATAGTGGTTGGTACTTGGTAGTATGTATGTAGAAATACTCTTCATAAACGAGTTTAACGCAAACTAATTAAAGGTTTTTCTCTCATTTTATGTTTTTCGGAGGTCGAGTTTGGGATCACCATTCCCGCATTAGGCAAGCGTGGTGACAACGTCTACCTCCTCATTCTACTGATATCTTCGGTGAGATAAGGGGCCTTTTCCCAGCAGTGGGATATTACAGGCTAATACTTTTTAATGGTGAAGAGCTAGGTTTATGTCTTTTTCATAATTTGAAGTACCAGGCCAGTACTTTTCAGTTCATGGGTGTGAGTGAGAGGTGAGACATACAACACAGGAATGATACTAAAAGGATTCCATTTTTCCCTTTTGAGGTAGGTATTACCCATAAAACACAGTCACATCACAACACCATAATAATAAACATAGTATTTCCCTAACCCTACCTAGACTTTGTTTCATAACGCTATAACCTAGATAGATCTACATCAATACCTATAGTAATTACTAGGCGATATTATCGGTCGCGGTACGAACTGTAATTCGCGAATAATGAATGTTTGACGACATTTGGAGTTAGCGTTCGGTTAACTTTCCTGAAGCCTGAGTAACGAATTAGTTAGGACCTTGGGAACATGTAATTTGGGTTGGTACGGTTGGCAAAGTTGGTAGTAGAATGATTTTGGAAAAAAAAATGGTTGTCGAGTATCTCTATCTTATAAACTGTTTTGTCTCTTTGGTTCTTGATAAATACGCGTTGGTCGGAAAAGGACAAATCCATTGATTTGACTTAAAATGCTGTTATAAGCATTTATGACAAATACTATAATAAAAGGCCCTAAGAGAATAATTTGGGAAAAACTGGCTGTCCTTTAACTTAGCACGAGACGGATTTTACTGGCACACGAATACTTTAGAAGGTTTATCGTCAACTACTCCGCCATTAGCAAATTAGATAGAGTTATTAAATCAAACCTTATACTATAGTAATACCTACTATTTTAAAACTTATACTAGGTATATTAAAGTGTTTTTTGTTTGTTTGATTTTGATAGAACGCGCCAATCTCTGTTATTCGTTGGATTTTAAACAATATTTTCTATATCAGACAGCCATATTTACGACAAGGACTATATTTTATCCCAAGATCCCCGTGTTTACGGGTACAATGCGGGTAAAATCTTTGGGTGTTAGTACTTAATTAAAGAAAATAAGCTGCAACACTAACATTAAACTAAGTAACCATCAAATCAATGAATCTAAGCTAGTTTTTGTTAAGTTCAAGTATACAAGTTAAATAACTTCCTTATTGTTAGTAATACAATATGGCGGTACAAAAACGACGAGACACTTGCAAGTAACGAGCCGCCATACACGACACAGGAAGCACTGCCCTACCGCTGAACACCTATACGAGTACCTACTTATTGTATGCTCTGGTGACCTACAATGTAGAAAACATACTAGTTTTAACAAACAGCTTTGTTAGAGGTGTATTTGAGTAAGAGATTAACTTTTGTTAACAGACTATATTTGGATAGTAGTCGTTACTTGAGCCATGTCAGAGGCCTTCGGCGGCTCAATAACTCTGACACCAGGATTGGTCAGGTTGACCATCCACTCGATAAGAAGAAGAAGTTAACAGACTTAGTACAATTCGAATGTGTTTTTTTAAACATACTCTTTAGCTGTCTTACCGCCGGGCAAATGCTCAGCTAATGTTACAGTCTAATACTTTTTCCTTTTTTTACTTTACATCAAAAATCATGTGAAAGGTTTCTAAACCGTGTGATTTTTTAATATAATATTATGTTATCTTCGTCTTTTAAGAATGAATTAGAAATTTCTTTCTGTTTCTGATACGAATACCTACCCTGGCATGGTGGGACCGTTCCGTAGGTAAGCATACCTTTTTAGTGTTTTTAAAGCTTTTTCTTAAAAACCAAGTTTGCAGTCGTTTTTTTGGCTTAAAACAGTTATATTACGCGATGTAATCATAAACGGTATAGACAGCTGCTCCCGCCATTTCACCCACAGTAAATTCTAGACATACTTCCTTTTCTAAGGTATAGTCTATCTTTTTACCAAATTCCATCAAAATTGGTTCAGCATTTTAGGCGCGAAAGGGTCACAGACCCAGAGTTACTTTTTATTTCTAAAATAATGTACACGTCTCTCTTTGTCAAAGAAAGAGGTTCGAAAAAAAAGGTATCTATAGGATATCTACTACTGTGCTAAACTGAAAGCTGTGATCGAAAGAAAAATGTATAGAAAATTATTCCAACTTACCAATTAAAGATAAAAATATTTTAAACTATATAAGAATAATTATTTAAACTATTTCACGAAACTAACAGTTTTTTAAAATTAACAATATTTCACTGAGTCACGAAACTGATTTTTATTTAGCAAATAAAATATTTTTACAAACTGAATCGACACTTGACAAGTATTGACAGACTAAAAAAAGTATATTTATTATTCCTTAGGTATTTTTATTGGAAGGAGGTTTTAAATGTAACATAGTTAAACTTTTTGCTGTTGTTAACTAGCGATGAATCGCGTCTCTACCCGCGTTTGGTCGTTTAATTGTCGCACTCGCGAAAAGTGGCCTTTAATTCTACATATTTATCTGCTAGTGACACTCCCGCATTATATTTTTTGTTCAGATAATAATACGTTTCGAGGTCATGTTTTCGTACAAAAGTTATGTTATGCAACGTTGGCATCTGACTTTTTATTAAACCGCGTTTTTACTTAGTTCTGTAAACATATTTGAAAACGTGCTCTCTCGCTCTGTAAATGAATGAAAGAAGGAGCAAGCATTTTGTTGTTCAGTGAAAATGCGGTTTTAGATAATTTAAATTTATGGTTAAAGTCAAGCACTTACCTAGGCATCAGAATTAATAATTCAAATACCATTTATTTCGTAGAATACAAAATCTCTTAAAAACGTTAACTTAATGCTAATACCATCTAATACAAATTGACTAAAATATGCATAATGTCCGATAATAATACGAAACTATAAATAATATTTTAATGAATTAGATTTAAAAAATATACAATGTCACAAAATAGTTATACCCAATAGTGGTCAACTGTCAACATGATAGAGTGTACAAGTGAAAGTTATTACCAGAAATACAGCTAAAACTGTTCTTTTTATTATTACTTTTTATAAAGATTTTAAAAACAATGACAAAAGACCATAAACAAGGACAAGCGGTTCACTCCGCGGGTAAACAGATGTTGCATAATACCGTATTGAAATAATTGACCATCGCTGTGTAGGTCCACACGTGGTGATAATTGTCTCTGGTACCATCTTTTGTCTATTGAAAGTAGGTAGATGAGACTCGATATTTTTATCTGAATACTCGGACCCAATTTCACCGGTATTACTGCTGAATTCGATCAGTTACCTTAATCTCAGTTCACGAGCTAAACTGAGATCAAATTTTAATCTTCAAAATTGATTCACTAAAACCAAGTACCTACATTTGACCGTAGTTCCGGATAGTAACGGTGAATTTGGCCCTTTGATCCAGATTTTCAAGTAAATCTTAACAATCGATTGACTTCCAAAATCGATCATTTACTGGATCTATAACAGAGTTCCTTTGGTAACAATATATTGTATGTCTTCTGTATGTGTTCTTCAGACATGGTCTGTCTTACGTATTATCACTTATCACAGAACAGACACAGGCAGAAGAATTAACTTACAACGTGGAAATAAGTAGGTATGTATGTACTTTAAATTACATCGAGTAGAAGTCATGTCGATGGTAGAAGTATGTATAACGCTTGTATATCGCAAAGTAGCAGCGCCCCGCGGTTTTATCCGCGTTGTGTCCATTCCTGTGGGAATTTCAGGATGAAAAATAGCCTATGTTACTCGTGGATAGTGTAGCTTTCGAATTGTGAAAGAATTTTTAAAAACGGTCCAGTAGTTTTTGAGCCTATTCTTTACAACCAAACAAACAAAGTTTTTCTCTTTATAATATTAGTGTAGATTTCTTGTCAATTCTTACACTAGGTTATTATTGCTTGGCTGCACTCTTTGACTTATATACCTAAGTACTTGATATTAGAGATCTTAATTAAAAACAAACTTTAATGTATCCATCACTGGCACATCACTGGGTATTGCTTATAACTTTATCCCATTCTGAGTTAGCTAACCATAAGTATACCGCCTTACTACTTAATAAACGTTTTGTAACTAAAACACACTGTTATAAAGTGTTTTGTCTCATTTGCTCTCCGAAAAATTGCATATGTCAGAAAGTGACAAACCATTTGATAACTTAATTTTTTTTAATACGCGTTTATTAATAACTAGCAGCGCCCCGCGGTTTTACCCGCGTTGTGCCCGTTCCCGTGGGAATATCGGGAATTTTTATACATAAAAACCTTCCTCTTGAATCACTCTACCTATTACAAAAAACCGCATCAAAATCCGTTGCGTAATTTTAAAGATTTAAGCATACAGACAAACAGACAAAAATAGCGACTTTGTTTTATACTATGTAGTGATGGTAAAAGTGTGTTGCTATTTGAAAATGTACAGGCGTCCAGAACGTGATAGCCGTGTTTTGACTACAAATGTCAGAGGCCTTTGACGGCTCAATAACTCTGACACCAAGATTGGTCAGGTTGACCATCCACTCGATGAAGAAGAAGAATACTACAAATGCAGCATACATTTATATTTAACTTATTCCATTGTAAAAGAAGTAAAATAAATACTTAGAACATAAATAAGACTTCAACATCACAGATTGTTGGTGACAAGCGAATCAAACTGAACTAGCGACCTTTTAACAATGGACTACACAAGACAGACAAACAGATTTCTGTTCTGTTATCAATGAATAGATATGTACTTTATTATAATAAGTAGAACAAGATAAATAAGGTTTATTAAAGTTATTGGTTATACAATCACATAGTATAGGTTTGTTAACTAATGTTGAAAAGCATGCTTTAAATAGAGTATGTTTTTAATAATAAAATTTATTGCCACAAAAAAATAGGAAAAAGTCATTCACAAGTTAAACTTAAAGCTAAAAAATAGTGTAGCAATGGGAGGCGTCTCGGCTAATGGTCTACCTGGACCGAGGCCTCGGTAGAACGCTGTTTTTCAGACGCTTTCAGCTTTTAATGCAACATTCATTTCTATAAGAAGTTTTATATACTTTTTCATATGTAAAAGTAAAGTATTACCGCCTTATTTATAAACGATATTTAACTTAAACAGTGTTTTGTCTCTTTCGCTCTTTGGCAAATAACGTATGTCGGAAAGGGACAAAACATTTGATAGCTAAAGTGCTGTAAAAGCGTTTATGAATAGGGCCCTTAGCCTATAATGTGCCACTGTTGTTCAAAGGCCTCTCATCTCACAGAAGATATCAGAATAACAAGATGGACATTGCAAACAAAGTACTCTTTATGCCAATTGAAAGGCCTTTGCTCAGCAGTGGAACAATACAGGCTAATACTTTATGTATTGTTTAATCGTCACTCTTCACTCACAAGTTACTCCAGTCTCATTTACATGAAAGACGTAACGTTAAAAACATTAAAACAAGTAAACCCAACATCTAAAACTAGTATCATTACCAATTCCATTCTATTATACCCATCAATAAACATTAAACTGTCGTCAAGAAAATCACAGTATAACCTTACCAAATTTAAATACACCATACAGTACGAAGTTCCTTCTTATAACGAGCATTCTATTTTGGTCGGGTTATAATTTGAGCTTCGGTCGACTATGGCTTCAATTAAATGGTGTGCTGCGTTTCAATTGAATCTATTAAAGAATTTGAGTTGTGATGTAAGAGCTTCATAGATTTGAATTGGGTTCGTTTAGTCTTTTCATTCGGGCACGAAAGGATGCATAATAAATACATTTTGGTACACGTATGCTATTGAACATGATTTTCACTGTAGTTTTAAAACTAAGCTCTTCTTTGTATATAGTATTCAGTGTGCGAGTGACCTTAAGCTTACATAGGAACGTTTTACTCAGATACTAGCAGAGTTCCGTGGTTTTACCCGCGTTGTACCCGTTGCCGTGGTATCAGGAAATAAATAGCCTATAACTTAAACTTTACCTTCCCGTTGAATGTGGTTATCTATCACAAAAAGAATTATTCAAATCGGACCTTCAGTTTCTGAGATTAGGGCGTTCAAACAAACAAAAAAAAACTTCAACAATCAACAAAATTCAACAACTTCAGGTTTATTACATTAGTATCTATAGTTAGCGCCAACTAAGTGTGGTTCATATTTTAATTTTAAAAAAGTGTGCATAATGTTCCACTGCTGGGCAAAGGCCTCTTATATTAAAAACATAAAAAATCCATTCATTTTCGTACTAGACGAACTAATGCGATGGGGCTCGTAAAAGTAGCTTTCTTTTAATAGAGCAAACTTCATAAGTCTTGAGACTACTCAATCGTGAAGTCGAAAGATGAAGCCGATAAGCAATATCAAAATAAACCCAGCCGTTATTCCAACACGAGAGCTCTTGAAACTGTGACATTTTCACAATATGAAACACTTGAACCGCGATAAATTAGGGAATTTTATTACCACTTCTAGTAACAAAAACATTCATAACGCTAACAAGATTTTACTTCACAAATACAAGTAAGTGATTTCTACTAAAAAATATGTAGCGATCGTGGCGTAGTTTGAATAACTAAGCGATGGTTCATTGCGATTGTTAAGCAACGTGCAGCTCGACCCCTACTTGGATGGGTGGCCGATAGTGGCATTCTATCTGAGCGCTACCGTGCTTCGGAGGGCACGTTAAATTGTCGGTCCCGGTTGTTTCAATCGTTAGGCTATGTCGGAGGCCTTTAGGCGGTCTAAAAACTGCGACACCAGGGTTGGCCACTAACCTACTCAAACTTCAAAATCTTTTTGACATTTATTACATTAGTTAGAATAAGGTTTCTGATGATTCATTGCTTTACTTTATGTTCTACAACAGTATTACAGCGCAAAGTAGGTACTTACAAATAAAACTAATTCTTCTTCTTCATCGAGTGGATGGTCAACCTGACCAATCCTGGTGTCAGAGTAATTGAGCCGCCAAAGGCCTCTGACATGGCTCATGTAACGACTACTATCCGTAGAGTAACTGGGACCGACGTCTTAACGTGCCCTCCGAAGCACGGAATCGTCTTATTATGTAAGTTCGTGTGGTTAGTGGTCAACCCTGATATCGGAGTTTTTAGACCGCCTAAAGCCTATGACATGGTGTAACGATTGAAACAATCGGTGCCTACAATTTTACGTGCCTCCGAAGCACGGTAGCGCTCAGATAGAAATACTACTACGCCAACGGCCATCCTTAAAAGAGGCCGAACTATATTCGGGTAAGAAACATATTTCCCAGCACTCTATGCACCTACTTTTACCCATGACTATTAAAATTAGAACTCGTAACTCACACTCATAATTTAAAAGATTGCTTGCGATTGTGATCGTTCCGTGGTACAGGGTGTCCCGGCGCGCATGGTACAGGGTGAACCAAAATATTGCTCTCCACTGAAGTTCCTGGCGCGGTCTGCTGCGCCCACATGTTTACACTAGGGATTGGAAAAGAGTATGTCGATGGAATTATTAAAAATGTATTTTAGACTAGACTGTATTTTATATATGAGCCTTTTTTCTCTTTTCATGTTTTAGGTATGTTATTACATTATTCGGTCCGGATATTTTCTTCCGACGCGACGGTATTAAGACCAAAGGGGGTTACAATGTTATTTCTGTAATAACTTAACGGACGTGTAATTTTTATCGTCAATAAATAATTTCTAATTTTAATAAGCTAGAAATGGAACAAATACAAATTAACTTAACTTACAAAGTGCTTTTATTTACGTAACTTTCTGCAATCCCGGCCCCATCAAACAAACCCGAAGACTATTCATACGCGGATCCCTACTCGTATGGAGTTAGGGATCCGCGTATGAATAGTCTTCGGGTCTTCCATACACACTCTCCATAAACTTGAAACCGTCGAGAGGGAATATCAATTACTAGCTGCGCCCCACGGTTTTACCCGCGTTGTGCACGTTCCCGAGGGAATTTCGGGATGAATGTGATTATCCATTACGGAAGGAATTATTTAAATCAGATTGATAGTTTCTGAGATTAGCGCGTTCATCAAAAAATAAAATTCAGCTCTTAATTCAACTATATGTTGTTAGATAAAATATTTCATTTTATTTCTTACAGCACAATTTCATCATCTCAATCTATCGACAACACTTCCCATCTTCCCTATTCCCGACATCTTCCCGTCTTAAGGAGCGGCCGCAGTCACTCTCCGGCCGGCGCGCGCGCAGCCCGTCTCAGCGCCAGAAATACACAACATGGCCTCGGGCCTCGGGTAGTGCCGCCCTCGGGTTACAGTGCCGAGTGTAATGTCGCCGACGGCTATGGGCGCGGACCTGCCCCAATGGTGCGGAAAGACCGAAAGCTGCCCCCAAGCGTTGCTCGGATGGCTATATCTGACGCACGACCAAAATGACCAGGTTCGATATTTTTGATCTTTATATTGTATTTGGCGTTGCTCGGGTGGTTACTCACGGTGCTCGGGTGGTTACTTACAGTGTTTCGTTGCCCAATAGTGTTTGATTGGTATTTGCGGTAGTAATAAGTCAGCTGAAATAAAATTGAAATAGATAGTCTCTTCTAGATCAAAATTAAATCATTTTTATTTCAGGCAATAGCTATCGTTACATGCAATAATAACCAGAGGCCTGTATCATAAATATTTTATAGACTTACATACATATACGTCTGAAAACTTTATTAATTAAAAAGTAAGTTTGCAGACCTCTCTGAAAAATATCTGAAGAAATTAAAAAAGACGAATCAGAATTAAACATCATTGATGAATTTGGTGCGATCACACCCCACTTTCAATTCAGAATAGACTTTCCTATTCCCTCATTAGTCACATACATCCTCTTTATCGATGAAAAACCTAGAATAACCTACACACAGTATTGAAAAATTGCATAAAATGGATTTTCAAACAACCTTCACAACTTGCTACAACTTATTTACGCGTCCAAAGCTCAAAGTTTAAACTTCAAGCACACCCTTTCTATATGTAACTTTACAAAAGTGCAGTAAGTGTAACATAAACATGGGTATTTGTAGAAGTATTTTGTGGTGCCAGTGAACCATGTTTCAAGTAGCTACGTTCACAACGGTCGATGTCATTCATTCACGTTAATTGGATGGGTAACCGACTGCGGAAAGAACGATAATGTGTATGATACTTTACAATTAGTATAATGGTACTTTTATTATTCCATGGTTTGTTTAGACTTTTATATAAAAAGGTATATAGATGCTTTGAGGTATTAACTTTGTTCATTAATTTATTCATAACAAGTTGCGCCCCGCGGTTTTACCCGCGTTGTGCCCGTTCCTGTGGGAATTTCGGGAATTTTTATACACATAAACCTTCTTCTTGAATCAATCATCTATTTAAAAAAAACGCATCGAATTCCGTTGCGTTGTTTTAAAGATCTAAGCATACATAGGGATAGACAGACAGACAGACAGGCAGTGGAAAGCGACTTTGTTTTCTACTATCTATACTAATATTATAAAGCTGAAGAGTTTTTTTTTGTTTGTTTGTTTGTTTGTTTGTTTGTTTAAACGCGCTAATCTCAGAAACTACTGAACCGATTTGAATAATTCGATTTGAATAAACTCGGGGAATAACCGGTGTTTATCAAAATTGCTGACTTATCTTTAACTACTATAGCGTTCGAGATAAACTAAAAATTCTAGGTATTTAACAACAACACTATTGTATTGACTTCCGAAAATAACGGACATTAAATAACAATGTTTACATTTGAAAAATTATTAAATTATTGTATTGATTTTCATTGAATTGAGAGGAATTTGTCCAGCCGTGGGACATATAACGGAGAAATACTTTTTATTTGAGTTCTTTCTGATATATACAAAGTGCTTCTCTTAAAAAATAAACGAATAGTTTTTAAGCTTACTTCAGTTATTAAAATAAAATATATAAAATAAAATTTATTACCACAAAAAAATAGGAAAATGTTATTCACAATTTAACTTAAAGCAAAAAAATAGTGTAGCAATGGAAGGCGTTTTAGCTAATGTTCTACCTGGACCGAGGCCTCAGTAGAACGTTGGCTTAAAGTACTTTCCTACAGTTTTGGTATTGTTTTGACTCACCTTGTAAAAGTATTAGTTTATTCAAAGAATTTGTTTTCTTCCTAAGATATTGGTCTATATACGAATATCAAGAAAACTGTGAGTCAACCTCACACATGGCTCTCGTAAAGAACGAAACAACTTATTCTAGAATCATTAGAAATTAATTTCATATAGGTATGATTGTTAGCTGTGTTTGTACTGTGTGGTGACAAAATATTTCAATTACTTACGAAATATGAGGTTTGAATTCAGCGCAACAAATCCAAATCACAAATTCATAATAGGTATACTTTTTATTTATCTTCACTAATATGATAAAGCGGAAGAGTCTGTTTGTTTGTTTGTTTGTTTGAACGCGCTAATCTCAGAAACTACCAATCCGATTTGAGTAATTATTTTTGATATGGATAGCCACATTCAACACGAAGGTTATGTGCTATTTTTTATCCCCAAACTTTCCCGAAAACGCGGGTAAAACCGCGGAACGCTGCTAGTTGTTTTATAATTTGATCAATGCACGTCACACTCCGAAAACTAATAACTTGTCCCTCTTGACAGTTGATTAGGGTTAACCTTGTCGTAATAATATCTAAACAACTGTCAAACCTTAAAAAGCTTTTAGTTTTAAGGACAGAGTTAAAGAAATAAAATAACATCATCGATTACACTGTTTTTTGCAATTATGTATACTACTTTTACAAGGCGTAAAGGCGGAACGAGAGCGACTAGCGATTTTATAAAGAAAATAATATTTTGATAAATTCTGAATTAGCTTCTGAGTACGCTATAAGTAATTGCATGTTCTTATTTCAATACAATGGGTAGTTACTCTTGCTGTCTTTGCCCCACCCGTGACACCCCCTAAAGTCCCATTTTACTGTACTTGATTATATTTCGTTTCTTTTCATTGCTATCTGAGCGCTACCGTAAGCAGCTGGTCCCGGTTGTTTCAAACGTTGAACAGTGTTAGAGGCCTTTAGGTGGTCTAAAACTAACACCAGGGTAGGCCAATGACCTATTTAAAATAAATTAATTAATGTACTTAAACTTAATAGAGAAGTTACGCAGACTTCCATAAATTACCCAAAAGCAACATCCATTCACCCGCAATACTATTTCTTACAGAACATGTGCCCAAAATGTAGTAACAAGCAAGTGATATAAACCAAACAGGTAGAGCGGTAATATCTAATTATAGCCGAGTCCCCGGCGTTGCAGGCGCAGGCGCACGCATCGGGCGAGATCGCGTGTTTGTTTGGGCTCGTACACGTGGCTGGGTTGGTAAACTCTGGGAGAACACTTTACAGTCCAAACGGTGTTTGTGGATTGGGCTTTTTAAGTTGGACGGTGGCTTAAGAACACTATTGTATACTCTTTTATTTTTTAATGTCCCAAAAGTGGGCCAATGTCGTCAATTTTCCAGCCGAAGACGAATACTCCTGAAGAGGAAAAAGGTTTAGAGATAGGGTAAGAATGAAATAAAATCACTAAACCTTTTCCTCTTCAGGAGTATATCGTCGTACTAACGTAAAGATGGTTTAGGTTTAGTACTACTATATCACAATGTGTATGAAATCATATTAGGACGGAAGGGCATCTAAAGACATGACGTTTAACAGTTTTTTTATCTGTTAGAAGAATTTGTACTGAAAACTATTGTTAGACAGACTAAAGACATTTTTTTCTGCGCCGAAAGTAAGTGTTAAGTCTTATTGGTTTAAGTCTAAACGTATGTAGTTTCAATTCTAAATAGTGTTAAGACTGCCTGGAACGTGAAACGTGAAACGTGCGTAAAATATTTGTTTGTATTATCTTTTCACAAGTAGGCTTTCCAAAACTGCGTACTTATATTGTATCCATCTCATCAACCACATAACTCATCAACAGAAACGCCACGTCCGAGATCAAAGCTCCGGCCAGGATGCGAACCCGTAACCCGATCTAAAGACGAGTGTAAACACGCCGTTTGAAACAAATCTCATTTGATTGTGTTTCAAAAGAGCCGAGCGGAGATCAGCCAAATCATTCGTGGAGTCTGGTGTCTGCAAAAGTCATCAGCGTGTTGTAGAATAGATTACGTTGCCTCCTATGTACCTATTAATTCGATTAATATATGTATGTACTTAGTTGTTTTCAAACATGGCTGGGGTTTGAGAGCACCAACCAGCAGTAAGCAAGAGAGGTAATTACGACATCCTCCTCACTGTACTCATATCTTCAGTGAGATGAGGCCTTTAGCCGTGAGATAGGCATTACAGGATAATACTAACTTACCTAGTTGTTTGTAGATTTTAATCAGAAGTATCTTAAGTTCGTTAATAGGGTTTTTGTTTTAAGTGAAGTAAATAAATGAATTGCAGAGTAATTAGAAGTGCCCTGCGCTTTCCCTCCCTTTCCGTGTGTTTCCGTTTTTAGATGAAAAGAAGCCGATTTTTTTCTATAGGGAATAATATTATAGGATGGTTCCCGATGAAAGTTTTAGGCTACCCGTGATATATATCGAGTAGTTTTTTAGTTTATCGCGAAGAGGCAGCGGAACATTGTTCTATAATATGTTAGGAAGTGGTAATAACAACGAAAGTTTCTCAGTATAAATCTATCTTTTTTCGATACAACAAGCACATAAATTATATAGCGCATGGATATTTGGCAGACAGTTACAGTCTATACCTACATTAAACTGTCTATGACCTTGGGATTCAAAGCATCCAAACCATAGATAAGTATAATATAACTGGAGTTCCAAACAGAAGAACTAATTTAAAAATAAGTACTTATAAGTATAAGCAATGTCCTTATGATAACAATGTCCCACTGCTGGCCGAAGATATCAGTATAGTGAGGAGGATTAGGCGTAATCACCACGCTTGCCTATTGCGGGTTGGTGATCTGAAAAACTCGCATACAAGTTTTATGCTCGTCTGTACCACGAAGTCACCCGTTTATAATAAAACCGCTGAATAATAAACAAATTGATTGAAGCGCTTCAGCAATTCCTAAATCGTTTCCACCCACAACTCATTATTAATAGAATTCTGGGTAATATACTTTTGGTGCGTTTGGTTCAAATATTTATTATGAACTAGCAGCGCCCCGCGGCTTAACCCACGTTGTGCCCGTTCCCGTAGGAATTTCGGAAAATTGTATACATATAAACCTTGCTCTTGAATCACTCTATCTATTTAAAAAGACCGCGTCAAAATCGGTGCAGTAGTATTTGAGTTTATCGCCAACAGACAGACAGACGCGGCCGGGGACTTTGTTTTATAATTTGTTTGCGATAATACCGATACTTTGTATACTTCTTATTTAGTGCAGTTTTATCATAATTGTCCAACCAATAGATAGATAAACAAGCAAATCCTAATAATATACTAAATGCGAAAGTTTTTGAGGGTTTATGTTTGTTACTCCTTCACGCAAAAATTACTGAACGGATTTGGATAAAAACAATTACAGTGATATAGGTTATACATCAGAATAACACATGGGATACATTTTATCCCGAAATTCCCGCGGGGACGGGTGTAATGCGGGTAAAACTGCGAGGTGCTCCTAGTTATATCATCTGACTAATATGAATTATGAAGAATGAGATCCGACTTTGAACTATGTAAAATTTTATGATCAACATAAGTATGCATAGTGCCGTTTGGCGAGTTATTGTTTGATTTTTTTCTTTTTATTATACTTTAATATCGTGAGTTTACTTAATTGTTGATAGGTATAGCAACGAACTCTGTATTAACTTTACCGATGTATAATTTTATAACTTGCAAACTCTACGGGTGGATTGCACAAGCATTCGTAATTGTATTTAGGGCCTAAATGTGTTCGATAAACAAATGACGTTCGTTATAATGCTCTATTTTGTGCAATATAAAATACAATTTTGAACGAACAGCTTATGTATCTTAAACACATTTAGGTACTAAATAGGTTTAAGAGTTGTACGACCCGCTCTACATCTTAATTCTTTTAAAAATGATACGAAGCATGAATGTGATCGAATTACTACCTCATTTGAACTCCTATGAATTTTCAACAACATTCTAAAACCCAATGCCCAGCTGATTTCAACCTCCCAAAAGTCCAGAGCAACATTCCCGAACCAAAACTCAAACGCCAAGACGTCAACGTTCGCTTTGTATTTGGAACGAGCAATAATTCTCGCAACAGATGCGCGGGCGCACCCCGCCGACCAATAGCAACGCGCCGCTCATTACACCGCGATTTCATTTGTCTAATCGGCGCGCGCGCACCGCATTGATTGTCATTAAAACTTGACAATTGTTTGGTATTGTTAAGTGTTATGGGTTGTGAGCGGATGCCTCTATTGACGATACGTACTAGTAACTAATTATATTACTCGGAATAAGGACGCAACAATGAGTCATTGACTAATGACCTATTTTGTATGAAGACTTTGAGGTGGAGAGATACTATAGTCCTGTTTATATCAGCGATATATTATATATGATACTAGCAGCGCCCCACGGTGTTTCCCGCATTGTGCCCGTTCCCGCGAGAATTTTGGAATAAAATGTATTCCATGTGTTATTCTAATGTATAACCTATATTACTGTAAAGTTTCATCCAAATCCGTCCAGTAGTTTTTACGTGAAAGAGTAACAAACATACATACATCCTCACATACTTTAGCATTTATAGTATTAGTAGGGTATATGTATAACCTATATTACTGTAAAGTTTCATCCAAATCCGTCCAGTAGTTTTTACGTGAAAGAGTAACAAACATACATACATCCTCACATACTTTAGCATTTATAGTATTAGTAGGGTATATGTACAACAAGATGCGATTGCAGCAAAATCGCGTAAACTTACCACGGTTTAAAAACACACAGGGTTGAGATAAAATTTTCATAATGGCGCAAGACCTATCCATATAGAGTAGGAGTAACCACGATATGCGACCGTATGTGACAGTGCGCGACCACTAAGTAGTAACTATCCATTTTTTTTTAAAAATCATCGAAATCTTGTTAATATCCAATATTCGTATAGATTATATGTATCGTACCCCTATCCTACCCTATCATCCATGTCATGTTCTAGTGGGTACCCGGCTCAGTATGGGGTCCGCTTCCCACCGCGGCCACCGGCTCCTCGCAGCCCGCAGACGACACCAGCTCGCTCGCGGAGCAGCTCTCCATGCTGTCCCTACGCCGCCCGCCCCGCCCGCCGCCGCCCGCCTACATGTGCCATCTATGCTTCAAGAAGGGACACTATATTGGGGATTGTCCTCAGGTAATGTTATTTATGGTCAAACTTAGAACTACGTTTTACCCGCAGCGTACTCGTTCTTATGGGAGTTTTGGGATGAAAAGTATCTAAAAGTATATAAAGTAAAAGTAGCTTTCGTCTATATCATTGAAACTCAAATTAGTTCAGGAGTTCTTGAGTTCATTGAAAATAGCCAGACAGACGGAGACACTGTGGCATAATAAATGTCCGTAAGCATGCTTTAGCTTGCTGACTAAACTACTTATAAGTGCATTCACGAGTAGTTACGATTAGGTTAAGAGATTTAAAGAACCCAATTTCTTACCTACTTATATTTTTATCATAGTCAAAAATCACCAAACCACGTTTCAATTTAAAATCCCCTCACCACGTGGCGTCAAATAAACAGAAGAATAATTAAACTACGAACTATTTGTCAGTCAGCCAACTACAAACAAAAGTTGACAAAATCTAGCTCCAATGCCAGTTTTAGTTAAAAAATGCTTCGTAAATAATCGTGAAATATCAAATTGTTTCCGTCGCGCCGCCACTGATCGCCTGATTGATATCGACTCGGCATGTCGCCAAATTATCAGTTACAGATTATTTTTAACATTTTTCCCATTAAAATAGGAGCGAAACGAGAGTTTTTGATATATATTTTTAATTATTCGGTAAGGCAACGAGAAATATACCTGAGCAAAATCTTACTGGTGATAGTACGCTGACTACACTGACGACCGACTGACGCTGAGCTCATTTGTATGAAATCAATAATTCATGTCTAAAATCTGATTGTGCTTATCGAACAGAACTACTATGCTACCAGCTACGTCAAAAATAAAAAAATAAATTTATTGCAAGTTTTACTTAAAATTAATAATAAAGTAGCACTGGGAGACTTCTCAGCTGGTGTTCTACTGAGGCCTCGGTCTCAAACGCTGGTTTTTAGACGCTGTGTTTGATATCCAAAAATCATTTCGTAGTACAACAACGTGGCATAACGTATCTTAGAAATCCACCTTAAAGTGTGCTTAAAACTCTGACAAAAGGGATCATTTACAAATACAATGTTATACTTTATCAAACCATGTTGAATAAACATCATACTTGATAGAAAGAATAACTATTGTATTATACTTGAAAGAACACATCAAAATGATTTACAATCCCATGTAACAAGAGACGTGACATTGGTTACAAAGCTCTCTTTATTTTAACTATTTTGAACGCATTCCGTTGAGTTGAATGACCGTTACGAACCTATCGAATTCAATTTAGTAACTGAAAATAATCACTTAATATAATTGATTCCATGTCTATGATGGATTCCGTAGAGGATGAAATAGATAAAACCCTAATAGGGTTGTACGGTGAAACTATGGGGAATTAGTGTATTAAAAAGCGTAGTTTTAAAAAGTAAAAACCTTTCTCTTGAATTATGAAAATCTCTATCTAATGATGAAAAACAAATGAAAATCTGAACGACGAAAATCTTCTCATAAAGAGAACCAGATATATATGTATAAAGATGTAGATATGTATAAAGATAACGAACAAAAAAAAATACGCTAACATATTGCTTTTAAAACTCAAGTTTCTTCCATATTTTTAACCGACTTAAAAAACCAATGGAGCTTTTTTATACCTCAGTCGTTTATGAATCGATTTCAAAAATTTCCTTCGGCATTGAAAAACGTTTGCCTACAAATAGATCTAATTTTCAACCAATTTATAAAAAAGGGTACAGTTCTCATAAAAACCTCATTAAAAGTCGGTATTTCCTTTCAAAAGTTATTTCAGTTTCGAAACAAAATTTTCCTTTTTCTCATTCTAGGCCCGTCCAAAAGGCGAAGGCCTGACTCCGTACCAGGGTAAGAAGCGGTGCTTCGGCGAGTACAAGTGTCCGAAGTGCAAGCGCAAGTGGATGAGTGGTAACTCGTGGGCCAACAACGGCCAGGAGTGCATCAAGTGCAGGATCAACGTGTTCCCACACAAACAGGTGAATAAAAGAAAAATTTAGTTCTTCAGATTTATATATTAGTACCAGTAGCGTACCGCGGCTTAACCCAAGTTGTGCCTGTTTCCGTGGGATTTTCTGGATGTAAAATATTATTGAACCTTCCTTTTGAATATAGCTGTCTATTACAAAAATAATTATTCAAATCAGATTGGTAGTTTTTGAGATTAGTCCTTACAACAAACAAAGTAAGAAACTTTCTAATAATAATTAAAATATATCATGTACAGTATAGATTGTAATATATTCTTGTTACATTTCAGAGGCCGCTGGAGAAGCCTGATGGCCTCGACGTGAGCGATCAGTCCAAGATCCACCCTCAACACCTGTGCCAAAAATGTCGTACCCTCGGGTATTACTGCCGCAGGGAGTACTAATTGTGGTCTAAGAGACTGCCATACATTAACCTTCTTTCATCTATGTTTACCGAATCCAAGATCGTTGTTATAATAGAAGTCGAGACATATAGTACATATAGAAAGTATTAAGTACATATCGAAATCTCTTCATGACTATATTATGGGAATAAAAATGATACCTCAACTTTTTCTATTCAATAAACGCCTTGGTGGTCTAGTAGTATGTGCAGTCGCCTGTCAAGACTGAGGTCTCGTGCTCAATTCCCGGGTCGAGCGAAAACATGTTTCCCACTTTTCAAACATGACTCGGGTTTGAGACCATGTGGCAAACGTGGTAATTATGTCGAATCCTCCTCACTGTACTGATATCTTCAGTGAGGTGCGAGGCTTTTGATAAAAGCCATGGACTGATTTTGATTCTTCTCATTTATATCCATCTACGCATGAGATTAACTTTAGTTCGGTATATAGATGAGAGATGGTATGTAGGAATGGATCCTTTACTACAACCATCTCCAAATTATATTGGAGTACCTACGTTTTTATATTGTTGTATTTATATTGAAAGTCCTTTAAAGGTTAAGATTTTGGTGTCTCATTTTCGTGCCATTTGTTTACCAAATCATGTGTTTTATATTAAGTACATTAAGTATCTATATTCTACGTTTATGACTAACAAAACATATATATTATTTACAAAAAATACGTTTCACATAAGTATTATACAGGGTGGTAACTGACGTAATGAGTTTATGATTAAAACTGCATATACATACAATACGTAAAAGACAAAATGGCGGTTTAAAAAATATACATAATACATATTCATTTCTATTTATTTTCGAATTAATGATAACAAACCCGTGGGCACAGTCGCAGTGAGAAAGCTTACTGTGTCGGGGGTTGCAGGTTCGATTCAACGGAGTCAACAATATGAGAAAACATAGTTGTTGGCTACGACGTCTGGGTGTCAATTATGTATTCTTATAAAGTGTGTATGTATAGTACTAATACAAGCTTAGTTTGGGTCTTATTAACCGTGTGAGAATTTGTCCGGGTATTTCATTATAACATCATTTTGTTAGCATTGCTCTTTAGCAGTATATAAAGTAAAAGTAATTTTTTTATATTATGCTTTTTAGCTACAGATCTTCAATTATATATACACTCATTGCGCCAGACCCTGTAAAAACAAAAGATAATCCCAACTTAAATGTATATTTCGTACCAAGTTGTCATTGTTAAACTAACATTAGATGTAAATCGCTCCACATGGCATGGCAGATACTTATTATATGTATATTAAGAAGTATTTTAATACGTTCTAACATTTTATTGATTGAGATTATATTTTAATATAATAAGATTTGTTCCGACAGATATTAAATTAGTAGAGCCTGAGAATAAGGCTCCTTTCAATTTAAACTCTTTTAGTCGACTGAGCTCCGCAGTAGTGCGCAGTCGACCGCGCGCACAGATGTTCTTTTGTTTTGCATATAAAATGCACGTAACAGGGCGACTAAATGCTTAATTTGAAAGATCCATTACACATGTTTATATTAATTTTATATATTGGGAATTGAGATAAAAACAACTATAAGTATGATTTCAGCTTATACTTAAATTACTTACCCAATAGATATGTTCCAGTTATATCTGAAACTGTTTAGTTGGTGAGTTATGGACGGATTGCACAAAAACTCAGAAATCTATTTAGGCACTAAAGAGGTTTTGTTATTCACTTCCTAACATATTAAGGTACTAAATAGATTTAAAAGTTCCTGTGCAAGTCGCTCTATGTTTCAACAACTGAAATAACTAAGTTACTTTTTACGAAAATTAAATTAAAAAATGTATTAAATTGAAAATTTAAATTTAGTTCCGCATAGTTTCTGAAAATCAATTTCATTAAAATTATAGTTTAATAATACTCAAATTATTTTATGTTTTATATAATTTTATAAAATTAATTTGACCAAAGCGTCCAGTGAATTCTAAATGTGCCAAATACTTAATTATATTTCTAGATGTAAGCTTTTTACTTTATTTTTCTTATAATTTTATGCCATTATTGTGCCTTAAATCTACGTAAGAGGTAGTATTTTTTGCTTTTTGTATACAGGGTGGTTCCAAAAGGTGTGAACAGTTTTTCGGTAGACTACTTTAGACAATCGTATGTAGCCTGTAATAAAAAGTGAAGGAAAAAATATATTGTGTGAAAGGCGTGGTGTTCCTATATCATAAACATTTGCATTTTTTACTAATAGAAAAATGTTTTAATTTCTAAGAAAAGTTCATAAAATGTCCTCTGTCTCTGGGAATTGGGCTGGAAAGATTATCTTCGTCACCACCCTGTATACATCAACTAAGAATTAGGATATTAACGAAAAATATTATAACAAATTGATATAAATATAAAATACTCAACCACAGCGTTACATAAAAATAAATTACATAACTTACTATTAGTACTTAATTCACTTACCGCACCAAAGTAAACTAAGTTACTTAAAACCAAAAATTACTTAAGTTAAAAAGTTGTCGCTGAATCGACGGTGCTTAATTTAAGCTATAAGATAAGGTTTATTTTTCAGTGTGTGTTTGTCAGATGTGTGTCCCTAAATTGACCAATTTTTTTATACCAACAATAAAACTTAACTCTTTTTGTGGTAAAAATTTAAATACTCGTAAGTTTCTAGACAAGAATATATCTGTAAATTATATTTTATGTGAATTATTTATATAGGATTATTTATAAAAACCAAGTTGACAAGGTGACATTTTCTCATTACGTCATTACTTGTGTTATATGCTTGAATCTCCATTTCTAATCGCAATGAAAACTGCACATTTTCTGTATCCTATATTTTGTTACGAGAGTTAAATTCCAAACCATTATGACTAAATTTTCAACCAAAGACAATTTCTTTCACTTTGAGCTACATTTATATTATGTAGATACATAGCGCATCATGTCACAAGGTTAATCTTCATTTTTATCTCCAAATTTTAAATCCAATCAAAAATAATAAATCCAGACAAATTGACTAATAGATCAAGGTAAAACATTGTGCTTCCTCATTGAAAAACGGAAAACAAAGTTATATAATAAGTACATAGGTACATTATTTACATATTATATTGATTATTAAGTATAATGTTATTCTAATATTATCTAAAATATGGATCATTTGTAGTAAACGTGTCAAGATTGATTTTTTATTTAAAAATAAATTATTTTATTTGTTCATTAAATCGGTTTGCTACACCCTGTATGTTGATGCAGTTTTTCTGTCAAATGTTTTATGGTGATGATTATGGTGTACCCTACTTATTTTATATTCTATATATATACCTATATGATTCCTTAGTATAAGGAAAATTTGACAATATATTATTGAGTTAGGGGGATTTTTAAAGCATTTTGAAAGCTGATTTCTTGTGACTCAGAAATATAATTTAGAGCCCACTGTATAACTTTATTATTATTTTCTATAATTATTAAAATAATGATAAGCTAAATGTAATATTATTTTACCTATTATCGATGAACATAATTTTTGTAATTTGTTATCTTAAATAGATTATTCAACTGTATTTTGAATGTAATTGATTTTTTATATTTTAATAAATATAAATTTTAATGTATTGTATTTTTCTTAACCCAAAATTCAATTATATTTTCTCTCTTTTTCTCTCTCTCTCTCTTAATAATATCATAAAATAAGAATGAAAAACAAAAATGAAGACATTGATTACCTTTATTTACATTACATTAATTACATTAGTCCGTTTCATTTGTTTGTTTCACTTTCCCGTAGAATTATTTTCAGTGAAGGAATCCTGGCAACACACGGATTCTGTGGGGCCTCTCAAAATACCTTTCGTGCGGTACTTCTTCCTGGTTACCGTATTCGTCGAAGTCTGCATCTCTCTTCACGATGTGGCGAGTGGATCCTGGTCTCCCATGTCCATTATTATTACTTGAACCCGCTCCCGATTTTGGCGGTCTGTCGGCCATACTTTGACAAATTACCGCGAATAAACACACTACTAACATGACAGCTGTCACTTTGGAAAACGCCATCTTGGATATTGAATTGAGTTAACAGTTCGCTCGCTATTCAAATGTTTTATGGTTCAGTTTGATATTGGAACTCTTTTTATATTGAAAAAAGTTTGCTTTTGTTATTTTGTTCTTAAATTTTGATGTCAATAAGCAGGGATATGTTAACCATTTAGCCTTAGCTTAAGAAAATAATATGTTTAATGTAGTATTGGATTGTTTGGGCTTTGTGTTATTATAATAATCTTTTGAACGCACATCACGATTTTGCGTTCTGTGAAACAACTTGAAAAACAAAAACAACGACGGAAATAGGAGTGACATGTTCTGTAGTCCCTTGAAAAAAGAATACCTACCGTCACAGATGGCCTTCCTGCTAATTATTCCTCTTACATAAGTATAATATATACGGTCGAATTGAGAAATCTCCTCCTTTTTTGATTTTGGTTAAAAATATAAAGGATTTTATTCTCTCTCAATACTCACAATTTATACTTTTATTAGGTATTAAGTTTTTTGTTCTTTTTTTTTAGCACATTATCTCAGGAACTACGAGTCTGAATCGAGTAATTATTTTCCCGTTGGATAGCTACATTTAAGAGGAAGGTTACAATGTGGCAGGAACGGGTAACATGCGGGTTTACCCGCGGGGCGCTGCTAGTTGTTAACACTTTCACTCTTCTATCAAACATGTTTAAATACAATAATATTAAATAATATAAAGGTAAGTACGTCAGTATACTTTTATCCAAAAAAGCCCCTTAGCCGCCCGTAAAGTAAAGTATTAGCCTGTAATGTCCCACTGCTGGCCAAAGGCTTCTCATCTCACTCCCTATAATCCCTATAATCCAACAAAAGGAATCTTTAAGTAATTTATTAATTAATTAAATCAATTCAAGTTTGAGCTAATCCTTCTCTCTGAAAGTCGAAATATAACAAAAAGTCAATGAATTATCTGCAAACAAAAAGAACGATGACATCACACTTAATACCCTTTCCTTGTAGTTGGGTTACTACCTGAAAGGGCTATAGGTATGTAAATAAATAATGATGGAAAATACCTTCCATTCAAAAACATAAATTAGAATGACTTTACACCTAAATCGGTAGGTATTATGAATATAAGGATGTATTTTATTATCTCTCTGAAATGTTATCAGTGTCTTTGCAGCTATAGTCGAAGAGATAGAGATAGAAGAACTAATTTAATATATTTATTTCAAACAAAGATTCAGAAAATCCTTTTCGGCTGAAAATATTATGTACTAGATGTTGCGCACGGTGGTTCCAGCCGCGTTCCAATAGATGGCGTTAGTGTGGCCTCGCCCATACATTTTGCTGAACAGGAAAAAATATTGAAATTTTCAATAAAATATCTTATGTTTAGTCCATAAAACTAATTAATTGATTTCCATGTGATTCGGTACGTCTGGTCTGAAATAGAGCTGCCCCCCATTAATGCAAATTACAATCCCACAATTTTGAGAATACGTGACATATTTATCATAGATAATCTATATATATAAAATTCAAAGTCCTGACTGACTGACTGACTGATAATCAACGCACAGCCTCAACCGCTACACCTAGAAACATGAAATTTGGCAGGAAGGTTCTTCAAGTGACGTAAGTGCACACTAAGAAAGGATTTTCGAAAATTCTATCTCTAAAGGGATAAAATAGGGGTCCAAAAGTTTGTGTGTTCAAAGAAACTTCTACGGTTTATAATTTAGACACGTGACATTTTAGATTTAGGGTTTTGGTTTATATAAAAATATACGTATATAGTAGATTTTGAAAAAACTATCCCTCATGTGATAAAATTGGGGTTGAAACTTAATATGAAATTTCTTTAGCTTGGCAAATAAAACATTTGTAAAATAAGGGTATAAGGATTTCTGTAATGGATAGCTAAATTCAACGGAAAGGTTAAAGGTTATTTTCATTCAGAAACTCCTACGGGAACGGGCTCAACGCGGGCAAAGCCGCGGGGCGCTGCTAGTACAGTATATACCTGGTAGGTTATATGCATAAAGCTTTTTCTAAGTGAGATGATATAAAAATTACAAATCATGTCAATTGTTTTACATTTTGTGTTATTATTATTCAACGTGGCTAGTATAATTATAAATAAAATGCCGCAGGCTCTTGAAATAAGACATGTAAGACTTGGAATAATAATAATTGTATTATATTATTCCAAGTTTACATTTTAGCGAAGATTACATTGTTCAACTAGAGCATATATGATAACGCTTTTATAAATAAACTTACACTATAGCGTTTAGTTTTATTAGTTTGATTACTGTAAGTTTACTGTATCTACAGGCATTTACTCTTAAACCACTATAGAATATAAAACCCATTTAAGTTATAATTTAAAAAAACGATGAGCTAAAACCAAGTTAATAAAAACTTATATATATATTTATACGATCGAATTGAGAAACCTCCTCTTTTTTTGAAGTCGGCTAAAAATCGTTTGAGTTGCCCAGCTATCACTTTTTTAAGCACAAAGTTAGTACGAAAGAAAGCACGAATTAAAGAAAAAGTTATAAGTAAAATAAAGTTACAATAACTTTAATTATAATACTGTCGACTACAAAATACAAAACGAAACAAAAATATTATTATTCGAGTTTATGTTACAAATGAGACCAGATTTAAAGGTTACGAAAAGGTGATCATTTATTCAATGGACAAGCCCCCGCGTAGAAGTGTTCATAATAAGAATTAATAAATTTTACTTAACTAAAACTATTTAATCACACAATAATTATTATAATATGGAGTTAAATGATGTAAAAAATGTTAAAAGCACAAGTATTAGTGATATATTTAACAAATTTGGATATTATCAAATAGTGCAATATATATTTCTGTGTTTGCCATGTGTGTTTGTGACTATGATTAATATCAACTATATATTTGCTGTGGGTGATCTCAATTATAGGTAAATATTATATATATTTTTACTTTATTTATTAGCATATATGTTAGATATAGTGATTTCCACGGCTTGATTTGAGGCGAAAATAATCTGTTAATAAAACTACTGGGTAACTAAACAAAGAATGGTTTAAATATCAAAAACTGTCAAGCCTGTTAAGTGAATGAGTTACAATAATAAAATATTAATCTTCTTTAAAATAAAAATGAATTGCTGTTCGTTAGTCTGCCTAAAACTCGAGAACGGCTGGGCCGATTTGGCTAATTTTGGTCTTGTAATATTCATGAAAGTCCAGGGAAGGTTTAAACGATAAGCAGTAAGGCAAAAAGTTCGGGTAGAACCGCAGGGCACAGGTAGTAGTAAATAAACATATTTGTACATGTTTGTATTATTTCCATGTGCAAACAAAACATCACGATTTGATGTCGTGATTTTATTGTTAGCTACTCGGAGGGTTATACTTCACTAGTAGCGCCCCGTGTTTTTACCCGCGTTGTACCTGTTTCCATGAGAATTTTAGGATGAAAAGTAACCTATAACCTTGCCGTTGAATGTGGCTATCTACCTATTCCATTTTTTTTTCAATTCGGGCCAGTAGTGCCTGAGATTACAGCGTTCAAACAAACAAACAAACAAACAAACTCTGCATCCTTATAATATTATTATAGATAACAAAAGAAGACAAATTGTTTAGTTGCTTTACTCGCCGCTAACGGTTCTATCCTTAAACATATGGTCATTAATCTGTTGATAAAAATAACGAATGCCATTTGGTTTTTGAGCTTTTAAGTCTTGTTTAATAAGTACTTGCTTGTACTTTCACGTTGTAATGAACTCGCTACAGCATGTTAACTCGCTCAATCTAAATTACGTCTAAATTGTCTTTATTCTGTTGATACATGGTTGATACCTAAATATTTAACATACTCGTACACGTACATAAACATAAACGTACATAAATGCAGAGACAACTAAGATGCGAGTTTCTAGTAGACAAGAGTACTGGCTAAAAATAGATGTGTTTGTTTTTTTATTGGACCGGTTAAGTAGTAAACCTAGGCCGGTTAACTCAACTTATGTCAATAAAATAATTGTTTTCATTAAGAGGACGCCTTGCCGAGAGAACAAAAGAATAGGACGTGTAGCTTTAAAAATGTAATTAATGAAGTTCTACTTAAAAGTGTTTAAAAGCTTAAATGGTCAAATCTGAAATGCTAAAATCTAGAAAATCTAGAAACAGTTATTTTATACAAGATTGTTTTTTTTCCCGATAGCTCATAATTATTAGATCATAGGTATATTTTTGTAAATATTCTGAAAGGAAAATCAATAAATGCTTTTCTCCATAGAAAAGACATCAACGCATTCCAAAAGCGAACTTAGAAAACGCACTATATGCACCAACATCAAAAAAAAAATTATTAGCCTGTAATGTCCCACTGCTGGGCAAAGGCCTCTCATCTCACTGAAGCTATCAGTAAAGTGAGGAGGATTAGGCATAATCACCACGCACCAAAATCTATTTCTCCTTAAAAGTTCTGAAATGTGTCCTAATATGGGCATTTAAATTTGTGCTGACTACAGTTCACCTATGTGAAGTTGAAAACTGATTTGCGATATTATAATTTAATTAGTACCATTCGATTGTACCCCGAATTTACCCAATTGTACCGTATTTGAAATCGTTTGTACCCTGACAGAAAATAAAAAATAAACAAAAATAAAAAATATCTAATAATAAAAAATATAAAAAATCAATTTTACCATAAGTGAAACTGGATGTAACAACTTAAAAATCGTTTGTACTTAAAGATAAACAATATGTCAAAAGGTACAAACCATCTCCTGACCAGAACGAGCGGGTACAAACGGTCTGAACCCAACCCAACTCGCCAAAGAGTTCAAAAAAAAAAATTTTGTTTAAATCTATTGTACCATAAATGAAACCGATTGTACCAACTTAAAAAGCGTTTGTACCTCGAGACAAACAATATGCCAAGAGGTACAAATGGGTACGAACCATGTCCTGGCCAGAACGAGCGGGTACAAACGCCCTGAACCCAACCTAACTCGCTAAAGAGTTAAGCCAATGAGTTTTGTAAACATTTTTTTGTTTAAATCGATTGTACCATAAATGAAACCGATTGTACCAACTTAAAAATTGTTTGGACCACGAGACAAACAATATGCCAAGAGGTACAAATGGGTACAAACCATCTCCTGGCCAGAACAAGCGGGTACAATCACCCTGAACCCAACCCAACTCGCTAAAGAAAAATAAATTTTGTTTAAATCGCTTGTAGTACCATAAATGAAACCGATTGTACCAACTTAAAAATCGTTTGTACCACGAGACAAACAATAGATTAACAAGTTCAGCCAGTAATTAGACCACCTACAAAAGAATCTAACAGATTTTGTTTCTGTTAGACTCTTTATCGTGATAATAATGAATTAATGATAAGCTTAACCTATACAACGTGTTTTCATTGTCATATTCTTGCTACTACGAATCATGTGACTAAAATGATGAACAAAAAAATAACTTATTCTTCCCAAATAAAAATAAAATTTAGCTAAAACTGGTCTGACTTGTTAACTGACGCATATTTGAGATATAATGTCCTCTAAAGCAAATTTATATTATGTGTGAGGATAATAAAAATTACGTTACTAACTTAATTTAATTATTTTTTTATATATATAAAATTAATTTAGTTAATTACCTATTTACTTAAACATTAAACTGTAGCTGCTAAATATATTGAACTAGTTATTCCTCGTTGTTTCACCCGCAATGTACTCGATTCTAATTCCAATACTTTTTGCAGTCACTCCAATTAACAATATTTAATCAAACCAACATTTAATCCTTAGATGCTACATCCCAGAATGCGAAACAGACGTGTCAACGTACAACACCACCTGGTGGCCAGATTGGACAATAGACCGCTGCATGACTCCGGTGGTGAAAGATGACCACATCCCAGGGTCTGCCTGCACCAACGACAGCTTCGGGGGCCAGCTCCAGGAGTGCAAGAAATGGGTGTACCAGACGAATAATACTGTGATAGCGGAGGTGGGAAGAAGCATTCATTAATGATACTCGTAGTTTTTGTTTTTGATCGCTATCGGTTTTTTGTTGATGTCAATGGATTAGTTCATAATTTTTCCTTAAACCTGTTTTAACTATTTAAACAACGCAGATATAATTTGTACCCGGAAAAGAGTAATAAAGAAAATACTAATATTATTACTTATTTAAATCATTTGTATGGTGGGGATTAAAACGCGACGCTTCACGCGCCGCTCAACGCACCGCGTTTCCCTGAACGAGGCTTAACACAGAACACTTCGTTCCTTCCAGCTGAACCTGGCATGTCGTCCGTGGCTCTCGAACCTGATCGGAACCGTGCACAGCACGGGGATGTTGCTCTCCATGATCATTGCAGGATGGATGTCTGACAGGTTCGTTCATTCATTCATTCATTCATTCATTCATTTTGAGTAGGTCAGTGGCCAACCCTGGTGTCTAGAGTTTTAGACCGTCTAAAGGTGACGACATCATCTCACGATTGCTGCTTAACGTACTCTCCGAAGCACGCTAGCGCCCAGATCAGAGGCCGAGCTGCACGTAGCACGTAACTAATTGATGGTCAATAGGCATGTCTGTTTAAGCGCTATCGTGATTCAATGTGTACGATAAATTATCGGTCCCGGTTGTTTTAATCGTTAGACCATATCGGAGGCATCTTCCTCGCTATTTCAGCTGCATTGTGTTCGCTATGAGAATTGGGCTTTTGAAAAAAATAATTGATTTTTTTATGTATTTTAAAACTTTATTATTAATAATACCTATTGATATTTAATGCAAAAAACTTAAAAAAAATATTTTTTCAATTAATTATAAACAATTAAAAATTGATGAAATTTAAATAAAAATCACGTGACTATAAACGCGCCAAGATTGGTCACCGTAGTTGTGACGTCATAATGTTACAGCTATCTAACCATAAGTACGTACAGCGTTTACAATCAAGATTCCCGCCCTTTTATTCTCTTTCCCTCCAAAAGTTTGCGATGTAACCGAACCTCTTTTCATAAACATATAAAAAGTTTGCGATGTAACCGAACCTCTTTTCATTAACATTAACTAACATTATTACGTCACACGCGCTTGGGTTTGTTCGGAAGTTGTCGGAGTGTCTTCGGTTTAATTATATTAATTATTATAATAAATTAATTTTTATTTTGAAATAACTTTTGAATTATTGCGAAAAAAAAGAAAAAAAAAATAGTTTTGTTATAAAACTAATATATATGTAATCTTTCCATTTATCACAAAAAAATTTTTTTTTCAAAAGCCCAATTGTGTGATAAAAAGTATGTAACACAAATAAATGTTTAATTTGTCTAAATAGTTCTACAAAATATTGACGAGGCCTTGTATAAGTTTTATTTAAAAGTTGTTTTTAATTTATTATCTTCCATGATTGTTAGTTTTACGTAAACAGGAACTTCATAAACAGTCGGCAGTAGTAATAAATATTGTTCCTACTAATTAATTATTATTTTTTTACTCCTTTTTATTTTGTGTTATTTAGTTTGCGCCGCCTTCCTTTCCACCAGAGCTAGGTTTAATGCCGACCAATTATAGCTACGTATCATAATATAACTTTGAAATGTGACCTTAAACTTCTTCTTATTATTTTAACTTTAATCAATTTAGAACATAAACCAAGGAATAAATAAATAAATAAATAAATATACCTGGACAAATTCACACACGGTTAATTAGACCCAAAGTAAGCTCTAAGCTTGTGTTATGGAATCTAATTAACTGGTACTACTACATATACATACACAAATACTTTATAAGAATATATAATTGACACCCAAACGTCATCGCCAACAACTATGTCTGCACATATTGTTGACTCCGGGCGGGAATCGAACCCGCAACCCCCGACACAGTAAGCGCTCTCACTGCCACTGTGCCAACGGGCTTAAATTCTGTTGTTTTTTTAAAAAAAGTTGGATTTTTCTCAACTTCTAATCTATCCCTATCCTACTGTGTTAATGAAGATTGAACTTTATTTTCAACCATATAAGCTAACAGTTCCTTCGCCATTTCCAGGTTCGGCCGTAAGAAGACCCTGTTATTATGTGTTGTGGCCAGCTTCATAGGACAGCTGAAGACGCTATCTACCTCATATTATATGTACGTGGTGATCGAGTTTGTGGAGGCGGCGGTGTCGGGAGGCAGCTATGCAGCCGCTATGGTCATCAGTGAGTGTTGACTGATTACTGCTAATGATATGGAACTCCTCCAACTTTGAAACTCTTTTAAAGCTAAGATGCACGCTGAGACGAGGGTTTAGTCTTCGGTATTTTCTTATCTAAAGACAATTCCTATATGAGAAGAGATAATACATAGTAGCATATAGTAGAGATATACTAGACTTCGGCGTGCATCTTAGCCAGTGGCGGCGTAAGGCGTGGCGTGGCGTGCCGTGGCGTGGCGTGGCCTCGCGACCCAGGAGGCCTCGCGCCCCGGAAATTTATGCATTACTTAAAAGCCGCGAACGCGCCAAAAACTTAATTGTCAAAAAATTTTTTTGGGAAAAATTTAATCTTGCCCACATCAAATTTAGGTCGCCGCCACTGATCTTAGCATTCTTAGCATTACTGGTTTAACGAGTGTGATATTTATTTTTATCGAGGCTTTAAAGAAATAACAGAGCAGCCTATTGAAGTAAAGTTCTGACACTCCTGCCCCAGCTGAAAATGCTAACTAATTAAAATATATAAAATCTAGGTCATCTCGTTTAATATATGTTTTTTGCAGTGTTGGAAATCTGCGGTGTCAAAACCAGAATACTGTCAGGCGTCATCTTCGCCTGTTTCATCTACACCGGAGAGCTCATGTTCGCCGCCATCGCCATGTTCGTGCCCTACTGGAAGACGCTCATCCACATCATCAACGGACCCTCGATATTTTTCATCTTCTTCTTCTTCCTCATCAGAGAAAGCCCGAGATGGCAGATCCTTAACAACAGAACCGAAGAAGCTAAAGATACTCTCCTAGTTCTTGCCAGAATGAACAAACTCAACATCAATGAGAAGGAATTGATGGAAATGAATGGAACAGCGCTTAAGGAGAGGTTTAATATTGGAGTACAGCAGAAAAGAGAGGGAATTTTAGCCATAGTGACTTCTAAAGTCATCATGTTAAGGTTGTTGGTCGGAGCTGTCTGTAGATTCACGTCTACCTTTGTGTACTACGGCATGATGATCAATTCGGTCTTTCTTCCTGGTGATAAGTATACCAACTTTTTGCTGTCAACTGTCATGTCGTTTCCGGGAGAGTTCCTGTCCTGTTACCTGATGAATAAGGTTGGGAGAAGGATACCGCTGATGGTAGGGTATATCTTGTGTGGAGTGCTGTGCGCGCTTTCTGGATATGTGCCGAATTGTAAGAAACACTTTTTTATATTTCGAGAAGTTTATCGCTTCCAAGATATTGGTAATGTTAGTTAGGAAACTAATTATGCCGAATATGGATATTGCTTAGACTGATTTTTTGCCCTTGGCCAAAAATTCATTAAAGGCAAATAATGGCTTTTCCCATGGTTTAATCCATCTTCCCTTTGTCGTTTAAATTTTGAACATTTCGAAACTCCCACGTCACGGATACGAGGTTCATGGAAAAATCAGCCTAATTTCAGCAAAATAATTCCATAGTCTCATCTTCATCTCAGTAAATCGAATTATTATCTTAAAGGTGTAAATCCATAATTTCCAGCATACACCTGGGTCAAGATCCTGTTGTTCCTGCTCGGCAAGACGGTGATATCGGCTTGCTTCACGGGCGCCATCACCTACATGATGGAGCTGTTCCCCACCAGCACGAGGGGCACGCTGCTGGGGCTGGGGGCCGTGGCCTCCAGGTTTGGGGGACTCCTGGCTCCGCTCACACCTATATTGGTATGTAAAGAGTTAAGGTCTTCTTTTGCAAAGGCTCATAACAAAGGATCTGTCATAAGTTACAGCAACGAAGCCCGTTGCTGTAAAAGGGGTGAACGGATTTTTATTTGAGTATCTTTGCCACTGAGCAATGACAACTTCCAACCATAATTTATGCATAAAGTAGAAGCTCAATCAGAAACCAGTAAGTGTGTTAAATCTTCCTTACGAGATGTGACACAAACACAATAGTACAATTAAAACTAAATAAAGATACTAAAATCTATTAAACTGACATCGTGATTTGTGGTAGCAATGACTCAAGAGAACATGTTCTTTTTCATCAACCACTGTCTTAATTACAGAACCCGATCTCCGAAGCTCTTCCCCCGATCCTGTTCGGCTGCACCTCGGTCCTGGCCGGGATCCTCCTGACCCTCACTCCGGAGACCAAGGACCTCCCTCTCATGGACACTATCCAACAAGTAGAGGAGGTCCATAGGACTGAGCAGGAGATGAAGAAACAAGCGAAGAGCGGAAGTGAAAACCCTGGGTTTAATTCTGATGTGTGATACGTTTTGTCCAAAAGTTTCGATTGCGCTGGGAAAATAGTTGTTTTTCCTAGCTATAGACTATCATTAAGTTCTGGATTAGTTTATTGGATTTACCCACCTTATATAAGTCTCATTTTATCTTGCCTTAGTTCTACGATAAATAATTATTGATAAGAATAATTTTAAATGTAGTTTCACTAAGCAGACTAGTTTAAAAAAAACAACTGCCGGTTACTGACATTTACCCAAATTAAAGGCTCTCTTTTTTCATGTTCACGACTGTTTGTCTATTGGTTGGTAGACAATAGTTTTGTTTAAACGTACTCACACGGGTTTTTTCGGGTTAGAAAGTTAATAAAGCAAGTAATATAGTTTCTTGATGGCACACACAATAAACCATCTAACGAGGATAATTAATTAAATCACTACATAGTATAAAATAAAGTCGTCTCTTTTTCGTGTCTGTCACACTGTTTGTCTGTCTGTATGCTTAAATCTTTAAAATTACGCAACGGATTTTGATGCGGTTTTTTGTAATAGGTAGAGTGATTCAAGAGGAAGGTTTTTATGTAAAAAAAATCCCGAAATTCCCACGGGAACGGGCACAACGCGGGTAAAACCGCGGGGCGCTGCTAGTAAAGAATAGATTTAGGACATACGTGAATTTTAGGTAGCACTGGAGTACTTTTGTTGGATTTTTATAACTGTGAAGGCTGTGTATTTAGCCACTTGTTACTCTTTATTACACTCATGTATGTTGTATGGTTCACACTGCGTCCCATATAGTAGCGTAAGTCAGCCTTAAGTCCGATGTTACTACTTAACTGCTGATATTATGCTATTAAACTGCTAATGTACAGCCATAGTGAACTTAAGGCTGTCTAATTTGTGCCCAAACTGGTTCTATAAGAGCATTATAGCAAGCTATACAGTTCTTATACAGCTGACTTACACGGCTTGTGGAGTACATGTGAACGACTAGACATCTTTCTTCATTCATCTCTATACATAATCCCGAATGCTACTTGGGAACTTACTTTTTATTTAAGTTCACCCGCGACCACGAGAGGTGCAATCCCCTCGAAACGTCGGGAAATAAAAATTAAGTTATTACTTGCTTTATTAACTTTCTAACGCGAAAAAACCCGTGTGAGTACGTTTAAACTATGTTTTCAAATCGTGTAAGTTTAAAAAAGACTAATAGTTTTGTTATATTTATCTATGTATGTATAACTATTCCTATAAACCACCGGGATGGCGGCAATGGGGTGGCATCTGGAAACAAACTATTAATCTCAGTATTCAGACTATAAAACATGACGACTAACAACAATTTATTTGCCAGTGACTAATAGCTTTAAATAGTCAGACCATATCTTATCTCGTGAATCCTCCCCAAATACCTACGTGCCCCCATAATGCGTGATTACATCACGTGAAAATAACACATTTATAACGTTAAACACTTGTTTATTACACAAAATACTTAGAATCTTATCTTATTACATAACATAAAGATAACATACTCAGTAATACATATTTATTCTGATTGTGATGTTACTACCTCGTATCATACAGCAGAGAATTGTGATGATAATTTTATAGGACGCGCGAGAGATTTTTATGCATGAAATAACTGCTGAGCATCAATAGGACAGACGTATCAAAATGTATGGTACGAGATTTAACTTAAACTAACCCAAGTATTTACAAACAATACTTGGCAGCCAACATTCAAATGCAAAACACATTGCAGTTCAAATATATTAGTGGGTCAACTGTAATATTGGATCTGGTTAAAAACTCCAACATGACTTTTCGACTAAAAGATTTGTAACCGTTAATTTTGTCACAAATGCAGTCAAATGCCTAACGAAAAATATATCCAATCCAAACCAAACCAAATGGCTTTATTGAGACAATTCTAATTTCGAAATTGCTTCACGAATACTGTTTCCCCTCATATTTCCACTTCTTACATAATATGTAAGTAATGTTTGTAAATTCTCATCTTAAGACAAAGGTTAAATGACGAAAAATGTTTAAAATTCATGGTGCTTTACATTGTCGGAGTATGCCTTGACTTTGGGGATGGCCATGACTTTGTCCACCAAGGTCTTGAAGATGGGGTACTGGGTGTCCAGGTCTGGTCTCTGGAGCATGGTCTTGACGTAGTCGAACATGCCGGCGAAGACGAAGTCACCCCAGGTCAGCTGGAAAGATAAATATGTTGTTAAGTACAAATACTTAAAGTTAAAACTACGGTTGTCCACTAACCTACTCGAATTAAGTTACTTTTGGAACAAGTACTGTTAATGCATTTAGTGAAACGAAAAATAATATTTATATTAAAAAAGCAGGCCCTTTTCTAACACTTGTATTGGGCGTCAGCTACTGAATAAAATAATGTCTTATTTTCTGTTCATCGCAGTTAATAAAATCCTCTTGGAATTTCAAGATAAAAAAGTAATCCTTTTCAAAATTAATATGCACTTTGCTTTCGATATAGATCATTCTGGACCGGAAGATTCTATAACTTAATCTAAACAAATCAGTTCAGCCAGTATGAATTTGTTCATGAACACGAATTTATAGATGAATATTGTTAGAAGTATGCATTACTTTTCCTAGAGCAATATGTCCGTTGTTGTTGGTGACGATCTCGTTGAGCTTCTCCAGCATGAAGGTGTACTTGGTGGCGAGGAACTCTGCGTGTTTCTTCGCCTTCACGTCTTCATCCTTCTCGTAGTGGACAATCGCAGCCGCTGGAAAATGGAGAAAATAAAATATGAAACTTTTATTCTATTAAGAACTGCCTTTGCCCTTGTTGTAGACCGTTCGAACTTAGGGATCTTTATTACTTATTATGCTATTTCTGACCAAGATAAATAAAGTAATAAGGATCATTAAAATCGGTCCAGCCTCGAGATTTATAAATGATCTAACTAACATTACTTTTTTTAATGCAATCAGTTTGATACTGTAACTTTTGTCCCCTCAGATGAAGATCAATTAAGAATGGTTTACTTTCGAAACCTTCAAATTGTTTAGACAAGAGTAGATTGGATGTTACCCTGTATGATATTTGAGAATCTTTTTATTAATATAAATATGAATGGCAGTATGGCAAGGATGCAACTAAAATGGGAGAAATAAAAATGTGATTGTTTTCAGTACAGCAATCTTTTCCTTGGCTCCAACAATTCTTAAATACTTCCATTCATGCTGATGAACCGTCAAAGTATTGGCAGCGCTGAAGATTGCTTTTTCTTTCCAATGCTAGATTTCTTATTTTCTACTACTTACCGGCTCTTATGTCGTTGAGGAACTCGACGTTCTGGTCGATCTCGAGCGCCTCCTCGTCGCTGCCGCCGGCGAGCCCGTACTTGCGACCCAGGTACCGGGAGATGGCCAGCGATTGGGCGTACTTCTTGCCGTCAAACTCCAGAACTGGCATCTGACCGAAGGGGGTACCTGAAGAGTAGATACGTTTCATTAGATTGATGAAGAGTAAGATCGAGTTGTGGCTGACCCTGATGTTGTAGTTATTAGACTAACTAAGAACATTTGACTTGGTCTAACGACTGAAACAACGTTGGGTACGTTAGTATGTATGGATATGTAATTCCTTGGTCGAGTGAAGATGCTTCAGACTTCTCAAACAAGGCTCGGGATTGACATCACCAATCTGCAGAAGGCTAGAGTGGTGATTACGCCTAATCCTGCTCCTCATATGTTCAGTAAGATGAGAGGCCTTGGCCTAGCAGTGGAACAGGCTAATACATTTCTTTTTCTTTACTCACTAGGCTTGAAGTCGGGCCACTGTTCGGGGCCCACGCGGATGTCGTCAAAGCCCTCCCCTCCATAGGCCAGCAGCAGCCTGGGGCCCTCGCCCAGGGCCCTAACGGGGAAGTAGCTGAACACGTACTTGTTAGGCATGGTGCTGCAACAAATCAATAAATCTATTATTAATGTTTATTCCAGCCCTTATTATCAAGACCCCGTGCTTCGGAGAGCACGATCAAGGATGCCTTTCCACCAGAGAATGATGGTGAGTTTTGTCTATGGGGAATCATAATTAACTAACTAACCAATAGCTGTAGGTAAAACGTGATTAGTTTTCTTACAGCTTAATTCAATACAATTAATATTATATTTTCTTACAGCCTACAATCATAGAGGAAATAATCACTACGTTTTTTTTCTTCAACTTAACTTGACAACTTGACAATGACAAATAATAGAGCATGGAGCCTTTTGGTAAAGCTATTCTATTCTTTGGTATGGCATAGAGAAATATATTCAATTTTCTTTTGATTCTTACAAGAAAAACTAAAATCCATTGAGATCGATTGAGATATATTATGTTACATATAACTCAATGCTAAAATCTAGGAAAATTATATTTAAATTCAAACTCAGTGGCAAAATTATACACGAATAAAATTACTACAATTTCTCAAATAAACAGAAATATTCCCAACTCACATTGATTACAACACCCACTCAAAGCGAATGACCTAATGAACCTATCGTTCAAGTACTTTCTCGTTTATAAACATTATCAATCTATCATCGAAAGGACCCTTGTTTCTTATCAACCTCTGTGAATTGGTCACTCACAAAGGCTCTCGCTGTATGTTATGATACTGCACAATGGACGTTTGATTACTATCGATTTCTTCGTAATTACAACCGTGGGTTTGTGGTCGAGTTCAATTATTAACCCCGGATCGATAGCGATGTGAGCAAAAGAGTTTTTTGTGTGTGTATTTGTTGTGTTTTAACCTCAAGGAAAATAATAGTCCTTATTTCCATTTTTTTAAAACGGCTCGGTGTTCTAGTGGCATGTGCGTGCACTCGCCTGTCAAGAACTGGGTTCCCAGGTCTTGGGTTCAATTTCCGGTTCAATTCGATTGAAAACATGTTTTCTACTTTTCAAACATGGCTCGAGTATGAGATCACCAACCCGCATTAGATAAGCATGTTCGGTTAATACGCCTAATCCTGTACTGATATCTTCAATGAATTGAGAGTAGTGCCTTCATGAATTGAGCCTTTGCCCAGCGGTGGAACATTACAAAGTAATGCTTTTTGTACTATTTGTATTTTTGTCTGTTTAAACCCGTTATCAACGCAAAAAGGGGGTGTTTGTAAAGTTGACGCGTCTTTTAGTAGTACCTATGTATTGGATTATCAAACATTGTTATCAATATATTAACTGGCAACAAAGAAGATACTTCTAGATACCTGATAATTAACGATAAGATACAAGGGAATATAAAATGATAGATCAATAATTATTACAATCATAAATGATATATAATGTATAGATATAAATGTTTTATTTGTGATTGAAATTTTCGTAAATAGAGCAATTTTTTTGATTGGAAAATCTATCTTGATTGTATCTACCCACGAAGCTATCTACCTAATCAAAATACATTTGATATGAACTCTTCAACAAGATATCTAATCAAAATGAAATGGGTACTACTTAAATCTAACTGTTATAGAGCGATTTATTATTTCATCATCTAACTACTTACTTATTTATTACGCGATTCTTTCGTCATTTTGTGAAACCTACATTGATTCGGATTTTGGAATTTGCAATAAAGTTTGTGACAACATAAGGTATTGTTAAGTAAGAACAAGCAAGTACCTAATTTAACATTTGTTTTCTATAGAACTATCACAATCTAAATTCCTTTTCTGACCCCTTATACCTAACTAGCAGCACCCCGCGGTTTTACCCGCGTTGTGTCTATTCCCGTGGGAATTTCAGTATGAAAAATAGCTTATAACCTACCCATTAAATGTGGCTATCCATTACAAACATAATTATCAAAATCGGATCTTCAGTTTCCATTAGCTCGTTTAAACAAAAAAACTCTTCAGTAAAATATATTAAAGTATGATGATATGATGAAAAATTCAAAACGCTCTCAGTAAACTGCTCCGTAATTGACCACAACTTCATAGACAAAATGATCAATACCAGTCCCTCCCACGGACATTCATATTATATTTATACTCGAGACCTTGAACCTTGAAATCAATTGACTGAATGGACACAGAATAAGCAGTAGCTACTACTGTGGCACACACACCCAGTTTATACATCGTTTGTATGGCGATCTCGATTTCTCACGGTTGGATTCGTTTAATACTTGCATTGTTATTGCGATATCATTTGTTCAAGATGGAGGTAGGTAAAAATAGATTTTTAAAGAATTAAATAAATCTATCTATTAGCAATTTCTTCAACAGGTGAAGAGTTTATGTTTTTTACTATTAATTGAAACGTACGTTAATGTCATTATTATTTATTTAAACGGGAACTTACTCAGTGCGGGGAGAGACGCTGTCGCGAGCGCTTCACCCACCTCCTGATGAAGGCCACCGTATGTGGCCGAAACGTGTCGAGGAACTCTCGACAGTAGTCTCCGTCGTACGTAAGTTCCCGTTTAAATAAATAATAGTTTATGTTTTTGTTTGCTTGAACGCGCTAATGCGCATCGTACCAATCCCGTCTATTTTATTTTAATTCTTCGTCCCGAAATTTCCACGGAAACGGGCATATAGAGGGAACTGCGAGGCGTTGCTAGTAAAAAAAATTGTGTTGGTTAATCGCCATTGGGCGAGTTTACTAGCTGCTATTTTTAAGCTATTTAATAGAGCGTGAGTCACTTGCGTATACGCTTGCTAGCCGCATGTCAACACATTCGATATTAAACGAAAGTTGAAGGTAAACAAGTCGATGTTGACAAAATCGTCTGTCGTTTGTCCCTTGTTGCTATGTAGGTGTGTGTTTGTAGTTTATACGCGAGTGTTAGTTGTATAAAATCACGATCAGAATATGAAAAAGAACTTAAATATTAAAATGTGAAGCTACCAAAAGAGATAATACTTAACTATTTCTTATAATAATAATATCTACTTAATATGCAACTAGGACTTAGTTACTAAGTGGATACGAAAGTTTTTTTTCAAAAGAGTCGACATACCTATTTGCTTAAGTACATTTTGTTATACCTTTGATAATAGCAAACAAGCTAATAGGAAAAACTGATATTGCATAAAACTTTGCAGTAAAACTACAATTGCCAATCTCGGTAACCTAGCTATCTAGGATGCCGGCAATTTACATTGCAAACTGACGTTTAAAACACTTGATACGTGCTATAATATACCATGAAAAAGTTTTTAAATAAAACCATAGTAAAAACTACTATAATATTAATTAAGTTTAGCACTAAATCGGTCACAAATATGTATTAATTTCAATTAAAACTTACATTTCTGTACTGACGATAAGCCCGCGCAACGTTCAGTGGTAGGAATGCAAACAGTACGGAATGGAATGGTTTATGGCAGAAACCGGCCGGCAAACAATCTATAAACGTATAGTTAGTATATGCGTAGTGTTGCCGTATTGGGAGAATATTTTCTACCAATAGTTTGAAATTTCTACCGGTTCATTTTGAGGGGAAGGAAACTAACTTCTATAGTTAGTTTTATTCATTAACTATACTTATTGTGTGATGTGTTGTTGTGCATGTATGGAAAATGGGAAGTCAGATGAGATGCAACGTGACAATTGTGTGGGATATTATGAAATCTTAATCATTGCATTGTTGCTTTTGTTTGAACTCAAACATATTTTGGCTAGGTATAGTCCTAGTGTAGTTTTGTAGATTTTGTATAAGAATTAATCTCTTTTAAAGTCTATTGTTTTGTTACCGCTAAAACCAATGTATCATTACTTCGATTACTAAGTCGATTTTGGAATAAAACTAGAAATACAATAGCAATTATTATTAAAATAGCAACAATTATAGAATATTTTAAAAAAAATATGTAACATTCAGTATTATATAGTTTTTGCTTTAAATAAACTTCCGTAATAGTTTTGAATAATCTACCAAAGTCTTCAGATTTTTCTACCAAAACAGTAGTTATTTTCCTTCTTTCCACACAGCTTCAACACAGTTTATTTACGGAACTCGCGCTACAGTGCGAAGAACTCGAATAACATAATATTTTGTAAATATTTCCATGTCTTCAACTGTTATATTTAGTCAATGAATTCAGGTGAATTAAAACGCTAAGCTTGGAAAATCTAGAGCAGTGATGGGGGTTTATCAACGTGGTAGCTCCACGCCCACTCAAGATACATAATGCTAACTGTCGAACTTAGAACATTTCTTAATGACCGATAAATAAACAATTTTTCATACATTTCATGTCAAAATCACTCATTAAATCTCTATTATGGAAGGATTTGCCGTCCCGTACGGGCTTTGGGGCCTTATTCATAAAAGCTCATTGAAAGCATTTTCCCGAACAGCTTAAGAAACAGAATACTTTACAGCAGTGTTTTAGCTGAAAAAACAACGCTCGCAATCCAGTACCCTCGTGAACACAGCTGATGCGACACGACCGAAACGTGGAGGTATGCATTACTCGCGATCAAGTCTCGTCTAGATTAGTACTTACTAAGTTACCTGTCCCAACGAAGATATGGTGGACGAAACCAGAAATATTCTGCCCATGCCTAGTATTTGTACGTACGACTAAAACAATTTATTTTAATTAGGTATGTTTAATTAAGTATACTAGAAAATGTTTGTACAATTATACTCAAGTTGGCGGTAAATTACACTTAACTATCCTTTGTTTTGGCCTTCGATCAACAATACACAACTAGATATCGGATCGCCGCAAAAATACGTCTCGGTGAATAACGCCTCATTTGAAAAGTGAGGCGTTATTCTCACTTATTTTATTCATAAGATTTGCTACTTTATTGCTAGGTGTCATGGTTGTAATTAGGTTGAACTTCGAACTGTTTTAAAACTTTTGTTTCAGTTCGGTAGTAAACAAAATAAGCTGTCACACGTCATCCACGCGGACAGTATTTAGCTTTGATATTGTACGTGACCCGATATCTAGTTGTGTATTGTTGATCGAAGGTTTTGGCACTCAAAAAAAATTGGCTTAGGACAACCCTGATCTTAGAGTTTTTAGATCGCCTAAAGCCTCCATGATCTGACGATTGCACCAACCGGAAATGTGAATTTTACGATCCTGTCCTCCGAAGCACGGTAGCGCTCAGATAAAAAAAAAAAAAAAAAATTATTGTCATAAACAAAACTTAAATAACAGAAAGGAAATTAAAAACATACAGAATTTGACAAAAGGCTGTAACTCAGCTGTTGCTGTACGGGACAGAACCCGCACAGCGCTGGTTTTCAGTTACCGCCTGAGATAGATGGCTTATAGAAGTAGATAGAAATGCCACTAATAAATACATAGTTATTTGATAATACTTATGCTAATAGTTTATTACTTTGCTTCATTATCAAATAATTGTCTATCTACTCGTATATAGTATTGTATAGTGGAGCCAAGAAAACTTCAAAGTGATCGACGGCATAGGTAAAATGTACCACAAACTCTGCTGATTGTACTTGCATCTGCCTAGAAGATATATAGTGAAACACAAGACAGGTAGCAATAATAAATAGGAAATATGTTCTTATTAAATATTCAACAACAAAATATTTTTATTTCAACGTTTAATTTTAACTCGTGTAAAATTTAAATTTATGCAAAATTGGCTTTCGTTGCAGTCGCTTCAACCGTAATATTTTGTATGAGCTGTGGTTATGTTATCTCCATATTATTATTTATTATTATTATTTTAGCCATTACTGTCCCACTGCTGGGCAAAGGCCTCTCCTCTATCCCTCCATGCATCCCTATCCTGGGATATCTCCATATAGACTGTCTAAAATATTAACTCGAAGAATGAATAATATATTTCAAAATATAATAATCTTACCTTACCTATGATAATGATTTAAATCTGAGAGCGCTCAAGTCTAACTGAAATCTATATAATAATTTTTATTCGATCATGTTATTTATCGGCGGTAAATGTGATATTCTCATTTTTCATATGCCTGATAAGACGTGTTTACTTTATTGAGTAAGTGTGTACACTGTACAGTAGCAGTTGATTCAGGTGGTAGATTGGATCATGAACGGACCATACACGATCATGTTCACCGTCAAGTTTAAAGCGAACTTTATGGGGGATAAAGTTGACGATGTAAGTGACTCATAGTCATGCCCATTGCCATATTTGCCATACACTATCATGTTTACTGGACGCCCTATCAAGTCCTCTAATCATATATTAATTATATCCCTTAGAGGAATATGAAAATCCATTTTCACTGTCATGTTTGTCATGCTCACTATGACAGATGTCATTCTAATACAATATAATCAGATTGAAGTAAAAAAAACGCTAAAAATCAACTAATTGAAGTAATTTTTAATTATTTAATTGTCAGCAATCTCTACTTAGGAAGCATTATAATATGAATAATCTATGCATTTCACGTCACTTTATGTACTTTGGTTAGGTACCTACCAAACAACCAAAAAATTAAGCACTAAAATCTTCGATCAAAAATACACACAACTATTGTTGATCGAAGACTAAAATGATCGTACTAGGTCTTTTCAAAACAAAACATATGGGCTCTTAGCAGGCATGTACGCCGTTTATATTCTAACCTATTTCGTTCCATTGCTGTTCCGTCATACGCATTTTTAGCGTGGACATTTATGCTATCTATCAAAGCCTATAACTGTAAAACGTCATATATATATATCATCCATAAACACCTGTGATATCTTTAGCGTAATCAATTCATTTAATAGAATACCTGCGTGGGTTATGGCCTTCGATAAGTAATGCTAGATTAGATAGGTTTTTTGATATTGGAAATATTAGTATGGACAATTTCTTGGGATGCTGATTTGATATAATCTTATATCAAAATATTGATCTTCGATTGTTATGGTGTTCCAGAAGTTTGAAAAATTGAAATAAAAAAATTATCAAAGATTATTTTTCTCCCAGGACCTTTATGGTCCAAATAAAGGGATGTTTTTAGAGGCCCTATTCCCAAAATTTTGATGAATATTACGGATGAATAAATAACGCACACAAATAAGTAATGAGTCTCATGTACTTACATCGGGGTTAATAATAATGCTTGGTAAAAATGCAAAAGATAGTAACAAAATTATTTAATAAAAAACACTAAACCAACACTCAAGATCACTGGTTTTTTTGGAATGCCCATGATTTAAAGACATTTTGGCCATTTCTATGTTCGAGTCTCTCTGTTCATACACTTTCTTAGAAGGGCAATTCTCGTTCGGGCATCTTGGCAATGTATTTCTTGACCTTGGGAATGGATGTAACTGATTGTTCCACCTTCTTGAAAATCGGGTACTTCTGGTCGATGTCTGAGACCTGGAGCATCGTCTTTAGGTAATCGTATATACCGGCGAACACAAAATCTGCCCAGGTGAGCTGAAATAGGGAATGATTTTTGGTAATGTAACATCTTATATATAAAATTCTCGTGTCACAGTTTTCGTTGCCATACTCCTCCGAAACGGCTCGACCGATTCTCATTAAATTTTGTGTACATATCGGGTAGGTCTGAGAATCGGCCAACATCTATTTTTCATCCCGAAATTCCCGCGGGAACGGGTACCGTGGTTGAACTCCTCTGAAACGGCTCGACCGATTCTCATGAAATTTTGTGTGCATATCGGGTAGGTCTGAGAATCGGACAACATCTATTTTTCATCCCGAAATTTCCGTGGGAACGGGTACAACGCGGGTGAAACCGCGGGGCGCAGCTAGTATCCTATAGGTTTCTTAAGTTCAAGCGATCACTACTCATTTGAATTGAAACCACGTTAACGGATACAGAACACAGAAGAGTCTTCTGTGAACACGGTTCCTGTAAAGGGGCCGAAACGTCAGATAAAAATGTTAAACAAAAGCGAAGTGTATTCATTAACGTAGTTTCATTTCAAAATGTCCTATAGGGTTGCCAAAAGACTAAATTAAAGAAATGGTTAATAATGAGTCTAATTATAATTCGTTTATGGACTAAATCAAAGATATTGGATTGCTTGTCCCCAAAATTATGCTATGCTACGTATGGCTTCCACGAAGCATAGCTTTTGGAGAACAGAACATTACCTTTTTAACTTAGCTTGACGTGTTCATAGCATTAACTGCTTAGTTTTGGTGGAAAGACAGCTGATGCGAATAGTCTAACAATGCATAGTACGTTTGAAAACTGCGGTGTCATATATTTTCGACAGCAGTGGAGCCATTTCTAGATATTTCCTCACCTTGCCCAAAGCCAGATGTCCGTTGTTCTTCTCAATGATGTCTGAGAGCTTCTTCAGCATCTCAGGGTACGCGTTCTTCTGGAAGTCTTCGTTCTTCTTCGCTTTGAGCTCTTCATCTGCCTCGTAGAATACCAGGGCAGCCTCTGTAATTAGAAAAAAATATTCATGAATGACTTTCCTGAAAAGGTTCGACAGACAGTAGAAAAAAAAGGATTTTGATAAAGACGAAGGAAGGTTTCTGTATCAGTATTCTGAACTGCAGCAGTATACCTTCTAATATGTTTAAAGGTATCAGATCTGCGACACACTTCGAAATGGTACCGTGAGCAAGCTGTCACCAGAAAAAAGTTGCAACAGGCGATAGTGCAATACATAAAGCAAGCATCAATGGCTGTACTGAAGATAGCTTGCCCCTATCCCCTGCCTTTGGACGCCCACTGCTTCTATAAATTCTACTTACTCGAATATCATTTACGCTACATTGAAGTTCTACTCACTGGCTCTGATATCGTTGAGGAACTCGACGATCTGGTCGATTTCGAGCGCCTCCTCATCACTGCTGCCGGCGAGCCCATACTTGCGGCCCAGGAACCTTGCGATGGCCAGCGATTGAGCGTACTTCTTGCCGTTCCATTCCAAGATGGGCATCTGACCGAATGGGGTCTCTGGAGATAGGATATTCAAGATTATTAACTTATATTAGGGTGCGATTCTTTTAAGTGGTGATCGGAAATCAATTGACCAATCACAATGCATTACGAAATGATTTTGACAATGTCAATGAGTCGTTTGACAATCCTCATGCGCATTGGTGAAGCTCACAATGCGACACCACACCCGCTTAACCCGAACTGTAAGTGTACTTAACTAATGACTTAAATTTGTGCCCTATTTATTTTAACAGCGTGCGAGTATTTGCATTGTGCAATCGAATTTAAGAAGTAAAATTCGACGATATTTACTTAGATATTTTTCTTGTATAGTCAATGTTTACGGACGGCTGAAAGTGAAAATTTCAAAATTCTGCATTTGCCTAATGCAAGGTGGTGTGGTTCAGTATCTAGTTACTAAGTTCACTTCACTCATAGATAAGATTACACCTAAGGATTGCGATAAAAAGAAACATGTAGAACATATTATTTTATTTGTGTAGTAATTTTTTTTTTTTATCAGCTTTATCATTATTACTATTTATGTGTATACCTTTTATGAAATTACTCAACCCCACTAGCAGTGCCCGCGGTTTTCCCCGCGTTGTGCCAGTTCCCGAGGAGACTTCGGGTTGAAAAATAGTTTATAACCTTCCCGTTGAATGAGGCTATCCATCACTCCAGCCTTACTATATTAGTATAGATTATCTATGCATAGAGATTGTTCTAATTTTAAGTAGGTCAAGTAGGTCAGTCGCCTACCCTGGTATCAGAGTCTTTATACCCCCTGACCCTCTGCAAGCTCCCCCCGCTGCCGGGGCTCATCGCACCTACCGCAGTGACTACCCACTAAAACCACTGCTGTGTCTTCAGTGCGCTTGGTGTCGAGAACGTGGGAAACGGAGATTCATCCACCGAACCCGACAGCGCCGGGCCCCCTCCTCGGGGGGTGTTTGGGGTTAACACCCCCCGGTCTTTCGTCAAGTGGCGCGCGGAAGACACCGCGCGCGGGCCACCTCGAGGCCTTTTCGCAGCGGCACACCCGCACCCCGGGGGCCACCGCAGCCTCAACTAAGGAGGTAGAAGGGCGTCCGCGTACGCCCTTCTACGCCGTCCTCCTCGGCGGCGGCGCATGGGGCAGTCGGAGACCGCCTCACGCTCGCGCTCTGCCGCCTCCTTCTGCATGAGCACGCTCTCGCAGAAGGTGGCCACCGCGGTCCAGGACTCCTCACTTTGGACCATAGAGTGAACTACGGCCCGCAGCGAGAAGTCAAAACCGACCGCGGCGGCCATGGCCATGCGTTGGTCCGACCAAGCCGGACACACCTCCAGCGTATGTTGCGCCGAGTCTTCTTCGGCGCCGCAATGGTGGCAGATCGGCGTCGGCTCCCTCAAAGCTATGCCACACAGGTATTTGCCGAAACAACCATGTCCCGACAAAACCTGCGTCATCAACCCCAGAATCATCTCATATCTCAAACACCTAACCATCTGTTCGAATTTAACTCGCATCGTAACAATGACTTGGATTTTTGATACTTCAGTGTTATATTTATATCAGGTAGGTCTCTAGCAATACACTAAATTGTCTATAGAAAAAAATCCTTTGTTATGATAGCAGATTATTTCCCCACATAAAGATATATTACCCTCGGCGGTTTATTTTTATTCAATCAAAGCTGAAACTTTCAGAGAAAGCAACTCAACTTTTAAACAAAAAATACTAAGTAATTAAAATCCACCATTAAGAGGTGGGAGAAATTATTAAAACATAAATCCCGAATAGGTATATTTGTACGCAATGTTAGCTTAGCTCATTGCGATTGTTAAGCAACGTGCAGCTCGGCCCCAACTCGCATGGGTGGCCTATAGGCATTTGTATTTGAGCGCGGTAGCGCTTTGGAGGGCATGTAAAATAGTTGGTCCTAGTTGTTTCAGTCGTCACACCATGTCGAAGTACTTTAGGCGGTCTAAGAACTCCGACACCACGGTCACAGCCACGGTCAACCACTAACCTCTTCGATCAACAATACACAACTATAAAAAAAAATAGATGTCGGGTCGGCGCAAAAAATACGTCTCGGTGAATAAGGCCTCATTTGAAAAGTGAGCTCTTATTTTATTCATAAGATTTTCTTCTTTATTGCTAGGTGTCATGGTTGTAATTAGGTTAACTTCGAACTGTTTTAAAACTTTTGTTTCAGTTCGGTAGTAAACAAAATAAGCTGTCACACGTCATCCACGCGGACAGTATTTAGCTTTGATTATACGTGATATCTAGTTGTGTATTGTTGATCGAAGACTAACATACTGAAACTTGCTAACTTACTCACTCAATCGAAGGCATTTTGGTGAAGGCATATTTTTCCGTCTAATTAGTTAAACGTTGTATTTTCCGTTTTAAAACTTCATTTGGTAGAGTCTAGTTTTGATTTAACCATTATGAATGCATAAGTCAGTACATGCAGGCATACCTACGTCATTCGACAACATACAGAAACTCCTAGAATATAGATTTTTACAACAGCCACACAACAGAGCAGACATTATCGTATTTCACATATATAATAACAATATAAATATAAAACAAGGACGCAAATTAAGTATGTTCATTTTACCCGCGAATAGCAAAATATTAAATAACTATTACTAAATAACCCTACTGCGAGGGAAACCAGATGAGCTAGGGACTATCACTACACAGTAATAAAACAAAGTCGCTTTTCGCTGTCCGTCCCTATGTATGCTTAGATCTTGAAAACTACGAAACGGATTTTGATGCAGTTTTTTTAATAGCTAGAGTGCTAGGTTTATAAGTTTAAAAATTCCCGAAATTCCAACGGGAACGGGCACAACGCCACGAACCACGAGGCCCTGCCAGTCATGTATACATGGAATGGCTAATCCCTGAGGTCCTTATTAAATAAACACACTCTTTCTATTTAACTGCTCCACCGATTTCAATAAGCTTATCTCAGAAAATACCAATCCGATTTGAATGATTCTTTTTGAAATGGATAGTCACATTCAACAAGAAGGTTATGAGCTATCCCGAACATTTCACTGGAACGGGCACAACGCGAGGAAACCCAAAAGGTGATATAGCAGACCTTAAACATTACATCTGGATGTAAATACCTTAACTAAACCAAAACATATCAAAAATTTTCAAAATATCTTTCACTAATTCTGTTACGTAACAAGTAGGCACATAACCGGCAAATAAAATAATATTGACATAACGTTTTAAAAAAAAATTTGGAGGTTATCTAACTGATAAACTTTATGAATAAAGTTATCATTTTAAGTTAACGACATAAGATACATAAGCCATGAACGCACTAAAAATACAATCATTAAGTAATTAGGTAGGTACTACTCGTCGAAGTCGAGGCCTCGGTGGTCTAGTGGTGAATTCCACTCGCCTGCCAAGACTGAGGTCTTGGGTTCAATTACCAGGTCGAGCTAAAACATGTTTCCTACTTTTTTTTTATCTGTCTTAAAAAATTCAATAGTCGGAAGCAGTCTTAAAAAGTTGACACCATTGGCCACTAGTTTATGGCTGGCACCATTTACGCTGAATCTCGATCTGAATTAAGAAACTTTACAGGACCTTTGCCTCACAAAAGTCAGATTGAACGCTTGTCTGAGGAATCTGAAAAATCTGTGTGTAATACTTGTAAAATTTCTTATAATTCCCGCGTTCTGAGTCTGATCTGAATTTAAGATTCTGGATTCGGATCGAAATCGAATGAGATGAAACGAATGAGATAATGCTCAAGCTCATGAATGACGTTATACTTAAGAAATATAATTAAAAGTGCTCACTTGGTTTGTATTCCGGCCATTCAGCCAAGGAAACCCTGCGGTCTTCAAACTCCTGGTCCCCATATGCGAGGAGCATCCTGGAGGCTTCTCCGACGCCCTTCGCGTTGAAGTAATTGAATACTACTTTCACCATTTTGCTGAAACAATAATTCAGATTTACGTGAGATGAGAGGCCTCTGCCCAGCTGTGGGACGTTACAGGCTAATACTTTACTTTAAGTTAATGCTACGATTGATAGATTCAAGACTCTTATAGAAGTGGTTACAGTGACTTCTCGACGCTCGAAGAAATCAGACCCCAATGTGGGGAACCTATCTCTAAGGGTGCATCTCCATTGAAACGAAGCGGAACGGTGCGGAACGTGACCAAATCATAACTCATTGCGGATGATATTGACATTTAAATTTTTGTGATTGGTCGATTGAGCTACACTATTGTCATAGATCTAAAACCCCTTTAAACCCACATTAGGCAATAAAAGATATTCAATCAACTTACTATCATGCCGCCATGCATCTTGTTCGATAGACAAATACATTCCCAAATGAGAAACATGGCAAACCGATACGTCCATTATACGCGAATTTACAAGCTCAGAACTGACCCAACTAGAGGCAGCCTCAAGTCTAGGGCTGCCTAGCCCGGAGGCTGCGCTCGTGGACACACTGCCTCATTCTATGTGTGCTGCGACACGATGTATATTTTGTACCTATTGTAGGCTGTTTGGCTCAAGTCGAGGCATGTCGATCCGAGGCTGCCTCTCGTGGATACCCAGCTAAAGACGTATGCGATGTTCGAGTTCGATTCAATTCGCTGCAGCCTCCAAGCAGATTTTGAAACGCACAATATAAACGAATGGTTTAGTGAAAAAACGTGTTATTATTTGTTCAACTGGGAACAGCGGTTACTGTTGACAGTTCCTCTGTTGCCGTGACGGGGATTACGATCGCTCAACAGTTACCACCGTCGTACGTAAATTCTCATAAACAAATAATAATGTCTTTAAGATACGTTTTAAAGTACGCAAAAAGTACGTTTTATAGTACTTTAAGGTACGCAAAAAACATGGGCCACTGACGGGAGCGCAGCAACTACTACAAAGACCAGCGAAAAACCTCGAAAATCCTGAACATAAAGTCCTACAATATAAATTCATAAATATTAGTTATTTCATTAATTATACCATACACCATAATGCCTTTCCTACGTATCAATGAATAAGACAAATGAAACTTGGGAATATACTTGAATAGTACCTTAGTTGCAAAACGACATTGTTCAAATATTCCGCCATATATAAGACAACACTACTAATAACTACTTACTTTAATTTACGGAACTAGTGATCTAGAGGGCCGGTCGAGATGAACTGAGCGTTAAATTTCGTGAAAGCACAAAAAGAAACCACGGACCCTCACTAATATGATTGACCAATGTCAATCATATCTCACTAATATGATAGCCCGCGGTTTCACTCCATCTTGTTCTTGTTGCATTATTTCGACTTCAAATCGCTCAAACTTGAACACATTTAGAACTATGAACACATATGAAGAACTAGCAGCGCCCCGCGGTTTTACCCGCGTTGTGCCCGTTCCCGTGGGAATTTCGGGATAAAATGTAGCCTATAGCCTTCCTCGATAAATAGACTATCTAACAGTGAAAGAATTATTCAAATCGGTTCAGTAGTTTCTGAGATTAGCGCGTTTAAACAAACAAACAAACAAACAAACAAAACAAACTCTTCAGCTTTATAATATTAGTATAGATGGATAAGATGCGTTACGTTGCTACGCTACGTTTTATATCGTTTTATTTGATCTCTTTCGTTCCAAACAACGAACATCTAGGTACATAGATTCTTGCTTGCTTATTAATAAATTGTGCGATGTTTTTTATCAATCGGACGTTGTAAGACAAGAATTGATAAAGCAATCATCTTTGCACTTTTGTTTAATTATTCCTCGGTAAGCTAGGTATGTACCTATTCTTTATATTAATTCTCGCCGCTCCCCGTGGTGTTGTCCGCATTGTACCTTCGGGCATTTCAGGATAAATGTATCCCACGTGTTATTCTTATGTATAACCTATATTACTACATAGTTTCATCCAAATCCGTCCAGTAGTTTTGTCGTGAAAGAGTAACAAACATACATACCTACATACATACATATTAAAAGAAAATAATATAATATTATTCAAATATTTATGTAGAAACAATCCTGAAAGAAATATATGTAAAGACGATGAAGGTTTCCGTCTTATACCTATCCCTATCTCGTACAAACCAAAATAACGAAACATGTCGAACAAACAAGCCCAATACCTAGAGATGTGAGGTACCCTACGGTGGGTAACTAGGGTCTGATGTGATAATGAGATACGAAGTTAGGGCTTAACTAAACTAACTCCATAAGTTTATAAGTTTTAGCGAACACTTCTCATTTTGAATTGAGACCACGTTTACGGATACGCTTCGCTTTTATTTTACACTAGCAGCGCCCCGCGGTTTTACCCGCGTTGTACCCGTTCCCGTGGGAATTTCAGGATGAAAAGTAGCCTATAACCTTCTTGTTGAATGTGGCTATCCATTACAAAAATATTTTTTCAAATCGGACCAGTAGTTCCTGAGATTAGCGCGTTCAAACAAACACACAAACTCTGCAGCTTTATAATATTATAGTATAGACTAGCAGCGCCCCGCGGTTTTACCCGCGTTGTGCCCGTTCCCGTGGGAATTTCGGGATAAAATGTAGCCTATAGCCTTCCTCGATAAATAGACTATCTAACAGTGAAAGAATTATTCAAATCGGTTCAGTAGTTTCTGAGATTAGCGCGTTTAAACAAACAAACAAACAAACAAACAAACAAACAAACAAACAAAACAAACTCTTCAGCTTTATAATATTAGTATAGATTTGATCTGATTTTTATCTGAGACTAGCAGCGCCCCGCGGTTTTACCCGCGTTGTGCCCGTTCCCGTAGGAAATCCGGGATAAAATGTAGCCTATAGCCTTCCTCGATAAATAGACTATCTAACAGTGAAAGAATTATTCAAATCGGTTCAGTAGTTTCTGAGATTAGCGCGTTTAAACAAACAAACAAACAAACAAACAAACAAACAAAACAAACTCTTCAGCTTTATAATATTAGTATAGATGAGATTTTATTTAGATGAGATGATAGACGCATAGCACCTCAGTCTTTTGTGATCACGGTTCTTGTTAAGGAAAAAATAGCGTAGTTTCAATTGAAAATAACTTACAAGTTCGAGCATGTAAGCTTAATTATTCAACAGGCGTTGATATTGTGCCGGTTGCTCTTTATATAAATGTACTAGCAGCGCCCCGCGGTTTTACCCGCGTTGTGCCCGTTCCCGTGGGAATTTCGGGATAAAATGTAGCCTATAGCCTTCCTCGATAAATAGACTATCTAACAGTGAAATAATTATTCAAATCGGTTCAGTAGTTTCTGAGATTAGCGCGTTTAAACAAACAAACACACAAACAAACAAAACAAACTCTTCAGCTTTATAATATTAGTATAGACTAGCAGCGCCCCGCGGTTTTACCCGCGTTGTGCCCGTTCCCGTGGGAATTTCGGGATAAAATGTAGCCTATAGCCTTCCTCGATAAATAGACTATCTAACAGTGAAAGAATTATTCAAATCGGTTCAGTAGTTTCTGAGATTAGCGCGTTTAAACAAACAAACAAACAAAACAAACTCTTCAGCTTTATAATATTAGTATAGATAAGCGTTTCATATTGTCTCACACACTTACTACAACAGAAAGTTATTTTTTTAATAACCTCCAATATTCTATTTATCGCTGATATTTCTTTGTTGAGGTACATTTATTAAAATTATTTTAGGTCGATAACTTTTGTAGGGTGGAACCATCCTAATCACTATAAATTGAGATGTCACACGTTTTGGAAATCAAATTTAAAATCTGTTCAGTTGTTTAGTAGTCCATTGCAAACAAACAACGTGTCACACGTAATTTTTGTATATTAGGTACAAGAGTTTGGATTTTAGGTACAAGAATAAAACAATCAGTATGTCATAATATAATTTATATTAGGTATATGTTAACAAAACTATCTTAACGATAACTCACAAATCTTTAAGATCTTCGCACAATTGTATGAAATTCAATTTGATAATAGGTATTATTGAAGGTCACAAGGCCCCGTCGCTGTATCGATGGGCTAAGCCAACGAGGTAAGTAGAATAACCCCAGTTAAATCATGGTATCCTTTTTCTCAGATTTGGTCGCGCGTTTACATTTTGTTGGTCGAGAAGAAAATTGTTGTATTGATATTAGACGGTTGTTACGGTTGTTTTTACCATACACATCTTCTACTTTGGTCTAGTGGTAAATGGATTCACCTGCCAAAACAGGAGTTCATTTCCCGGATCGAGCGAAAACATGTTTCTTCTTTCAAAACATGACTCAGGTTTGACGACAGGCCTATCGTATGTTCAGGATATTTTTGATGATGCATAACCTAGATAATCTTAAAGCATACACCGGATATTCTTATTACGGTCGGACTTAACCTAATGTTTATTTGATCATTCCATTTTAAAAAGGCATGTCCCGTTTGGGCATGTTGTCAATGTATTTCTTGACCTGGGGAATGGATTCCACTGCCTGTACCACCTTCTTGAAGACCGGGTACTTTTGTTCAAGGTCTGGCATCTGCAGAATATGCTTCAGAAGATCAAAACAACCGGCGAAGACGAAGTCTCCCCAGGTGAGCTGTAATACAATTCATAATAGATTTGAGATCAGAAATCATCGAAAAAGTATTGTTATGAGTTTGATGTATCTACTTGATGTATGGGTCCAAACTCATTATGAAACCACTAGCCGCGCCCCGCGGTTTTACCCGCGTTGTACCCGTTCCCGTGGGAATGACGGGAGTGGGTAAAACCGCGGGGCGGTGCTAGTACGAAATAATGATGATGGTGAGTTTTAGCATGTAATCTGAATAGACTGATTACTAGCATTTAAACAGCATTTATGTTTCCTCACCTTGCCCAAAGCTAGGTGTCCGTTGTTCTTCTCAATGATGTCTGAGAGCTTCTTCAGCATGTCAGGGTACACGTTCTTCTGGAAGTCCTCAATAATCTTCGCTTTGCGATCTTCATCTGCGGCGAATGCTTGGTGAGCCTCTGTTGAGCGATAAAATAAAATTTTATTTTAACTTTTGCTAGTTTTAAAAAGCATATTTAGGGTCAAAACTGATTATATTACACTGACTATGTAAATATGCATAGATTTATAGATTCACTCATTCATTTTGGCCAAACCGGCCACAAACCAGGGCCAGGGTTGGCGTCGGAGTTTTTAGACCGCCTAAAGGCCTCCGACATGGTCTGACGATTGAAACAACCCGGACCGACTGCTTAACGTGCCCTCCGAAGCCCGGTAGCGCTCAGATAGAAATGCCACTATCGACCATCCGTCCGAGCTGAACTAACATCGCTTAGTCAAACTAGGCCACGAGCGCTACGTATAGATTAAGTGTCACACTTTTCAGATGCTACTCACTGGCTCTGATGTCGCTGAGGAACTCGACGTTCTGGTCGATCTCGAGCGCCTCCTCATCACTGCTGCCGGCGAGCCCGTACTTGCGGCCCAGGAACCGGGAGATGGCCAGCGATTGAGCGTACTTCTTCCCGTTCCATTCCAAGATGGGCATCTGACCGAATGGAGTCTCTGGATAAGATAAGCATTATTGGTAAAATTAGCAGCGCCTCACGGTTTTAACCGCGTAGTGCCCGTACCGTGAAAAATGGCGTTGAATGTATGAGTTATATGTACTAACGTACTATAACTCAATGGCCTTTGGCGGCTCACACCACACCGGCACACCGGCGGACCCCAGGATTGGGCAGGTTGACCTTCCACTCGATGAAGAAGAAGACTATTACTCAATGGTTGAATGCGGTTATTCATTTCAAAACGCATTATTCGGATTGGTTTCTGAGAGAGATTAGCGCGTACAAAGAAACAAAAATTCTAGCTTCATTATAATACTAGCAGAGCGGTTTCACCCGCGTTGTGACCGTACCGTAGGGATTTCGGGATAAAAATAGAAGAATTAGTGAAATCGGATTGACATTTTCCGAGATTGGGGCGTTCGAACAGAGAACTCTTTAGTTTTATTATAGTATATAGATAAGCAATAAAAGGTGCAAGTGTAGTCCTGTCATTACATGAACTGAAGTTACATCAGGCGTTCATTTAGAGGTGTTAAAAGAACAAATAATACCAGCCGAATTTATAACCCCCTGTTTTTTGAAGTCGGTTAACTAGTGGCTCTCTCGTAATATTTTGTGTAATGTTACGTAATGTTTGATTGTGCAATAACAACATAAGAATAACCCAAGTAACCTTGACTCGGCTCGAATCATCACAAAACGGCAAATCATTTTGTTGTTCGAGTTCATATCGCATGGTCACAATGAGTTGCTCTTTTTGATAATTCGATATGATTCTTATATTTTTGTTAAATATATTCTGGATGTTTTTCGTTTGTTCTTGTTAGCTTATGTGCTACGAACGGGTCTAGTATAGTCAAAATACTAGGTAGACTAATCTATCCTTAGGTAGACTAATCTATCCTAAGGTAGACTAATCTATCCTTAGGTAGACTAATCTATCCTGATCGACTTAAGACAATGTTGTTTTTATTCTGTTACTAGCTGTGCCCCGCGGTCTCACCCGCAGCGCCCCCGTTCCCGTGGGAATTTTGAGATTTTTATTCCAAGTTTTCATTGTTTTTAAAATGTATTCTGCTATTTAGGGCGGAGACAAATCCAACGAAACAAAAACCATGAAAATTGATCCAGCCGATCTCGAGTTATAAGTGTTGTAACAAACCCGTCTTTGTTTTATTATATACATACCTATATAGATATAGGTATAGATATAGATTCCTAATATAATATACTGGTTTCTTAAATTTATGCAAACTACTCATTTTAAATAAAAACTACATTTGCGGATACACTTCGCTTTTATTTTACATTTTTATCTGACATTTCGGCTCCTTTACAGGAGCCGTGGTCACAGAAACGTCAGATAAATATGTAAATAGTTAAAAATTAATAGATAAAAATGTAAATAGTCAAAATGAATAGATAAAAATGTAAATAGTCAAAATTAATAGATAAAAATGTAAATAGTCAAAATTAATAGATAAAAATGTAAATAGTCAAAATTAATAGATAAAAATGTTAAAGTGTGTCTGTAAACGTAGTTTCCATTTAAAAATAAAGTAATATTTCAAATTACTCACTTGCTTTCAGCTCGGCCCATTCATCCTGGGACACCCTGTGGTCCTCGAACTCCTGGTTGCCGTACGAGAGGAGCAGCCTGGGGGATTCTCCGAGAGCCTTCAGGTTGAAGTAAGATAGCACTACTTTCGGCATTGTGCTGGGAAAGAGATAGATGTAGTTAGTTCGTACAGTGGCCGATTTAAGTTTTAAGAATGCGTTTGTATTGAAGCGGAGTGGAGCTGTGCAGAGTTCAATCCGCCAATCACAAAGCATCACGAAAAGATTTTGACAATGACAATGCGTTCTGATTGGTCGATTGAGCTCCGCTCCGCTTAAAGCGGGATTTACATTACGAAACTAGTGGCATGCAACTAGTTTCATAATACTAATTTCACCAGTAATTTCACGTGTAAACGTTCAGTTTCACTATGCATGCATTACTTTCGTGAAGCTAAATTAGTTTCGTGCCCTGCGCGATTTTTTGGTGAAATTAGTGTCATGCAACTAATTTCATAGTGTAGATGCGACGCAAACTAGTGTCGCGACAGCATTTCAGAGACAGCAGGAGCAATAGCTATGATATTGACAGGGCCATTATCTCCGCGATACTGATAATTTCACGACACTATAATTTAAACTAAAGTAGTTTCACATGTGCTGAAATTAGTTTCACGAAACTAGTTTCATCATGCATGACACTAGTTTCGTAATGTAAATCCCGCTTAAGGGTCGCTTCACATACATGCAAACTCCGTCACGGATGTTGGTTAAAAAACATGGCAAATATGGTCTAACTAAATCGATTTAGAATTTTACATTAACTAGTATACGAACAACGAAACATTATTATGACTTCACTTAAACAAAAACAAAGTCAAGCTAAAGGTATATAATTTTTTTTACATCTCTCAATTGCTTCGCCATAATCAAAACATTTTAAAAAACTTAATTTTTTAATTGGAACGAAGTTCCTTATCGCGCGTTGCGAAAAGGGGCTAGACGGAAAATTATGTAACGACACTTTTTACGTCAGAGAGAGACAGACAGAGAAACATGTGCTCGCCAGAGATAGACAGCAGAGAAACATGCGCTCGTGATCATGAATGTGATGGGTGGCCGACACTTTATATATTGAATGTTAAGCAACGGTTGTCGTGATCATAAATGTGATGGGTGGCCGACACTTTTTGTATAGTAAGCTATTGTAAGCCGTGGGGCGTGCGCATGTTTCTCTGTCTGTCTCTCTCTCTCTCTTATAGAAAGCAAGCCAGATATTTTTGTATCGTCTTTCTATTTCGCATTGAACAGTGTGGTGTCGCGACGATTATTGTTGTTGATAATAAATAAACTTCGTTCCATCCGGGTGTCCCTTGACACCTCTCAAGTTTTTTATATTATTTAATTATGTATGATAGTAAGACTTAAAATATAATTGTGTGGCAAATGGCCTTTTCAAATGAGATATTAAGTAGTTTTAGTAAAACAAAGTAATATGTAAATGTATCATCGGCATTGTCCAACGACTGTGGCCCATTACGTCGCAGAGAAATAATCTGTAAACAAGGTTCGCCCGCATTGTCACGAGCGGGGCAGTGGGCAGCGGGGCGGGCGGGGACGGGGCACACAACAAATGAATTAACAGCCTCCGTGGTCTTGTGTTTGAGCGCTCGGCTCACGATCCGGAGGTTCCGGGTTCGATTCCCGGTGGGGATATCTTGCAAAAATCACTTTGTGAGACTGTCCTCAGTTTGGTTAGGGCATTGCAGGCTGAATCACCTGATTGCCCGAAAAGTAAGATGATTCCGTGCTTCGGAGGGCACGTTAAGCCGTCGGTCCCGGTTACTTTCTACGGATAGTAGTCGTTACACGAGCCATGTCAGAGGCCTTTGGCGGCTCAATAACTCTGACACCAGGATTGTTCAGGTTGACCATCCACTCGATGAAGAAGATTAACCTACTTAATAACACCTGTACGCTTCCAAGGGCACGTTAAAACGAACTTACTTATTAGTTATTACTTATAACTATTTTACATAACAATATTTATTGAATGCATGAAATAAAATACATAGGTATTAAAGTGCTTAAAAACCTTGTATAAATCCTGTTATAAAATATGCTAGCTCTATATTTTATAACAGGTTTTTTTAAAGGTACTTAATTATGAGGCCCACATTAAAGCAGTAAAACAGTTTCTGTGTTCAGGGATTTCATTAATTTCATTTAACACAAAACATTTCTTCTCTATAGAAGAAATTAACTTTAGTTGGAAAACCGGTCATATTCATTTAAATTTTAATTCTTTTAAATAGAAATAGATTGTAGGTACTTACTATATTTTGGACGGAACATGCGATCAAGAACACCGAACGTGATAAACTGAATTTGTAGAAGTCACAACTTGAAATAGATACTCTTGTTATCATACAAACAGCATAATTTAAGTATATTATTTAGTGCTCGTATAGTCCTGCTATTTCACCTGAGTTGATAAAGTTTCTGTTAAAATTTAAGTACTTACTAGTAGCGATCGTCTTACCCGCATTGTGCCCATTTCCGCGGGAATTCCGGGATGAAATGGTCCCAGTGTTTAACTACTCTGATGTATCTATACTTAATATTACATATAAAGCGGTAAAATTTGTAAGTTTGTTTGTTTGTATGTTCGAGGTAATCTCGGGAATTATCTGTCCGATTTGAATAATTCTTTTTGTAATAGATAGCCACATTCAACGGGAAGGTTATAGGCTATTTTTCATCCCGAAATTCCCACGGGAACAAGCACAACGCGGGTAGAACCGCGGGGCGCTGCTAGTAAACTATATTACTGTAAAGTTCCATCCAAATTCGTTCAGTAATTTTTTTATGCAAAAGAGTAACAAACATACATACATACTCACAAATATTCGTCTTTTAAACATAAAAAGATTTTATCAATCAAATGGATTGATATTATATTATCGTAACGCTTCATCAAATGACTCTTCATTTTAGTATCACTACATAGCATAAAACAAAGTCGCTATTTTTGTCTGTTTGTTTGTCTGTATGCTTAAATCTTTAAAATTACGCAACGGATTTTGATGCGGTTTTTTGTAATAGGTAGAGTGATTCAAGAGGAAGGTTTTTATGTAAAAAAATTCCCGAAATTCCCACGGGAACGGGCACAACGCGGGTAAAACCGCGGGGCGCTGCTAGTTGTAGATAAAGTGAATAACAAAGCACTTTGCAATTCACAACCCATAACCAACGTTAGAAACGCGAAGACAATGACGTCATCTTTTACTCCGTGTGTGAAGCGGAGTGGAGCTAATCAACTGACCAATCACAAAGCGTTACCAAAAGATTTTGACAGCGCATTGAGCGAGCGTTGTGATCAGATCAGCTATTTGATATATCCGAACTGGCTTATTCATTAACGCTGTTCAACTTAAACACTGCTATAAAGTGTTTTGTCTCTTTCGCTCTTTGGAAAAAACAATGAATGTCGGAAAGGGACAAAGCATTTGATAACTAAAATACCTACTGTTAATAAACGTTTCTGAATACGCCCCGAAGTCTTTAGACATGTCCCCTGCAGTAGGACATTTAGGGCACGTTCATTCATTATACTAGTTTTTAGACCGCTTAAAGTATAGATGGCGTTAGTGTAATAAAATTGTTAGTCGCATGTTATTACCCAGATTTAGGTCGCGCCTATACATTTTGTTGTACCGGAATAAATCTTACTGTTTATAAAATATCTAGCCCGTTGGCACAGTGGCAGTGAGAGCGCTTACTGTGTCGGGGGTTGCGGGTTCGATTCAACGGAGTCAACAATATGTGCAGACAAAGTTGTTGGCGGCGACGGCTGAGTTACAATTATAATTATATTCTTCTTTTATAGTATGTGTATGTATGTATAGTTATGTAGTAAAACTGTAAGTATTTATTTAAAATAATTTGGATCTTATTGAATTATCAAAAAATGCAACTCATTACAACAATGACGATGACTGAAAAATAGTGATGATTTTACGGTTATAAAACAGATATCAAGAAATGACTCATTTTGTGTTTTTTTGTGGAGTCATTATCATCAAAATCTAAAAAGCTATCATACACGGATAGTACTTAGGTAGTTATACTTTATTTATTTTCAATAACTAAAAGTGAGATATTAATTAAAAACCATATTAGTTCACAGGAACAATTACAAAATTAAATTACGGCTATGCTAAAGAAGATAGGTAGTCATTAATTATTACGTAATAAATATTTTTATATCGTATTATTAGTTTATTTTACCTATTTAGAACACCCTTATAATTTTAAAGAAGTTCAAAATGTATTATATTCATCATTTTTAATTGAATATGTTGACTAAATAAATTTACCTCCATGGCCTAGATAAATTTTAAGCAATGTAGCGGACCGCTATCAAATGACTTAAGCACAAAATGTCAACGTCAAGACCGTAGATTGTAAAGATGTCCAACGGCAAATATCATCGATATAAAATATCAATATGAAATCTCTCTGTATCGGTCTGTGATGCAAATCGATACGAAGTCCATCGCGGTTCAGTAGTAAATCTTGTTAAATATATCAATCTAAGATAAATAAATTAATCAAAACTGAAATTGTGGTATCGATTTGAATACATATCACATTGTTTTGAGCTGTAAACTGTCTGTAAACCAGTGCCATAAAGATATTATCGAATCGAACTGCTAGTGAATAAACATCGATTTCATCAACATCGACACATCTGTCTGACTGTCATCTCTACATTTTTGTTGTGTTTTGTATTGTTATGTGTATGATTCAAAATTTCAAATTCAAATTGAATTGAAGAAAACCATACCTACATAAAGTTACTAGATATTTCGCCAGACTTTAGCTATAAGTAAGTGCATAAACTCTGCACCTTCCTTATTCAAATTTATACCAGTAAATACATAGCAAAATGAGTCAACGTCGGAGCAACAGACCACCGCCTCAAGACGATGAAGATCCGAGCCTTGAAGAACATATAAACGAGTGTGTTAGATACATAGTTTGTAGAGAAGGCAGCAAAATACCGATCAAACGAGCTGATATCATGAAGCACTTGACCACTGTATGCCAAACGACGTCCAGTCATGTCAATAAGGTGATTGTTGGCGCCAACAGAAAGTTGAAGCAGGTTAGTTTGTTTTTTTCATTAATGTGGTGGGTCCCACAGCCGGACAGAGGTCTCCCGAACAACGCCAACAACCCATACACGCCTTAGACATAGATATTTCTAAGTAAAACTGTGAATATGTTATGCAAGTCATACACAAACAAGTTTGCAGCGGCCATAATGCGGTGTCCAGTAAACTTCAAGTTATAAGTAGACATGTCATGCACTGGACGCCGCATCAAGTCCCCTGCAAACTTGATGGTGAACTTTACTGTGTATGACTTGCATAAGAAAATATTAATGCATGAAACAAGTAAACCCTCCAGAGTTTTTTATTAAAAAATCTGATACAGATCACAGTCAAATGTTTACTACTTTATTATTCTACATTACAGATTTATGGCTACAAACTAGTCCAAGTGGAATCTAAGAGTGGAGTCCAGTACATAGCAGTACTGACTGAAGAATGTAAGTCACTGCCGGCCACAGTGACTGATAAACTGCAACGGAAGATTCTTATCGCTGCTCTCACTCATATTTTTATGTCTGGCAGTGCTGTGAAGGAAGGTAAGACAAATAATACTGTAAATATTTGTTAAATTGGATGGATTTTGATTTTGATCATATAGTTTATCTGTAATATGCAGTTAATACCTTTATATCTCGTAAGAATTAATATTAAGTATTACCTCACTGATATTATCAATGAAAAAAAGGCCTTTGTCCTGCAGTACAACACACACCACACACACACACCACACTCCACAGGTTAACTCATGAAAAGACACACCACAGTATGCCTAAGAATGCGTGATCTTTATATTACATACTAGCAACGGCCCGCGGCTTTTACCCGCGTTGTGCCACTTCCCGTGGGAATTTCGAAAATTTTTATACACTTAAACCTTCCTCTTGAATCACTCTATCTATTTAAAAAACCGCATCAAAATTCGTTGCGTAGTTTTTAAGATCTAAGCATACATAGGGACAGACAGCGGAAAGCGACTTTGTTTTATACTATTTTGTAGTGATAATTGCCCAATCTATTTTTTATAATTGTAACTAAATTTGGTACTTATGGCCGATTTTGTTCTTTTTCCAGATGAAATGTACAAGTTCCTCTCCGAAGCTGGTATTTTGGAAGAGACTGACCACCCTGGACGGAAGATACTGACACATGCACTCACCAAGCAACTTTATTTGACTTATTCTAAAGTAAGTGCTTTCAAAATAGGTCATGGTCATAGCATTTATGCATGTTTCTTAACTGGTACCTTGAACATTGTTTGCACTGGGCAATACTGTGTCATAGTTTTTAGATCATCTGTTTCTGGTTCGATGTTGTTTTGTATTATTTTTATAGGTTGGTGAAGGCGACTTGGTCAGAAATGTGTTTGACTGGGGTCAGAGAGCAATAGAGGAGATCCCTAAGATGTTTTTACTTAACAAAATGGCACAGGTAATTATTTCTTTACAAATACTACTATAGAAATAGGGGCGCGGGGGGGTCAGTTACACTATTGCCCTCTCATTACTGATCTATACCTCTATACTAATATTATAAAGCTGCCGAGTTTGTTTGTTTGTTTGAACGCGCTAATCTCAGAAACTACTGGTCCGATTTCAAAAATTCTTTGTGTAACTGATAGCCACATTCAATGAGAAGGCTATACGCTATATTTCATCCTGAAATTCCCACAGGAACGGGTACAACGCGGGTTAAGCCGCGAGTCGCTGCCAGTATTAGAATAATTAGTAACTTGAATTTCATTTAGTAGTATCGTTGGTATTAATATAACGTTATTTTCAGGCGTTCGATAAAGACGTCACTCATTGGTGTGAACAGCATAAAGATGCAGCCGCAGAGCCTATGGAGATTTCATGATGTTATAATAATCATCTTTATTGTGCTTCCGAGGGCACGTTAAGCCGTCGGTCCCGGTTACTTTCTACGGATAGTAGTCGTTACATGAGCCATGTCAGAGGCCTTTGGCGGCTCTATAACTCTGACACCAGGATTGGTCAGGTTGACCATCCACTCGATGATGATGATTCTCTTATTGCACATACCCGCCTCATGTTAGTTATAAGTTGATTAAAGTTGTTACGTAATTTTATAAAAGCGTTGTTTTCTTTTTTAACATGATTTTACTACTAAGCCAAACACTAGTAAATATACTTCAAGGAACTATTTATTTTCATTGAGTACATTAAAGTCGAATGTTCTATAACACCTTTATCAAACTTGGTTTCTCCGTTAAAGAGCCAGTTACAATGAGAGAAGCTTCCACACACATACGTTCAACATAGAAACATTTCCGACACATTAAGAGGAATATTGGGATTTGGATAATTTTCAATTTCCATAATATTAAATACTAACAGCGCCCCGCGGTTTTACCCGCGTTGTGTCCATTCCTGTGGGAATTTCGGGATGAAAAGTAGCCTATGTTACTCGTGGATAATGTAGCTTTCGAATGGTGAAAGAATTTTTAAAAACGGTCCAATAGTTTTTGAGCCTATTCATTACAACCAAACAAAGTTTTCCTCTTTATAATATTAGTGTAGATGTAGACATAATATTCCAAACCATAATAGCGCCCTCTACCGCCCGCGATCTGAACTAACATCGTGCATCATAGTAACTATGAATATTCTGTACACTCCCCTAATTTAAATACCCCGCCGCAGAACAATGTTCCTATCATGTTTCCTTCCTTTATTTCCAAATCTTGAGTAATTCTCAAAATTTTACTAACTAAATACCACAATTATAAATCTAAAATTCTAATATATTTATTCTAAACTCTTAAAATGTCGATAAACAGACTTAGTATTTATATTTATCTAGATTGGCCTAAACGCTAGACTTGGATCGATACTAACGAGAGAACGGGCGGTGCATCAGTGCATTGTACGAGAATATCTTTTAAAAAGGTTTTAAGTCGTCGTAAGTACGTAAAATGGGGTGATAGTTGGTTAGTTTGGGTTGTAGTGCTAAAGTATTTTGTGTGATAAAAAGTAATTGGATAATATCTGCTAATATTACTGCTGATTTGAATTTCTGGCCATCATCGCAATGGATGTAAGTTGCGTTTTCATAATTTTAATACCTATCCGATTCTCCAATATATGTTTTATTTCTATTAGAGTGATAGGAATTACTATAACTTTAGTAGGTGGGAATGGGTACTTAAGTACTTATGTTTTAGTATTAGTTTCTGTTTGAAATTAAGCCTAATATGCATTACACCAATAAAATGTAATATTATCTTAAAACTCTTTCAAACACTTTTTAATCATCGGCAGTAAAAGTGATGATGATACCCCATTGATTGTTAAAGTATCTTGACTAAGACGAGAGCGGGTCATGATGGGGCAATGACCTAGGTCATCTTACGTAGAAAAAAATCAATATCAATGTCCTTCTCTAGAATATTCTTTATTGAAAATACTCTGACTAATAAAATATCGGACAATTTTATAAGTACGACCTTCCTAATATAAATAGACTATAAAAATCAATAAAGGGTACAATTAGGTACATTTAAGGTATCTATCATGTCGTATGGAGAGCGAGACGAGAAAGCGTTTATGAATAATTATTAGGCGTTTTGAGGGTTTATGAATATACTCGTATGTTCCAGTTCCAACTGTACCTTCTGACGGGCCGCACCGCCACCTCCACGTACCATGAAATCATTCCTCAGAACTGCTCGGAGATATTCGCAGCCATGAAGCGTAAAGACCTGGCATTCACCGTAAGAGTCGCAACAAACATCCTCAAAACAGAACAGAAAATACCTCTAGCCGTCAAAACTGGGAAAGACAACTACCGATCATCAACCCTTCGGAATGAAGGGAACAAGGCGTATGCTGCCCTGCAATATGAAAAGGCGTTAGCCCTTTACAACCAAGCGTTGATGTATGCGTCGCCAGATTCTCGCGATTTCAAGCTTGCTTTAGGGAATCGGTCTGCAGTAACGCATAAGATCGAAGCGTATTTGGCGTGCATAGCCGATATTAATATAGTGATGAGCAAGGGCTGCCCGGAGGAGCTGCTGGAAAAGATGAAGAAAAGGATGGAGGATTGTAAGAAGAAGTTGGCTAGAGGAATTAAGCCTGGGTAAGAACATCTTAGATAGTAATTATTAGAGATATTACTTGTTCTGCTTGCTCAAAATATCCACTAAACCTTTAGGAAAGCCAAAAGTAGGTATAGTTTAGTATCTAGAAAGTCTAGTCAATAAAACATACTTACTAAATTTACATAGTTTCCCTAAAGATCCCTTTATAAACCAATTTCACATACTTAGATTACATATATTTCCACGCAAATAACCAGTATGTAGATCCTGCTATCAAATGTCTTTCCCATTTCCAGCCCCAGTAGACAAGACCCTGGCATCGTGGCAACATCAAAATTCTTTGAAAAGCTATCAACAAACTCTCGGATACCATGCGTGACCGAGGACATAGGGGTCATCGTTGACCCTGAGCGGAAAACCGTAGCCGCTGCCCGAGACATCAAAGTGGGCACCTTGATATCCAGGGAAACAGCCAACGTGTCCCAACTCAACGACGCCAACAAGTTTTTAGCCTGTAGCTACTGCCACATGTTCATTTTGTCCCTCATCCCATGTCCCAAATGTCCTAATGTCCTCTACTGCGACGAGCGCTGCATGAACTTAGCCTACGAAGAATACCACAAGATAGAATGTCACATCACTGACGTTTTAGAGTGCGTGCCAATGGCTGTGCGCATGGCTTTCAAGGCCGCCGTCAAAATCAAAGATCAGTGCAAAACATGGGAAAAATTCATCGAGCATTCCTACGTTTTTGGGACTGAGAGGATCATTAACAGTACCATATCAGAAATGTATGACAGTAATAATCCACTGTCTTTGCTCTGCATTGATGATTACAAGAATATTGTCACTGGACCAATGTATAACGTCGCTTTCGATATCGCCATATTGGTTTACTACATGGAGCATAATATTCCGATGTACCTTCCAAAAGGTGCGAACAAAAGGAATATGGTGATTGGTGCTTTGGGACGTACTATAATGGCTCTATCCCTATATTCAGTCCCAACCCTGATGCCTGTGGTTGCTGAAGACACCAGTGATGCAGTTAAGTACAAGCCGTATAACTTTGGATGGTTTTCGTTCACGTCCAAGCTGAAGAACAATTGTAATCCAAACGTGATTCCTATGGTGCTGTTTAAGGAGGTGGTCCTGATAACTGTGAAGCCAATAAAGAAGGGGACGGAGATCACTTTACCTTATATGTGAGTTTAGTTTTATTTCTTCTCCTAATTGAAGATATTTCTTTTCTTTTTCTTTCTGTTTAACTTGACTTGTATCTTGGTATCCTGTGCACATGTACAATCAAATCCAAGCTTCGAGCGATATCATTAATTATAATATATTTCGTCAATTGTGGATCCTGTTTGGGGGTTTAATTTAGTTTAGCTTGTTAAGTACTTATGACAGGAAACGTGTTGATTTGAGAGTTCTTGAGCACTACAAGATCTACTACTTACATACTATTATTTATTTAAACGGGAACTTACGTACGACGGATACTAATGTCGAGAGTTCCTCGACACGTTTCGGCCACATACGGTGGCCTTCATCAGGAGGTGGGTGCAGCGCTCGCGACAGCGTCTCTCCCCGCACTGCCGGCCGCCGCGGATCGCGCCTCGCGCGCCGCCGCGCGGAGCGCGCGCGCAGAGAGTTGCTGTTGTGGTTGTTGAGGTGGGGGTGGCGCACGAGTGGGCTCGCGCTGTATAGGCGAGAGAGAGCCTTCACGGGAGTTGTCCGTGCTCCCGGAGTCCGTTACATGTAGAGGCCGAACGCAGAACGAACTCACGGTGTCTTCACTAACCCCGTTTGTGACTCTCTCCGAACATAACTGAAGACATGGTTTCCAGGCCGCAGGCAGCATCCATCCACTATCTCGATTAAAATTCGGACAACGACTTATTTCAATGGCCTCGCGAATCTTTCGGGTGACGTACCGTTTTTCCCGGGCTAAGATCCTCGTCTGGTCAAACCTAATGACTAACCCGTTTAAATAAATAATAATGTCATTAACGTACGTTTCAATTAATAGTAAAATAAAATACTTACATACTATACTCTGCTCGCTCGGACTATCGCAATCTGACTGCCCTCTTTATATTCTCTTTGTTTTGTGTAACTGTAGGTTCTCCTTGCTTCATCTCCCTTCACTTTCAAAACCATTTCTTCCAGTGGCCACTGGATAGACATGCCCATGAGTAAGAGCGACCGTCGAAAGTCCATGTTCGCGCTGACTGGGCGGATCTGCGCTTGTGTCGTGTGCAGCCGTGACGTCATAATACCCTCATCCCACCCGCTTACTCAGCTGCAGTTCAGGAACTTGAGGAGGCTTCAGGTGCCAGAGGTAAGGACGTCCCCAAGATTATAAAAAACTTAAGAATTTAAAGTTGGAACAGTTAACATTTTGACTTTTTTTTCTCCTTATTTACGCTTATGTTCTGCCAATCATCAAATCATGCCGAGCCTCCAACTAAGAAGTAATGTTCAATTCTAAATGTGGGTGACATTATTAAAACGCGCTAACGCTTTGCTATCGCTTACACCGAAGACAGCGTAAGCAGTCATGTTGAAGTCCCAGGAACCAAGTCGGTAGTCCAAGAACTTTGGAAAGCCAAGTTTGTCTGCTAACAGGCCAGAAAGTGCTACAAACAAATGCTTGTGCTACTAGAGTTATGAGAAGTGTATTTATCTGTGGCAACGCAGGTGGAAAGGATGAACCGATTTCTTTTGAAAAAGGGATAGGCAGGTTTAATAGATACATAATATAATAACTAATGTATGTAATAAAATTCCAGATAAAATCCTCATTCGGCCCCGCCACCATACCGAACCTGTTCCCTCGCCTCTGCAAGACCCTGGCTTTCCTCGGCGACGCTCCATTCTCCAGGGAATTCAAGGAGGTTTACTTACTCTACAGAAAATGTATCAACTACTTTCAGTCAGTAAAGTACCCTCAGTTTTTTATCGATAACTTTGAGGCGTATATGGCTAATGCTACTGTCTATGGTTAGTTATGTAGCTAAAAACGGTAGGGGTGAGAGGTTACCCCCCTTTAATTATCAACATCTATAGATAATGAGCAAACCGTTGCACATAGTCTGAATGAAGAGCGCAAAGTTTAGAAAAATAAATGTTTAGTTTAGTTCCATTTATTGCCCGCTAGGGGCGCTGTTTTACTATAAATTAAAATTGTTCTACTTCAATCGCAGTATTTTATACTGTGTCTTAATTAAGGTTCTGTGTGTAAGTGTCTATAATAATAATCACAATATTTTATATATAAGAGATTCTAAGTGTCTATTATAAATGTATGGTATATTATAATATAGTCTTAAACGTATGGTCGACTTGTCGTAAATTGTGTAAAATTATACTAAAATGTTTAATTATTCTCTAATCTCACTGTAACTATCAGTGACATCGGTTATATACAAATATCTTGCCTTTGCCCAGCAGTGGGTTATAGGGTACAGAGAATACTTTTTGACTTTTATTACTCTACAAATTTTAACTTTTTACTGTGTATTTTTGACGTAACTTCTAGTTTTATATTATCACAAAATATTATAAAAGTAAGCCTAACATTAACATAGATACTTATTTAATAAAATTAGTTAGTCAAAACAGAGATCGCCCGCTTGAGGCGCTGTTTTGTTGTGCCATGTAATGCCAATAGTAGGTAATGAGAAAATACAATAAGGCTGTCTCCACAGTTATAATAGCTACGTTGCTTCGCTACGTTTGGTGTTTGGTGGATACCAACATCGATCTTTGATATTATTGGTTTATAATTAAAAAACATTACAAACGTAGCATAGCTGACGCATAGCATAGATGGTGGAGAGAGCCCCTAAGTACTAATGTATGTAGAATACGTCATTTTAACATTATAGATGTTTGTACCTGTTTATAAGTACCTAAGTCGCTTATATGTATCAAGCTAGTAAGTAAGATATTCTTAACTATTAAGTAACTCGATTCTTCGTATAATCATTTTCCATTATAATAATCAATGTAATATTCGTTTACTAAATTAAATCCCTGTGGTCAAACATTATAGGTACCTAATTTACACCCTAACTTTAACCATCTGTGAATGACAAAGCCACATGACACTACTTGTCTTTATTGAAGAGTTATATTATAACCTCATCATGAACATGAACTAAGTAGAAGCAGAGTCACAGACCAAGAAACTAAAGAAGTAGAGTTATTGTTATTTAATTTGAGAAATGTGAAGTTGCAGCAAGTTTTTAGTGTTGCCATTGAAAAAAAAAGCATGGCGAATATTTTTTTTGTGTCTATTAAAAAAAATGTGTGTTTTATCAATGTTAGATAATTTATTAATCATTAATAAGGAATTCATAAATATAACAGATATCATTATGGTGTACTTTAAACTTAAGTTTAACCTAAGTATTTATCTAAGATGTTTAAATGATCTAGTTGTGTACCTAATGTGAACTTTGGACCTATTTTACAAATTCTCTACTCTTAAATACTATCGGTGTCGTCAGTAAGTTTATAAAATCTGTTCTAAGTGTTTTATGGATTCCCAAGTTTATTCAATAAAATACATGTTTTATTTAATGTTTTATTCAATGACTAGCAGCGCTCCGCGGTTTTACCCGCGTTGTGCCCGTTGCCGTGAGAATTTCGGGATGAAAAATAGCCTATAACCTTCCCGTTGAATGTGGCTATCCATTGTAAAAATAATTATTCAAATCGGTCTGTTAATTCCCAACTTTACCTCGAACTTAGATACAAACAAACAAACTTACAAAGTTTACCTCTTTATAATATTATATCAATATAGATTATCTGCAGATAAATATAAATACCTGTGTGACTTAGATGCTGCTAAAGATCCTGTACAATTAAATGTAATGTATATAAGTGGTAATGTATGTTTTAAAAAAATCAACATAGGTATTCTCTTGTTTTACGAAGAAGGTGTAAGAACTAAGTTAATACACTAAAGCGGGGAATTCACTAGACGGGCATGTCCGCGGGCAAGCCTGCAGGCAAGTCCGACGGGCTTCGCTACTATCATGTCTGTGCTTTATCAGTCAGTGTAGTACTGCCGCGGGCGGTCTGGCAGACTGCCCGTTGGAAGTCCGCGCGATCTCATTTTGTCTGCACAGGCACCGACAGGTCCGAGCGTGAATGCTTAGTCCAGGCGGCCTGTGGACAGACCTAGCAGTGACAGCAACCCAAACAGACGTCCGCTTATTATCGTTCGACGAGTTGTGGAGAATTTTTAATTTAAAATGAGTTTTAATGAGAATAAAATATTCTGGGAAGGATTTATAGCTGAATAAATAAATAATAAATAAATAAAAAATTGTTTATTGCCATTAGAAGAAAATATTAACTTAGCCGTTCTAAAACAAACTGAAGAGTCTGTGAAGTGTATTGCGTCGCCAGGCATGCCCGGACAGACTGCCCGCGGACATGCCCGTCTAGTGTATTCCCCGCTTAACCCAAAACTCCTTATTATAAACAAAGGAGGTTTATGTATTACTCAACTACATTATTGTAAGTATGGCATTTAATTTAAAAAAAAAAAATACTACACAACCATTTATTCTAACTACTTCTTAATTCTACAATATATGAATATGTAGATATATCTATTATTGCTTTGCAAAAACATAAATTGTAGGAAATTATAAATTACATATAACTTGGTTTAAAAGTTTAAATAGTACGCGCTGAACATTGAAGAAAATATTATCTGTGCAAGTAAAGTATTGGCTGATTAGTGATGTGCGTATGGATGGACCATGCAAAGGAAACCCAAACAAAGTTGCTACAAAGTTGTGACTGAATGGGTATGACAAATATTAATAGCAAATATTTACAAATATTAATAGCAAATATTATAGTTACCTATATGGTTAAAATTTGGCTATTGTTTTGTAAAATTTCTAACGTACAATTTATTTTTATATACTTACCTACTAGTTTTTAAAGTTGTATATTATTTATTACAAGTTATCATAGTTAACTTGAATTACATGTGATAGTTTGAGATAGTTAGGTACCTACCTATATCTTTGTTATTTAAAATGAATAAAATTTTGGTTAATTTAGGAGAATAACGAACCTTGATCTAGTCACTATTCTGTAATATCTGGTATTCATGGGTCTAGATTAGGTACCTATTCTATCCTATTTTACAAATTCTGATAACGTGAGTTTCAATCTGTGCTGTCGATATTTTACACCTTGTACGCCACTTCACTACAGACTTCAATTATGATCTTTTTTATGACAAACCACGTGACAACGAACAGACGTCAATAGAAAGTTGACAGTGACAGTATCTAAGTCAAACGTCAAAGTCAGATTTCAAATTTGATTTTAGTTAGTTTCATTTCAACTATCTATCGTAATTTTTATCAATACGGATTCAACACGTTTTTCCATCAAAATCGCAACTTATCGCTGCATGCGACTACAATAAAGTATTTTATATAGTGTAATTTAAGTGTTAAGTGTTATAAAACATGGCTCAAGCAGGTGCAGCGCCAAAGGAGAGATACATTCCAAATGCGCTGAAATTCGCGTTTGGTGGCCTTGCCGGGTTCGAAAGTTTGATTTATTTTAAGATTAATAACTGTCCTTTACTCAATATCAATGTCATTAACATATATAAATAATTATTCTTCCACACTACCGTATACATTAATTCCAATTTGTAGTTACACTGTACCAATGACGTTATATTTAAGACGTCTACGTTAATTGTTAAATAAATACTTTACGTTAGATATGTCGTACGCCGGCCTCGATAAATTGCTTAAATTAATTGATCACGATAATCGAGCCTTTCGTAATTATTAGAACAAGCATGGATAAGCGATTTATTATCTAACTTATCTATCTATACATATAATAAAATTGTAGAAAAGTGCTGTCTGTACATTGAAAATAAAAATAAAAAAAATAGCAGGGGTTATTGTTATGTCGATGTCGAACCCAAAAATGTAATCAACTTTTTTTTTGTCTGTTTGTCTGTTTGTCTGTTTGTCTGTTTGTCTGTTCACGCTAATCTCAGAAACGGCTGATCCGAGTTGGATGCGGTTTTCACGAATATATTGTGGTATGCTTCAGTTATGCTTTAGTGTTTGTTTCATGTCAATCGGTTCATAAATAAAAAAGTTATGTCAAATTAAAGAATCACGTCGAACACTATTCTATGCTTATACATAGGCACCATTAATCTCCGCAACTATTTGACGGATTTGGTTGAAATTTTGTACCGACATATTTTAGAGCCTGGCGCAACATAAAGACTACTTTTTACCGCGGGAAAACATCCGTTTCCCATGGGAATCGGTAGTTTATTGTTTTTTTAACGCCTGTTCCGGTCAACGAACGACGTCGATCATTGTTACTAGATAGGTAAATTACAATCATTAATAGAATATGTTATAGCTACTTATTACCTTGGAATTGACTGGATTACCATGGGAAAAAAATTAAAAGGGCTCATCTAAATTCTTTCTACTTAAGTTAGTTTAGGCTGATATCATAAACTATAAGAATAATTTACCGAGGGAAATCATAGTACTCCCATGGGAATGAAAAAACATTGTTCTTTTACGGCTGAAGGTAGTTTGTAAGCTGTTGAATTTTAAGAATAATGTCGAACAGATTCCTTCCAGTTTCCCGTGGGTCTGAGATGTTATCCCGCGGTAAAAAGTAACATAAGTGTTGTTATTTCCAAGCCTAAACTAACTGTTTGCCAAATTTCATCCATATCCGTTCAGTAGTTTTTGCGAGAAAGACTAACAAATATGCGTCTATACAAAGTTTCGCGTTTATATTATTAGTAAGAGTTAATTCTATTATGAATAACTACTTTTTTTCTCTGTTAGTAGAATTTACTGAAACTTTATAATAATTTTAATTTAATAATTAATTATATAATTATTTTACAACGAAATCTGATAGAAGCAGAGATTTTAACAGGGTGCGGAAAAGGTGATAGTGTTTTTATTCCTCGGATTCCTCTCATTCCAAACAATTTTCCGTTTAGTTTTAAACGAATTCAGTTTCCAGTGAGCCTATGTTTCGCCATGACAATTAATAAAGCTCAAGGTCAGACTCTAAAAGTTGTGGGTGTAGATCTAAGTATCAGCTGTTTTTCGCACGGTCAATTGTATGTGGCTCTGTCCCGTGTTAGCAATCCCAGCAGCCTGTATGCTTTCACCCCCGATGGCCATACGTCTAATATTGTATATAGAGAAGCATTACAGTAAAGTAGGTTTTTTAGCTACCCAAAATGACTGTGATTATGATCCAAAATAAAAATAAGTATATATTTAAAAAAAACGCTGCTCATAGTCACGCGAACGAAGTCGCGGGCACAGCTAGTCAATAATATATTATTTAAAATGGTCATGTAGAGTAGACAGTAATAATGCCTATTAAAAAATATGTGTAATGTAATGGTTCGATATTTAATAATATTTTAGTATTAGGTATCTAAGTATAATTTTCAAAATGGCATTATATACTTAGAGAATCACTACATAGTATAAAATAAAGTCGTCTCTTTTTCGTGTCTGTCACACTGTTTGTCTGTCTGTATGCTTAAATCTTTAAAATTACGCAACGGATTTTGATGCGGTTTTTTGTAATAGGTAGAGTGATTCAAGAGGAAGGTTTTTATGTAAAAAAAATCCCGAAATTCCCACGGGAACGGGCACAACGCGGGTAAAACCGCGGGGCGCTGCTAGTCAATTTATATGAAGGCAAAGTTTAGTCTTTTAAAAACTCATATTTTCTGTACTACTGTAATGACTTTGAAACAATCCTTGACTTTAGTAGCATAGCATGCTTTCTAATCATTAAGATATCTACTGTAGTACATTGCGTAACATGTCTATAGAAAAAGTTAATAGAAAATAATTTAAATGATATGCTTATTAAGAATAAATAATACAAAATTAGGGACGGTCTTTGCGTGATTTATGAACTAGCAGTTTACAGGATATCTATTTAATCAATCTATTTAATTAACTAACATTTAAAAATAATATTATGAACTAAAGATATTGTTATATTTTTTACATGCTGAAAATCAAAGATAAATGATGTCCCATAGCAAGATAAAATAATAGCTGATAAATTTTTTATTTCTAAACATTATTTCCTCCTCACTGTACTGATATCTTCAGTGAGGTGAAAGGCCTTTGCCCAGCAGTGGGACATTAAGGCACCATACATGCTGAATTACAATCTGAACACCCTACAGAATAGATGCTCAATATTGCAAAAAAAATTATGAGAACCACACCCATTCAGATTTTTCAGAATCTTAATTTTCACTATGATTTTTAAGAATGACTGACAAGCGTGCAGTCTGATTTTTCAGACATGTGTGAGGCAAAGGTTCTGAAATTCAGTTTCTTAATACAGAAAATGAATTCAGATTGAGATTCAGCATGTATAGTTGCGCCTAGGGGTGCTTTTCCATAGAAACAGAGTGGTGTGTAGACTGATTCACCAATCACAGCGCATTGAGATTGTCAAAGAACACATTAACATTGATAAAATATTTTCGTGATGCATTCTGATTGGTCAATTCAAAGCACACACACACACACACACACACACACACACACACACACACACACACACACACACACACACACACACACACACAACATAAACACACACTAAAAGCTTCATTTTCATCAGTATGGCAGCCACTTGTGTGGTCCAGCCCCTCGACCTGATCAAAACTCGGATGCAGCTCAGCGGAGGCAGCAAGTCCTCGTTCACGGTCGCCGGTGAAATAGTGTCGAGAGAAGGATTCGCCTCGCTGTACACTGGACTGTCTGCCGGCCTGCTGAGACAAGCTACTTACACTACAACCAGACTTGGAGTTTATAACTACCTGTTTGATGCTTATAAAGAGTAAGTATTCGTTTTATAGTATCTTTAAAGCTTGGTAATATGGCTTGTCTATACTTTGTCTATGCATCAATTCCTTCGGAATGATTCTTCAATAGTTAGACCATGTCGTTGGCCTTTAGATGGTCTAAAATCTCCGACACCAGGGTTGTCCACCGACCTATTCGAAATGAAGCTCAGTAATATGGCTTATCTATACAATTTGTGCTTCGGAAGTATATAGCATTAGGTCCCAGTTTATTTTCAATTGTTAAACCATGTCAGAGGCTTTTAGGTGGTGTAAAAGTTCGACATTTGAAATGAATGAATGAATATAATAAAGTTGAAGTTTGACTTTTGGTTTGTTTGCACTACCTTGGAACTACCAGTCGTACTTATATGACAATATATTTTTAAATTGAACAGCTTCATTCACAATGAAGGTTATAGAATACTTTATGTATCCCGAAATTCTTGCGGGAATAGGCGAAACAGGAGTAAAACCGCGGAGACGACTACTACTTTCAACTAAAGGGTCTACTCGGCCCGCGGGCTCAGACGACTACTACTTTCAACTAAAGGGTCTACTCGGCCCACGGGCATAGTCCGCCACTATATATCGCTTAAGGTACTATTCGGTAGGTTAGGGTTTTTTTTTTACAGAAAATTATGTCAAGTATATTGTAGTTAAATAAAAAATAAAAATAACCCTAACCTACCGAATAGTACCTACGCCCGCGGGCTGAGTTGACCCTTAAGCGATATATAGTGGTCGACTGAACCCGCGGGCTCAGTAAACCCTTTAGCGGTAGAGAGTGGTCGACTGAACCCGCGGGCTCAGTTGGCCAGACAGGTGGAACGACTCACCCACGCAAAAAATCGAAAGGGGTCATTCAGCCCGCGGGACGATTTTTATGTGGGATGAGATGACCATGAAGTCGAATATACGCTGCATTACGCTGCATTCTTTATAGCAGCACATTGTGACGGCTCGTAGTATCGCGCTGCGGATGTTTTCATTGTCCAGTGTTACACGACCGAACGTCAGAAGTCAGAAACATAAAAAAACAAGACTCGAGCATTGATAATACGTAGAGCAAATTAGAGCAATGAATGCGCTTCAAACGTGGTCCAAGGGTATTCATAATACGTCCCGTAAATAGGTGTCCAGTGTCTTTTCAAGGCCATAGTGGCCATAGTCAAGACGGGCTTAAAACCGGATTTAGCCTGAGGCACAAGCCTAGGACTCCCTAGCCTCACCTAAATAGAGGCTTCAGTGGCAAAATGCCAGGTGCCCAGAGTTCCTTAGTTTATTGGGCTCTGTAGGAGTGCAAATTGAGGTTTTTATAACATGCCTTTAGTCTAATAGTTCTATACTAATATTATAAAGCGGTAAAATTTGTAAGTTTGTTTGTTTGTATGTTCGAGCTAATCTCGGGAATTACCTGTCCGATTTGAATAATTCTTTTTGTAATGGATAGCCACATTCAACGGGAAGGTTATAGGCTACTTTTCATCCCGAATTCCCATGGGAACGGGCACAACGCGATAAAACCGCGGGGCGCTTCTAGTTTATTAATTATTATATAATAGAAAAATATTCACCTATTCCAGTGAGAAATTTGCAATAGAAAAGTAATGCAGGTTATGAAATAACTGTATTTTTTAAATAACCTTAAGTGTCCCAATGTTGGAAAGATCTACCCCTTCGATTTCCACTCATCTCAGTAATGGAATTGTTTTTAAAATATCTGAAATCTGAGTATGATGTGCTAATATAAAACCTAAATTACTGTAAAGTTCCATCATACTCGATACACCTGATAGTTTTCACGCGGGAGCCGACCGATGGTATCGTGTTAAATGGCTGATTAACTAATCCTTGGTTAGATTATCTCGCCTACGTACCTTTTGTTAATCATTTGAAGTGCATTTATATTATAACCAAGTTATGCTAAACGAACAGCGCCCCGAGGTTTTACCCGTATTGCACCAACTTTTATAATGATTATGTCATAAAAAAAAAGCAATTTTGTTTTGTCTTACAAACTTTTAGCTATCTGTCTGCCAATTTTCGTACAAATACTTTCAGTAGTTTTTGCGTGAAAGAGTAACAAACAAACATACATCGATATATTCTGCCAAACTTCAATCCTACTAATCTTATCCTACAAATATTATATATGCGAAAGTTTGTGAGGATGGATGTATGTATGTAGGTTTGTTACTCTATCACGCAAAAACTAGTAGACGGATTTGGACGAAACTTCTCAGTAATATAGGTTATATATCAGAATAACACATGGGATATATTTTATCCCGAAATTCCTGCTGGAACAGTAACAACGCAGGTAACATTGTGAGGCTAGTTTTCATAAAAATTCGATAAGTAGTTTTTGCGAGAAAGAGTAACAAACAAAAACATATATTCTTCTTCTTCATCGAGTGGATGGTCAACCTGACCAATCCTGGTGTCAGAGTTATTGAGTCGCCAAAAACTTATATGTTGTAGTAGCATTTAGTTATTCGACCGCCAGTCAAGATGTATCCAACGTTTATTCATCTATTTATCAGTTGCTATGTGTGGGAATAACGATGACGCAAACCAACGTCCATGATGAGAAGACAAACAAATGAAAGGGGAAAACACTTTATTACCCAGTCTATAGGTACAGGTTCGTCTATACTAATATAACATAGCTGGAGAGTTTGTTTTTGTTTTAACTCGCTCGGAAACTACCAATTTGAATGAAATCTTCGATTCGATAGCCACATTCAACGAGAAGGTTAAATATTACAATCTTAATGATTACTTTGATGAAAAGAGTGTATAAGTATATTTTGTTATGTTAGCCCTGATATGTATGCTATATTTTGTTCCTGTATTTTTATTTTATTACTAGCTGCGCCCCGCGGTTTCACTCGCGTTGTACCCGTTCCCGCGGGAATTTCGGGATGAAAAATAGATGTTGGCCGATTCTCAGACCTACTCAATATGCTCACAAAATTTCATGAGAATCGGTCGAGCCGTTTCGGAGGAGTACGCGAACGAACACTGTGACACGAGAATTTTATATATAAGATTTTATTAGATGCAACATTACTATTCATTCCTAAGTTAGTTTTTAAGTTCTTTTTTTTTAAATATTTTTAGTTTGCAGTGCCCTGACAGGGTGTGATGTATTTAGGTACATTATGGCAAATAAATAAATTTGAATTGAATTGAGTTAAAGGCTATTTTTCATCCCAAAATTCCACGAGAAAGGGAACGAGAAAGACCGTGAAGCGCTACTAGTTTTCTTAAATATATTTTTCACTTTTCCTAAATAATCATTTAACGAATGAGTAAGGCGAAAATTGGTCAAACCATTACAAAATCTTTCGTATTTTTAGTATAATAACTCCATCAATCAATCTCGTGATCTCATGAAAGGTTACGTATGTAGCATTACTTTCCTTTCCTATCAAAGGAAAAATTACGTTCTGTTTGTTATGATTAATCATTTTATCACTAATTATATGTGACTAGCCGCGCCCTCGGTTTCACTCGCATTGTACCAGTTCCCGCGGGAATTTCGCGATAAAAAAGTAGCCTATGTCCTTTCTCAGGCTCTGGACTGAGTACCAAATTTCATTAAAATCGGTTCAGTAGTTTTGGCGTGAAAGCGTGACAGTTTGTGATTGATGTTTTAAACTTTTAGTTTTTTTTAGGATAAACGGAGATATTTTATTAGAAACCATGTCATCGAATTTAATGACAATAAAACTGCATTCATGATTTTTTGAAAATAGCTTGCTATGCCCGGGAATCGAACCGGCCAAAATGTGAAAAAATAACATGCCACCCTGTATAGTCTTCTCTATTATACAAGTCTTAGTATCAAGTAAATGCTATTGACCTGTGTTATTTCAATATGATAAGGTATTGTATGATAATGATTAAACAAACACTGGACTTTACTCCAATAATGAACGTTAATACAACTCATTAAGATTGCTTATTGTATAATTAAGTGCACTTTGATAGTTATGTAATAGTAAGCCAAGCAATATTAAACCTTGTGAAATACAGAATAGAGAAACTAGTTGAATGTAAGGTACACTATAATAAAATTGTAGACAAGGTTAAATTAAAAATGTTTTCATCCATGTTTTATTTCAGTTTAGAGGGCAGATAGAGTAAATATAGCTGGACTTATTTTAATAAAATAACGTTGGTTTTGTTAGATATGAGTACAGAGACCTTCAAAGCAAATGAAGGTGTTATAATGAACTAGCCGCGCCCCGCGTTGTTCCGCGGGTTCGCGCAGGAATTTCAGGATAAAATGTATCCCATATGTTATTCTGATGTATAACCTATATTACTGTAAAGTTTCATCCAAATCCGTCAAGTAGTTTTTGCGTGAAAGAGTAACAAACATACATCCATCCATCCATCCATCCATCCTCACCAACTTTGGCATTTATTAGTATTATAATAAGTACGTTGTATAATAAGTAATTTATCTATTTACCAAGTTACTCAGTGAACAATGCATCGTTAGCTGTAGAATACTCAAACATTTCGCTTTGTATTCGTAATAATACGTTCTTTGTAAAAGCGATAAGTATTATATTACATGTCTGTAAGTACCTCGATAGTGAGTCAGATACTTGTAAGAAATTTCACTGTGTACTTGTAAAGGGGAATTTTTGATTCTATTAGGTATAATGATACAGAATGATACAGAATAACACACATAATACTTTTTATACACGATTCATGGCATTAGGGCAGATACACCAATAAAATTTCCATAGGATTCTCCTTAAAATTCTCATATAAATCCTCCTGAAATTCCCATACAAAACATCTTAAAATTCCCATACGAATTCCCTCAAAGTTCCATTTTGAATCCCCTTAAACTTCCATACGAATGTCCTTAAAATTCCCACACGAATCTCCTTAAAATTTCCCACATGAATCCCTCTAAAATTTCCACACGAATCTCCTCAAAATTCCCACATATAAACCCATAAATATCCTTTAAAATTCCCATACGAAAACCCCTAAAATTCTCATACCAATCCCCCCAAGATTTCCATATGAATTCCCTTAAAATTCTTTTGTATCTTTCAGGCGCAACAAGGGCACGGCGCCCGGTTTCGCCACCAAGACCCTGTTGGGTGTAGCCGCGGGCTCCATCGGCGCGTTCGGAGGCACCCCGGCGGAGGTAGCGCTCATCAGGATGACGGCAGACGGGAGACTGCCCAAGGAACAGAGGAGGAACTACAAGAATGTCGCTGATGCATTGATCAGGTTAGTGAAGTCGATTTCTGTGGATACAACAAGACATATCTTAAGGATTTGTGAGTCTGCTCTCTGGTACTCTGTTGTTTTGTCTCTTTTGCTCTTCGGAAAATTGCGTATGTCAGAAAGTTACAAACCATTTGATAGCTAAAATGTTCTTTCTCTCTCATCGACAAGAGCCCAGTTCTTAAGTTTAAAGATTAAACTTAAGAACTGGGCTCTTGTCGATGAAGTTCTTTCCACTTTTCTCTATCATCTGTCATTCTCTTCAGCTCTTGGTACGACACGACTTTTGCTATTTCCTTGTGTTAAAATGTTCCTTATACGCGTTTATAAATATTGCCCTTATTGTATCCAGCCGGACAATGACAATGAATCCTATTTTTTACTGCTGACACATGTTCGAAGTTTTATTTTCAAAGGAATCACTTTTTGGCGATAGGCTTGGCTAGAGTCGAAATAATACATTTTAGTAATATTTCGAGTTTAGCCAAGATTTTTGATATTGCTCTTTACTGTCGATTAAATTTTGTCCGATTTTAAGGGTGCTGTACCACAAATGCTCTGTAATGCAACTTTTATCCATTAATCATATCAAATAGAATATAGCAACATAACATAGATCCATACCATAGAGTCTATGCTATGGATCTATGGTATGTTACATACCATTCCATCTATGGTCTATGGCATAGAGCATAGATGGAAAGGTTACCTATGGTGGTTGTAGATTGGACACCTATCCTACCTATTGAAATGGAATAAGCAGAGAACGGCTTGTGAACTTGGCCATGCACCAAAGAATTGTAAATGTATTATGCATCTTAAAATATGAAGGAAACACTGTATTGTAAACAACACCCACTTGGTTTCAGGAACTATATTTAGATACTAAATAAACCCAATATATATTACGCAAGCCACTTCTTCAGGTGATGTAAAACTTGTGACGAAACATACATACAAAGTATTATATTTAACTTTTGACTGCGCAATCTTATAAACAAAATGATACATTTAGGTCACATGTCAAGGATTGCATAAAACTCGCGTATCATACGATAAAATATGGTCCGAGAGTCAATTAAGTATCCTTCAAGCAATTTATTACTGGAAGAGTGACTAAAAGTCTAGGGGGAGGGGAACGGAGTGGGGGAATGTAAGTTCCCACTTTTGAGTTCTTCGCAAATAATTTTGAAACAGTGCGTCGTAGAGAAATACGTCGTAATGAAAGCTTATTACATTTTCATCAACTCCTTACCCTATACACATTTTTCGAATATCCTTCCATTTTCAAACATGCTCCTAAAATGTAAAATTTATTTTAAAAAAACGCTCCTTTTATGAGCCAAAACAATATAATTAAATGTGGCCAGTGTTTGTGCTGATATCTTACGTGAGTTGAGAGGCCTTTGTCCAGCAGTGGGATATTAAAGGCTAAGGGCCTTATCTTATTCATAAACGCATAATAACAGCATCTAATATCAGTTATTAAATGGTTTGTCCCTTTCTGGCACACGCTATTTTTTTAAGTGTAAAAGAGACAAAACACTTCATAACAGTATTTTAGTTAAATGGCGTTTATAAAGAAAGCGGTAACACTTTACTTAAACTTTTTTCTGTGAATATTTCAGGATAGTTCGCGAGGAAGGCGTGTTGAAGCTGTGGCGCGGCGCCACTCCCACCGTCGCCCGAGCGATGGTTGTCAACGCAGCACAGCTCAGTACTTACTCACAGGTACACACACCTTATAGATATATTACCTGTTCCCTGCGGTTTGACCTTAAGGAGCTTAAGGAAGCGGTTCCATAGGAGAGGAGCGGTCATAATCATAATGTATGACTAAAATATTTTGACAATGTCATTGCCTTGTTTGACAATTTCAATGTATTGTGATTGGTCGATTGAGCTCTTCCGCACGCACTCTAATGGAACGCCCTTGGCTATTTACATCGCCAAAATCAGTCAAAGACGTGTATCAAATTTCATCGAAATGAACCCCTGAGTATTAAAAACACTTCCTACCTGTACTAATTTTATAAAGAGGTAGGTTATTGCTCAATAAAAATTTTGGGCTTGACCCCACAGAACCTTAGAAAATAACGTAAATTTTCACACTAGCGCCATCTATAAATCGCGGATGGAACCTCCGCACGATATAGCTACTAGGTTACCCTACTATAGTCTTTTTTTTTATAAAACAATACTAATTTCCCCTGAATTTCTTCCAGGCTCGTGAAATGTTCGTGAAATACATGTCGGAGGGTATTCTGCTACATTTCTGTGCCTCTATGGTCTCTGGGCTGATCACCACCATCGCCTCTATGCCTGTGGATATTATTAAAACTAGGTAAGTCTAAAATCCATTTAGATTGCATTAAAAATATATATATATATACATTACCTATTAATATTTTGTGAAAATTATTTTTTTATACAATTTTATTTTTCAATCGTCCGCTAAGCGAACTCAGCGCGCGAAATATTAATTCTCACACTAAGGGTGCCTGTCCATTGATGCGGAGTGAGGCTGCGGAGTGGAGAAACGGACAAATATAAACCATTGCATAAAATCTCCGGTCAGATATTTTATGCAATCCCATTGGTTAATATTAAAACCAGGCTCTGTACAATAAACTGTTCTCTACTAAAGTGCGGTCGCGAAGCAGAAAGAATGTCGTCCATTGACCTTTATCTATTTGTCTCTGTCACTCGTACACAATAGTATTGCCGTTTCACTCTGCCAACGCATTGTGGCGAGTGAGACAGTAATATTATTGAGTACTAGTGAAAGAGACAGATAGATAAAGTCAACAGTAGCCTCCGTTGTACGTAAGTTCCCGTTTAAATAAATAATAAGATTTTTTCCTGATTGGCGACCGTACTTTACTATAAACTAAATGAGTACACAGTTATTGCATCATAAATCTGATCTGAAATTTGACTAAGCTATGTAAGCTCATTGCGATTGTTAAGCAATGTGTAGCTCGACCCCTACTAGGATGGGTGGCCGTTAGTTTTCGCATTTCTATATGAGCAATACCGTGCTTCGGAGCGCACGTTAAATTGTCGGTCCCGGTTGTTGCAATCGTTAAACCATGTCGGAGGGATTTTGGCGGTCTAAAAACTCCGACACTAGGGTTACTGACTTTAAGGTCAGTACTCACATACGGTATTACTCGATCGAGCTAAACTGTCGAGTAAAACTCATGGCATGGGCTTTCGTCCACACATTGAGCATTGATCTATCGAGTGAGGCGCGCCGTTCAGTATTCACCGAACCGTTCGAGCCAAAGGATGTCTGTGCAACAAAGGATGTCTCTAAAAACACGTGTTTCAATCACGATAAACAATACCAGACTGACGCTCGCCTCGCGCCACTCGCAGTCACGTACACACGTTCGAGTCAAGATTGACGGCTCGCTTCGAGTAGGTTCGAAGGAAATTACTTTCATTTAATTCCATCGAGCCGGCTCTGTGCGAGCCTTCGAGCTGTGAGTTTTGCGGTCCACACGTTGATTTTTACTCGACTTCGAGTAAAACTATCGAGTAATACCGTATGTGAGTACTGACCTTTACACCATAAATCTCTTTTCAGAATCCAAAACGCGGCCAAAGGGGAGAGTCAACTCGGTGTAGTAACGAACCTACTTCGCAACGAAGGAGTACTATCTCTTTGGAAAGGTTTCCTGCCATACTACGCCCGTCTCGGACCCCACACGGTCTTAACGTTCATATTCTTAGAGCAAATGAATGCAGCTTACTTCAAATACACTCCAAATGAAAATAAAATCTGAACCAACACACAAAGGTACGTTCGATGACGCGAGTTAATTTAATTTTAGCGCCATCTATTGGTAACTTTTTGAATTATATAAAACTTTTTTAACGCCATTTTGTAACTAGATCTGGTATCAAACTGTTGGCGATAGATGGCGCTATTTTCGCTTTAGTTTCTATCTGATTATGTTTTTCAAAGTTTATTTAATTAAAGTTCATTAATAAGAGCGCATTGCTATGTTTTAGTACAAAATATAGCTGTCTCGCTTCTTTTACATATAAAAAACGAGACAACTTGTTTTATCTGTATCATTAGAAAACAGCTTTTATCGCTACCATTATAAAGGTTAATTTTGTTTGTGTATAAGTGAATCAATTGAACGAACGAATTACTCCAATCAACCAAAGTGCCTACTGTATATAATATAATGGGTATTTTGTAAGATATGTAAATAAATGAATTTATATGTATGTAGTATGTATACAGTACAAATTGTGACTTTTTAGTCAGTAGTGAGTTATTGTCAACCAGTTAAAACTAGATAAGTCCGCATAGGTCTGGAATAAACTAGACAAAATCTTTATCTAAAGTCTTGAGGTAAAAGTCTTATCTTTTTTAAGAAGGTATTTGACTAAACCTATATATCTCTCTTTATAAGGTAGAGCTATCTCTTTAAGACTCTATCTTAGGAAAAGATAGATCTTAAGATAGCGGAACAAAACTAACAAATATGTTATTTTGAAAGAGAATTCTCCATAAATAAATTTATTTTGGTGCTCATTGTTTAATTAAAATATGTATATTTATATTATTTGCCAAATCCGCTAAAATTATTTATTTATTTATTTACCTATTTTCATTATCTTTCAATCTAATTGAGTGGAATATTGGACCTTTCATTACATTTCCATATTTTAAGGTTAATAAAAAAATTATTTAGTTAAGCAGAGCTTATTTTTTGTATTTGTGAGTTTATTTTTGCAAAAAAAATTAATTATATTAAAATAATTAAATTTTGAGTTTGTGACGGAAAGAAAATTTATACTGTTTGTAAAAAAAGTTTTTGAGATTAGAAATGAAATTTCGTTTAAAAAAACAATTGGTTGTCATTGATAAAGCACAAATATAAAGGTTATAGATGCATTTTAGATCTTGATGTGTTCTATTTAGGTTTATAATCGTTTGTAGAGTAATATCCATAGATACATGTTGATTACGTGCGTATACGCATATTCATAGTACGTTGTACTTATTTAGTGACCCGTTTGAATAGTTTGAATGAGTTGTGTCATATCCTAGTGACATAACTATTAAGCTTTTATTTATAAAAAAATATATATTTCCAGAAGCACTTTATTATTTGTGACTAATTTCGATGTTGTTAGGTTAATAAATGATTGTTTTATATATCTTTCGTTTTATTATTACCTGGCTATGTGATTGTTTCCTGATATTGTTACCTGCCCGGCAAGCATATAAACGAAGACATATGTCTCTACTCTACCCGATAGATTTGTTACCACTAATATATTGCCTAATAATTCAACGTTGCAACATCGGATTCATTCATTCATTTCGACTGGTTTCATTCTACTTACTTTGTTATGATTGGCTGAATATTGTATGACAATGACATGTTTGACACTTTTTCAATGCATTTAGTCTTCACTTGAGATGTTGCATGTATATATAGTGAAGTTTGTCTAATAAGAAAAGATAAAACTAGTCTTCAGTTGTATGCTTGCCCCGCTGCCTTTTTGTGTATTTAATAATTAATGTTTATTTTCCTGTATAACTGAAAGACATTGTTTTCACAGTATTGTTTTTCTTTTACAGATATGAAGTTATTTATTTTTTGAGCAAAATTTACATGAACATTTTATGTCATAAATTTATTTATTTTATTACTAAATAAATGCTCAAACGACATTAAACATCACTGAAAGGAATAAACAAGAAAGAAAACAATATAAAGAGTTAATTTCATTTTTATTAAAACTCAGAATTTTGCGACTTTAACATGAATGTATTTAAACGTTCAAGTTGTAACAATCATACATGAGATCACAGAGTATAGTATACCCTGGCGAATCAACCAGGCTTACTCATAAAATGGCAAATTTTATAAAAAATTACCACTAATTACGAAAAAGTTGATCAGAATAGCCAAGAACGCAAAGAGGTATAAAAAAATTGACGCTACCAAATTTTTAAGTATTTTTTTTGATAATTTTTTAAGTTAGTAAACGAAAATTGGCGTAATAAGAACAATTGTATAAAAATGATGTCTCAATAATGGTTTATTTTATGAGTAAGCTGGTAGATGAATAAAACTTTGCCATTTTTAACTCAAAACGTTACTGGTAACAATATTTGAATTTCTATTCATATATGAATCAATTATGATCACCGAAGCAGCCCAATGTCATGCCATAATAAAAAATATGGTTATCCGACTGCGGCGTAGAAAAATAGTACTTATTCCTGTAAGGCTAAGATGCACGCCAAGACAGGATCTGTCTAAGTTGTTCTCTTCTTTAAAGATAAGACATTTATCTATCCATTTCTATAAAAAGAGAAGAGGAATTGTCTTTGCCGTGTCTTATCCTTACTTGCCACCTAGTACAACGAACTGAGAGAGGGCGACAAGATATCATAAATACTGAGTGAAGATTGGTGGAATTATGTATGGAAAACTCTTATTTTAAATAATCTACTAATCAACACACAGTATTTATCTTATCATGTCTTATCAGTATCTTGTCGTGTCGCCGGCTGCCACCTTCGTTGTGCTAGACGAGCTGGTTTCCTAACAATTCTTCAATTAATTTTTCAATTCGTTTCTTTAATAAAAAATGGCAAAGTTTCACACAAATGTCCAAGATTTTCTTGTGTATTTGAATGTAATTCTTACACGCTGCGTAGAGTAAATTAAACATTATTTCATACTTTGTACTCTCACTGGTTTTTTTCACGAATTATTTTGTTAACACAACCAAAGGAGCGCTTTGAAGAGCTGTGATCCTTAGCACCATCGTACGGGTTAGAAATGACTGACGAACTGTTGATGATCTATCTATACTCGTGTTATAACGTAATCAAACCTCTGTCCAGCAAAAGAATGAACAAAATGTTCTTTTGGGTATAGGAGACTATGGTGCCCAGCTATGAACCCAATATCATGAATTATTTATACTACTTTCTATGACTAAACCTGAATATTTCGTTATAATTTACTTATTTAAACTTTTCTTTAGGCTATGTTATATCCCAATTTTCTAAGGATAATTAAATTTCAAGTTGCGACAAAAAGGTAATCGCTAGATACATATATAATTGTATCAGTAAAACAGAACGATAAAATATTAAATTATAATAGGCACTTCTAGGTCTAATATTATGTATTTTCTATGGTGCATGTATCAAAAGGGGTTTTCCTATAAAAGGTTTATAAACGGCCGTGAAAAGGAAATTGTATTGTATAGAAGACAGCTACCTAAAATTATTTTAAAGATAAGTATAAAAATGTACTATTTGTATTATGCGGTGTGGTGAAAAGTTGACGTAACTTTCCTTTTAAAATATTGTACAGATATTGTCAGCACTAACTAAGTATATATGTTGGACTGCAGCGCCTCTGGCAGAAAAACTGGTGAACTAAACTACTAGCATGTAAAAACAACTATTTCAAAAATCCGTTGGTTTTCAAAATTATTAAGTATTATAATGTAACTGCATTGCGATAAAGTAAATATTAATTGGAATATGTTTAAATCAACAGCATTGTCGTCATTTCCAAACACGACTACGATATTACATTTTTACAACACAGTGAGAGACTTCATATTTTGAAACTTTTCCATCAATACAAAAACACTACTCTAATAATTAAAGCGTCATTAAAAATGGCTTTGCCATGTCAATAATTATTTTTTCCTTCACATATCAAATCGCGAACCAAATATATATTCTGCTAACATTTCCGGACCGAAACAAAGCCAATATGTTATTCTACAAAAACATATATACACAATTAAAATACTAATTTTCGCCAAGCTAAAACATAGCACCGATATTTTAACATTTAACCGTAGAGACAGAAAAGTTTCAATGTTTAGAGAAAACTTATAGAATAGGTTCGGCGCGAGCGCCAGGTGACCCATGGGCCGCGGCTTCCCGCGACTCCCGCGAGAGACCGCGTGTCGGGGACCGCCACGCCCCATAATACTTCAATGCAATAATAAATTAATTATTCTTACACGCTTACAAATACATATATTATGAATATACATACTTAAATTATTAGTAAGTAAATGGTAATTATTTCTTCAAAATTTCTCTGACTAGAGATATTAAAATCTAAATACTAAAAATTAATATTTATAATCTATATAACGACTAACTACAGAACATAGCACTCATTTAAGGAAAATTAATTAACTTTTTTATACAATTTGAGCTTTGCCAAAATCACTTTGTTGTGAAATCTGATTTCACAATTTGCTATCGAATGTTGCCGGGCTGTGTTGTCGTGCTCGGGCCCAGCTCCGCAGGAGTTTGGCTTACCTAAAGGTAAAATAGCAGCGATAGAAAAAGTTGCCTCAAGTGTCATTTTAAACAATCATACCTTTTTACACTTTACAGTGGTCTGTCCAGAGAGAACTTATTTTAATAGACCATGCCTCGGCCATAAAAATGTCTTTTAGAATAAAAAAAACAAAGAAGCAACATCTTGAGGCACTTAAAACCGTACCTACATAATAAAATTAAATAAAAATAACATTCTAATCAATATTGCTCAGTCAATCAGTTATATGCACTAAATACAAAATGCACTGTTACTGGCAAAGTAGAAAAACATCATATTGTGTAGAATGGAAGCCGTCCGTACTTAGAGGTAAGTGGCGCCATCTGTCGACGCCTCACACTGATTAGGTAACAAGATCACTCCTAACTTAGCCACAAAGCGGCTCTCCATCTACGAAATCAATACTTAGCGTATCGATACAGCACAATTCATTAATATTGCAGCAATTAAACATAAGTTGTGATGATGAGTGAATGAAACAGCGGTCTACCTTCAACCTTATTACATTAGTAGAACAACCACTTAAGGCAATTTTAGAAAATAACCAAAATTAGGCAGTGACACATTCACCTTAGACAATTTAAAAATTATTGCTCACAGTTTAGAAACGTTGAATCTAAACAAAAGTTAGCTTTTTACATTAATAAGATTTTTTCCCTATTTTAGCCCAATATACTTTTTATTTACAATGAGGTAGACAGTGGGAGATATCCCATAAATATAGATAATTTTGTTGGCCTGAATACTAATGTATACAAATCCTAGCTTAAAGTTTATTGCTACGCTACGCCGGCATTACTTTACACCTACTCTCGGCTCGTAACAATAAATGCACCTATCTTATCAAAAACAGCTTTCCTTTATACAATATTTCACACGTCCATCAATAGATGGCGCTGTCCCCAATCGTCGTAGTTCCGATAAGACAGGTGGTGGCGCGCGCGTCGCTTCAATACACCGCTATCATTCTGCCTCTACGACAATTTGGCGATGTTTACAATTTTAGTAATGTAAACTCACTAATATCGAATGAAGTCACAGTATCGTACAACCATTGTGGAGGCGGCTGGAGCGCCCGCGGACTCGTGTCGCTGAACGTGTTCATTATTTGGTATGGATGAGGTTTATACAGAGTTATTTAAACAATACTATTTAAAACATATACAGAGTGTAAAACAACGTAATACTTCATAATTGTACCTGGTTCGATCAACTTAATGTATTATATTCGCTTAGGTGTATGTAATGTACTGTACAGTAAACGTAGACATGTGAACAAAAAAAACTCTTAAAAATAACCCTGTATAAATTATGCTTATTGTTGTTACTTTAATAACTATTCTATGTAATTTAACGTGAGTATTAACGATTAGGTATCGAAAGCACAGACTGAGGTCACGCGACAGGTAACGGAGAGATACCTTACAGAATGGCACACCGAGGATATAAGAGAAGTATATCGTACAAAAGACTATTTCGTAAGTGTACTTGATATGATAGGGGGTGGTCAACAGGGGGGCGTGGTGCGGGCGGCGAGCGCGGCCTCGCGGCGGTCGAGGCTGGCCTCGCGGCGGCGCAGCGCGGCCTCGCGCGCGTCCAGGCGGCGCGCGCGCTCCGCCAGCCGCGCCTCCGCCTCGGCCAGCCGCGCCAGCGCCGCGTCGCCCGCCGGCGCGGGGGACGTGGACGACGACACGTCGTCCACCTCGGCGCTCACGGGCTTCAGCGCCACGTTAGGCTGCAGGTCGCGCTCGAAGGCGGCGGTGTAGTCCGCCACGCGCACCACCTTGTCGGGGTGCTGCAGCGCCGGCTCGCGCTTGCCCCACGGCCGGAAGGCGGACAGCGCGCGGTACTGCGCGTACGGGTCCACCACCACGTAGTTGAACTCCTCGCTGCGCACCTTCTTGGGCGGGGACTCGGGGGGCTCCGGCTTGCACACCACGGCTTCCACCACCTGCAATGAAATCAAACAATCAATCACTCATTTGTTATTACAGTGTGTTATTTATTAGCGTAGGTATATCAGGACTACAAATGATGCTGTTACTCCCAAGTTTTGGGCTGGTTTAATTTAACGCGAATTCCACACAAAAAAGAAAAGTATATGAGATACACTATCAATAAGGGATCTTACAGTTATTATATTAAGGTACTTGTACTACTAAGTTTCTTTGGGTAAAGAACAAATGGTGTAGAAAAGTGAACAAGTATCCTATACTAGTAGGAAAGTGAATAACTGATCCATCTTGTAATATTATTTCGATAAAAATGTATCAATGAACGACATCTACAACTTAGTTTTCAATACAATTTGTGTTTTCTAATGCTTGTTCCACAAATCAAAACAGTAAGTATGAACAATCAAAGGATGTACGAGTACAACTGTGCGTATTTGAATTAAACTCTTTTGAATGGATGTGAATGAAAATCGGTTAAGAACGTGTACCTATAGTGTAGTATACCATTCATGGGAATGATTTTTGTATGGCATTCTCATTTATAAAAGCAGGGCATTACACAAACCAATTATACACCATACTGGAAACATACTTCAGATATAACCCTGCCTTTTAATACTTAATCCTTTTAAAATAAAATATAATGAGTATCCGACCTAACTCGTAAAAAATACATAACATAACCCTACTTTTAAGTTTCGCCGCAGTCAGCTAAAAACAAAATGGTAGCCGTCCTAGGCAAATTAAATTTAAATGAAACGAACAATAAACTGAATAGTTGCGATGTTTATCGTGCCATTACCACAGGTTGTCGCAAATGATCTGATAATTATTAACATGTGGATAGATCTACAGATATACCGTCAGGTAGTCAGGTAACTAATAGTGATAGATCATATTCGCTTGCATTTGGATTTTATATGTTATGTGGTATACCTATATTATTGCAAGATTTTTGTAGGTAGGTGTATTGTAGTGCATTAAAAGAAGATGATATGTTTATAATTAGTTATCTAGGTATATTAAACTATAAAAAGAAAAAAAACTAAACACCCTTACATAGTGTGTTTCACATACTCGTATGATACTCTTGGGTTAAAGCTTATCAAATAAACAAATAGATATTAGAAAGAAGAAAAACAAGGAAATACACAAAAAACAAAGGCACATAAGAAAAGATATTCCTAACTATTATTATCCATAATTCAGTGATATCGAAGTATTTTCTTCGAAAGATTTAATTGTTATTAACTATAACCCAATTAGATATCATTGTATGTACGCATGTCGAACAAAGTGCGTCAATATTCTTAGCGACGTAATGTGGAGATAATTAGGTCCGTGTTATAATACGCTATTGTTAAATAGAGATATAATGTTGAAATCATCTTATTCTAACATAGCTATTGTAACACACAGTACCACGATGTGTCTGTCTGTATGTTCGCGAAAATCTTATAACTGTATTTTTGTATCTACCAATTGAGAGAGTGATTGATTTAGATACTCATATTCCGAAATTCCTATAAAAACAGGTAAGGAAGCTCAAGTAGGTTGGCGGCCAACTCTGGTGTCGGAGTTTTTAGACCTCCTAATGGCCTCGGACATGGTCTAACGATTGGAACAAACGGGACCGACTGCTTAACGTGCGCTCCGAACCACGGTAGAGCTCACATAGAAATGCCACCATCGGCCACCAATCTAAAGAAGTAAAACCATGCAGTTTTCGTACAAATATCAAATATCACAACAAACCAAATTGAAACAAGCAATGTTTTCAAAACGTTGAAATTCTTACGCCTAATTGTTTTTATTTTCATTCATTCTTCGCTTACATAAATCCACTAAAATTGTGAAGAATAGAATACAATCAAGTAATGTAACCTCGGCAAGTTACAGAGGCATTCATAATAGGGGGAGACACATTAGCATGCTACTTCTACTTAAATAGGGCTGCAAGATAGGTCTTTATGTCGAGAAAGAGGGCATCCCTCTATATAAAACGCCGCGCCGTATACTTTGCGAAAAGCCAACGCCTCGCTCGATGTAACGCGTAATATTTATACAACCTTATTTTATTGAAAATCCTAACAGCTTAAAAATGTTAGTAACAGTTAGTTTGAAAAACGTTATTATTTTATGCGATGGCACCATTTTGAGTGGCGAATTGCCGCCCTGCGCGTTCTTGTGTTACGTAATGCAGGTGTGTGTGGTGTGGGGCGGCCGCCCCCGGGGGCAGACGCCGGGCGGGGCGGGCGGGGGCGCGGGTCGGATGTAGGTCGCAGACAACACCCAGACACCGCCCCCACCCCACACGCGCCCGTTCAATTTGTTTACCGATCCCGAACGCGTTTTCGGCCCGAACAGCTGTTTAAGAAACCGTACGATTGACGGATTATCACTCGTCTCACGATTATCCGCGTACCATCACTGATGCCGTCAATATGACCTCGGCTTTAGTGACAATATCATGTACTAAGTACATCTAGATTCTAGATAGAGTCGTCGGTCTCAACGTCTCTATTTAATTAAGCCAAGTATTTTAACAGGCAGCGTAACGAGAGAGTTAAGAACCGTTTTATCATCAAGTTAATCATGAACCATATAAAGGAGGCGGAGGCATTACATGGCGATATTCAACGGCCGGAGCCCGGAGATAACGCTCACAGTTTTAGTGTCCACATTCGTCTGCGCATATTGTTAGAGGAGTGTAGGCCGTATGTGGGGAGGGGGGAAGGGCTGCGGCGCGGCGAAAACACTACCTCGAAAACAATGTCTGTAATGAGAGAACGGCGGGGGTCCGTCGAGACTCATCTGCGGAGCGTGTCTGCGGGGCGCGGGCCCCGGGCGCGGCGCGGGGCCCGCGCCCCCCACTGGGTCAATGGGCTGGCTAGGTTCAAGTAGCAGCGGGCGCGTGGGCGCGGACTAACATTTCGGCCTACTTGCAATTTGCCTGTGTTTTTTCTGGCACGTGCTCACATTTTGCGTCCTACGTTATGTTTCCTGACTATACACGACGGTAATGGCTTGTACGCATGAGATATGTTAACTAAACAACTCGGGAGAGCCGACACGGACTTATTACTGGCCGTGTTACCTCAGGGTCTGTAATCTAAAGTCTTAGATGCTGCGATAACGTTCAGAGCTCCGAGAACAAAATCAGGTTGAATTACAGAGCCGGTCGGCAGCCATGTTGCAAATTTATGGGGTGTGATCGTCAGCAGAACATAAAGTAGTTTTCTCTTGTATAATGCGCGTGTGAGGGCCATAATGTCATTTTTGGCAGATCCTAAGCTGAGTCAGTAGGGGATGGAATGAATTACCGCAAGTGTCCACTCGATGCAGAATCGTGTTTTTCTGAAAGAAACTGTTTTTGTTACGTTTCAAAAACACATTTGTATAATGCGAACGTTTTAAGAAGAAAAATATTATTATTTTCTTCGTAATTTTCTGACAATGTCTGCGGGTTATGGAAACTTCTGCTCTCATAGGATGTGATATAAGAATTGTTTTATAATAATTATACAACGTTTGAATCGTATTGATATAATAAAGGTATGTTGTCATTGGATACAATTCACACCAGAACTGGAAACTTGAAGGATTTATTCTGATTGGATAACTAGAAGCCAACGCTTAGATAAACTCCGGATAAAACTAGCATGTTTGCTGTGAAGGCTGTGCGATTATAGTGTGGGATTTAAATATTTAATCTACGGGTAGTTAAAGTTGCTTGACGAAAATATCAGCTGTTTATACTTAGTAGAGTAGATCGGTAGGTGTACGGTGTATTCTTGTTAGCAATACTTATACACGATAATTACCAGCCCTTTCAGAGTTTTATGCAAATTTCGTTAAAATATGGATTCTATGGCCCTCATCTATAGCAAAATCCTCTGGGAATGTACCAAAGGACAAAAGACATCTGCTATAGTTTTAGTTATAAGGTAAGACTGGAATCACTAAAACTTTAGCCTCTAAGGAAATATGTAATTGTCTTTAGGAAGAAATAGGTGTAGGTCTGTATTAAATTTACGGATAAGACAGATTTATGATAAATTTATATAATTCTACTTAATTCATGATAACAAAGAAATAGATAAAAACGTAACGCTGTCTTGAAAATCATTACGTCTCTACGACTGAGCAAAATGTTGGCTGCCAGTCTTGTCTTGATACACGTAAAAATATCGTATTACGCAAGTTGCCGACGCATCGCACCCCCGAGGGTAGACGGGCACCCTCCAGCCCCAAGGTCAACCCAAAGTCTACAACCCTCTGCCAAACAACAACCAACCTTATCCCCTACTAACAATGTAGCACTTTCATTGATCCCTAACCCACATACAACAGTACTCCAAACACTATCCTCAGTGAATGACATAAAGTCGAGTTTCGTTTGCGAATGTAAATATCGATGTGAGTCCTATCGTAGTCTGTATGTGAAGTAATCAATGGGTCCAGGTTGGTTTCGTATGAATTATGTATTGGATGGAACGCGTTTCATGACACTTTACAAGAAAAACATATTTCGTTTTGTTGACGGAAAAGATATCGTCTCCATATCATAAATTCACGATAATCTACACGTACATCAAAACTCAGTTATTAAAATCAGACACCTATAGCACGAAGTATATACGAAACTCATATGCGATTCTAATTGCAAAATACTGTTTGCGCAAAGCTTTAAGCACATGTAAGTCGGCGCCAGTTTTTGTAGCTTTAAACCCGGACAGAGCTTTTGATTGAACACGCCATGATATGAAAAACATAACTTTGAAAGTATTCCCTGGCATTTGATCCAAGCTTATTAAACGTAGTAGGTAATATTAGGCGATTATGTAAAGTTGCAGGACAAAAGTTTTATCCTATCCTGTAATGTCCTTCTGAAGGGCAAATGCAATGAAAAGGCCCCAGAAGAATATAGTTGACAAGCCCGTTGGCACAGTAGCAGTGGGAGCGCTTACTATGTCAGGGGTTGCGGGTACGATTCCCACCCGGAGACAACAATATGTGCAAACATTGTTGTTGGCGACGACGTCTGGGTGTCAATTACAAATATTCTTCTAAAGTACTGGGTATGTATTATGTAGCTCTTGTATTATGAGATTCCATAATACAAGCTCAGGTTACTTTGGGTCTAATTAACCGTGTGTGAGAATTCGTCCGGGTATTTTATATTTTAATGGTGGCCCTTTTCACATTACTATATCAGGAAGTTAAGTTTTAATAAACATTCTTAAATTTTGTTAACATCACTAGTGATATATAGCCCCCAATTCATTCATTCATTTCGAGAAGGTTAGTGGTCAACCCTGGTGTCGCAACCCTGGAGTTTTAAGACCGCCCAAAGGCCTCCGACATGGTCTAACGATTGAAACAACCGGGACTGACTGCTTAACGTGCCCTCCGAAGCACGGAGCGGTCAGACCGAAAGGCCACCATCGGCCACCCATCCAAGTAAGGGTCGAGCTGCGCGTTGTCTAACAATCGCAATGATCAAACTACGCCACGAGTTCTACATAGCTCGTAATAATCACCTCTAGTTAATAATGTAACTGTGGTTACCATTTCATCCCACGGCTGGCCATTGGACCAAGCCAAATCCGATCCAGCCCAGTGGTGCGCAACTAATCCTGCTTCTCAATCAACCGGTTACAGATGATCCGATGTTGCGCCTTGTTGGGCGTGAACATTACTAGCTCTTGGATACTGTCGAGCGCAGATCAGAAGCTGTTACCACAGCTAATTTACTATATTAGGTATATAGTGCTATATAGTATACTAGCAGCGCCCCGCGGTTTTAACCGCGTTGTGCCCGTTCCCGTGGGAATTTCGGGAATTTTTTTACATAAAAACCTTCCTCTTGAATCACTCTACCTATTACAAAAAACCGCATCAAAATCCGTTGCGTAATTTTAAAGATTTAAGCATACAGACAGACAAACAGACAGACAGACACGAAAAAGAGACGACTTTATTTTATACTATGTAGTGATAAGCCTACGCCTCGGTGGTCTAGTGGTATGTGCACTCGCCTGCCAAGACTGAGGTCCCGGGTTCAATTCCCTGGTCGAGCGAATACATGTTTCTTACTTTTCAAACAATGGCTCGGGTTAGAGATCACCAATCCGCATTTCGCAAGCGTAGTGATTACATATACCTAATCTGTTCCCGCGGGAATTCCGGGATAAAATGTATCTCATGTGTTATTGTGATGTATAAACTATATTACAGTAAAGTTTCATCCAAATCCCTCCAATCGTTTTTTCGTGAAAGAGTAACAAACATAAATACATTCGAACAAACTTTCGCATTTATAATATTACATAGTAGAATAAGAATATAAGCGGTTTTCTTTTAAAGAATTCCTGTCTGAAATTCCTGTATCATTGAGGGTAGATGAGGATTCTTGGAATGGAAGGCTGGAGTATTCACTGAGCTTTGAGCTGCCGAAGGATCCCCGCCATTTTAATTGGACAGGCTTTTAGTTGGCGCTATTTTTAGAAAATATTCCAGCTCTACGCAGACATTCAAAAGGTTTTTCTTTGAACTTCAAATTGGATGATCAATTTGAGGTTTGAAGCTGTTTTCGTAGTATTTTGTTTTTCTAGTATTATAATAAAATTATAATAAACAAGCAGCGCCCCGCGGTGTTACCCGCATTGTACCCACTCCCGCGGGAATTGGGCTTTTGAAAAAAAAAATGATTTTTTTTATGTATTTTAAAACTTTATTATTAATAATATTGATAATGCAAAAAACTTAAAAAAAATATTTTTTCAATTAATTATAAACAATTAAAAATTGAATAAAAATCACGTGACTATAAACGCGCCATAATTGGTCACCGTGGTTGTGACGTGATAATGTATAGCTATTTAACCATAAGTACGTACAGCGTTTACGGCTATTACACGTGTAACCGAATGGGGCTACACATTATGACGTCACACGCACTCGGGTTTGTTCGGGAGTTGTCCGAGTGTTTTCGGTACTGGATTCAAAAATTAATTTTTATTTTGAAATAACTTTTGAATTATTGCGAAAAAAATAAAATAAAAATAGTTTTGTTATAAAACTAATATATATATATATTCTTTCCAATTATCACAATTTTTTTTTTTTTCAAAAGCCCAATTAAGGGATAAAATGTATCCCATGTGTTATTCTGATGTATAGCCTATATTACTGTAAAGTTTCATCCAAATCCTTTCCGTAGTTTTTGCGTGAAAGAGCAACAAACATACATCCATTCTCACAAACTTTCGCATTTATAATATAAGTAAGACAAACAGCGTCCTTCGGTTTTACCCGCATATTACCCGTCCCCGTGGGATAAAAAGTTGACACTATTATCCCTCAAATATAACATCTTTTTTTTATAAATCGACTGATAGTTTCACAACGTTGAAAGAAACAAAACTCTTCAGCCTTATATATACATAGTATAAATACAAAATAGCCAGCCTCTTTAAGATAACATCATCAAATAATCTAAGGAATAAATATTCGCATATTACCACAACATAGGACAAAAACATCCAAATAAACGACCATTAATATACATCAAATAACTTTATCTGGAGATAAATTAACGCGCGTTTATATTATGTTTCAAATGTCACAAGTTTTGCATAAACACGGGTTACGATATTAAATGATGATCTTGTGTGAAGCGATATTGATCAAGAAATGACTGATGATGTGAGGTTCGTTTAGGGTGCGTTTCCACTAGAACCATGCTATGCTACGTTTGATATGATTGGTGGATACTATCAGTAAGTTCTTTACTCTTCGGTAAGTACACCATCGCTATGTATTTCGTTTAGAATGATTGGCAGATACCAAACGTAGTATAGCTTATGGAATACCTCTGGTGGAAAAACCGCCTTATTAATGTCTAGCTGCGTGCTATAGAATCGCTCCCATAGGTATATTGGGTTTAATATTAGGCTTGCAGTTTCCGGACAAACTGCCTTATCTATTAGTGTAAACCTTATGAAAATCCGTTCATTAGTTTTGAGTTTATCGTGAACAAACGAACGTGGCAGAGGATGAATGAATATGTTTCAAGTTAGTCAAAAAATGTGCATACAGTACTCGGCAAAAACCGTTACCCTTCGATCCTATAGATAGAGGATCGTGGACCCAAAAAGCAACTCTTTAAAAATAATCAATAAAAACTTGAGAGGTGTCAAGGGACACCCGGATGGAACGAAGTTTATTTATTACCAACAACAATAATCGTCGCGACACCACACTGTTCAATGCGAAATAGAAAGACAAAAACCAAAATATCTGGCTTGCTTTCTATAAGAGAGAGAGAGAGAGACGTTAACGTCTGTCTCTCTCTCTGGCGTGCGCATGTTTCTCTGTCTGTCTCTCTCTAACGCAAAAAGTGTCGTAACAACTTTTCGTCTTAATTTTTTCCGTCTAGCCCCCTTTCGCAACGCGCGATAAGGAACTTCGTTCCAATATACACGACCACCATGAAGGTATATATCAAGCCACACAACTGATAACTCCTTTTTTTGAGTCGGTCACAAAACAAAGCCACTTTACATATTCAATTTCAATCTTCGATACCACAGAAGTAATGTTTCTTATATTTTTTCTTTCATTCGGTAGCGACATCCATATTAGTCAATAGATAACATTGTACAAGTAAAATTAATGTGTTTTTATGTTTAGTGAATAGATAATTTTGTTTGATACCTACTTAAAGGTACACTCAACCAAGTTAGCGTAAGGCCATTATTATATTATAAGATACTAGCAGCGCCCCGCGGTTTTACCCGCGTTGTGCCCGTGCCCGTGGGATTATCGGGATAAAAAATAGCCTATGTCCTTCCCGTTGAATGTAGCTATCTATTACAAAAATAATTATTCAAATCGGACGGGTATTTCCCGAGATTAGCTCGAAAATACAAACAAACAAACAAACAAATAAACTTACAAATTTTACCTCTTTATAATATTAGTATAGAAGTATAACTATAGATTTAGATTGCATCTACTTGGGCTACTTTTTACCAATTTGGAGTAGATTCGACTAAGGAATCGCATTGTCCCATACAAACATTGGAGGTAGAGTTTCGAAAAATTGTATATTATCAGATGCTTATGTCATACAAAGAACACAACCAGTTCGAGTCTCTAAGATCATGTACCAATAGCACTCCGCGATATTACCAGTCTTGTACCCGTTCCCGCGGTAATTTCGGGATAAAATTACCCCATATATTATTTTGATGTATAACCTATATAACTGTTAAGTTTCATCCAAATCCGTTCAGTAGTTTTTGCGTGAAAGCGTAACAAACATATGTCCATCCACAAACTTTTGCATTTAAAATATTAGTAGGAGAGATAGCTAACTGACGCTTCTTGTCTATATCTAGAGTTGTTAATGTAGCTATAGCCTGTTCATCGAACTTACACGTGCCATTCGCAGATCACGAGCCCAAGGTCACTCGTGCAGTTTTTATATATCTTTAACTAGCAGCGCCCCGCGGTTTTACCCGCGTTGTACCCGTTCCCGTGGGAATTTCGGGAATTTTTATACATATAAACCTTCCTCTTGAATCACTCTACCTGTTACAAAAAACCGCATCAAAATCCGTTGCGTAATTTTAAAGATACATACAGACAAACACACAAAAGTAGCGACTTTGTTTTATACTATGTAGTGATAGTTAATCGTTTTGTTTTCGACTTGCAGTGCTCATTTCGAAGTATGTGTACGTGCGACTAATCTGTGGGTCGAACGTGCTTTACTTAGAAGACAAATTATTAAGGTTTTTTTGTATAAACCTTTGTCTTTTAAGTATAAAGATGAGAAAGCAAGGAAATGATGTATCAATATCGACACGCCCGTTGGCGCAGTGGCAGTGAAAGCGCTAACTGTGTCGGGAGTTGCGGTTTCGATTCCCACCCGGAGTCAACAATATAAAGACATAGTTGTTGGCGACGACGTCTGGGTTTCAATTATATATTCTTACTAGCAGCGCCCCGCGGTTTTACCCGCGTTGTGCCCGTTCCCATGGGAATTTCGGGAATTTTCTTACATAAAAACCTTCCTCTTGAATCACTCTACCTATTACAAAAAACCGCATCAAAATCCGTTGCGTAATTTTAAAGATTTAAGCATACAGACAGACAAACAGTGTGACAGACACGAAAAAGAGACGACTTTATTTTATACTATGTAGTGATAAAGTATTTGTCTATGTATATGTAATAGTATCAGTGAGTTAGATTCCATAACACAAGCTTAGAGCTTAGATACTTTGGGTCTAATTAACAGTGTGTGAATTTGCCCGGGTTATTATTATTATATCAATAATTTGTAGCTCAGGCGTTCAAATGAATCTACGACTAGCGAATATAAACAGATTAGCGAGTTGGCAAGTTCATTAGCACACGAGGATCACAAATGTCAAATTACTCGGTCGCTTTGTTCAAAAACACATCTATTATTACAAGGTACTTAAACCCAACATACAAGCTACTTATAATGTGGTGTGAACATTTTTTTCTCTTTAATATGTACTTCGTTGCGTTCTAGGAACGACCAGGACCCTTCGTAATTGTTCTTGGGAAGTCGTCTGTACGTCTGTAATGATTCTAATGATAGCTTACACGCAGATCTGAGCGGTTTTTGCTCCTCGTATAATGTACAAACAGCGCTCCGCGGTTTTACCCGCGTTAGCTTGTTTCCGTGAGAATATCGGATTGAAAGATAGTTTTTAACATTCCCGTTGAATGTGGCTATTTATTATAAAAAGAATCATTTAAATCGGTTTGGCAGTTTCTGAGATTAGCGCATTCAAAAAAACAAAAATTCAACAGAAGTATAGTACCTATAACTGTGAAGGAGAAAAGATATGTAAGTAATATTAACTAAAGAGTTACCTATCTACTTTTAAGCCTTGAATATGACTCCTAGATATTCATAGAAACCTGTAATATCGCTTCCAGTCTTGCGGTCTTTGACTGGAGTCTTAGAGGTAACAAAACAAGATAATATCCTTTCTGAGCCACAGATGTGCCGCAAAAAGAACAACATAATTAAATCCCGACCACAGAGCACGGGGTCAATTTGAATCATCGTCATGAATCAACGAGATGTCATCATGATTGTTAGACCAATATCTATATCTATAAAGTTGAAGAGTTTGTTTCGTTGTATTTTCGATCTCTACTCCTATTTGAATAATTATTTTTGTAATAGACACACTATCCGCACCCCGCGGTGTTACCCACGTTGTACCCATTCCCGAGGGAATTTCGGGATAAAATGTATTCCATGTGTTATATTGATGTATAACCTATATTACTGTAAAGTTTCATCCCAATCCGTCCAGTAGTTTTTTCGTGAAAGAGTAACAAACATACATTCATCCTCACAAACTTTCGCATTTATAATATTAGTAGGGTTGAGCGGAAAAGTTATAGGGAGTAGATAGCTCTATTAGCTCCTTATTACCCACAAAATTAATCCAAAAACCTAATGTTTATCCAATTTCCTTCGTTAAAAATAATGATCGGAACTTTAAATTGTTCAAATCTGGAAACTACTCTCGTCATCAAACAAATACTTTATTGCGAGTACCTATCTATCTATAACGGTCCTAAACCTGATGACTCACAACTTTCATGGCTTGTTTTTGTCATGCCATCCCAATCCCAAGAACTCATGAATATTCCCCAGGGAATGCCACGTATTTGCGCTTCCAATTAGTAAAACTGAACTTCCGTACAAATTTTAAGATTAATAGGAAGTTGCCCTTTATATGTGTCTGTTTCTCCGTTAACTACTCCTAAACTACTGAACCGATTTTGGTACGGTTTACACAGACGCGTAGATATTTTTTTATATAAGGTTTATAATTGTAATAAATCCTAATTAAGTTATATGGATATGGAAAAAAAATGTTTAACGGAAGTAAAGCGGTGGTGACTGACCATTGGATGATAAATAAATAATTTGGTCAAGAGCCAATGGACATCAAACAGTGACAGGCGACCAGAAGCGAACGATAAACAAAACGACTTACTAATAATATAAACGGAATCTAACCTACTAATATAAATGCGAAAGTTTGTAAGGACGTATGTATGTTTGTTACTCACACAAAAACTACTGTAAAGAAACTCTGCACTTCTACAGTAATATAGGTTATACATTGGAATAACACATGGGATACATTTTATCCCGAAATTCCCACGGGAACGGGTATAAACGGTAAAACCGCAGCGCGCTGCTAGTATTATACTATGATGATTGTATGACAAAACTATTTCACAAAATATCTTCCCGATTCTAAGTTTAGTTGTTTCGTCTTTTCCATGAAACTTTGCGAGTGTACCTCAGTTTTCATACTTTTCATTGGCCGCGGTAACTTTACATACAATATAATACCAATAGTCTTTTTTAAACTTACACGATTTGAACACATAATTTAAACGTACTCACATGGGTTTTTTCGCGTTGGAAAGTTTATAAAGCAATTAAATAACTTTTCAACGCGAAAAAACCCGTGTGAGTACGTTTAAATTAAATATAATACCAGCAAGCAGCGCCCGCGGTTTCACCCGCGTTCTGCCAGTTTTCGTGAGAATTTCAGGATGAAAAATAGCCTGTAAACTTCCCGTTGAATGTGGCTATCCATTACAAAAAGAATTATTCAAATCGGATTGGCAGTTTCTCAGATTAGCGCCTTCAAACAAACAAAAAACAAACTCTTCAAGTATATTATATTAGTACAGATATATAATAAACTAGCAGCGCCCCGCGGTTTTACCCGCGTTGTGTCCATTCCTGTGGGAATTTCGGGATGAAAAATAGCCTATGTTACTCATGGATAATGTAGCTTTCGAATAGTGAAAGAATTTTTAAAAACAATCCAGTAGTTTTTGAGCCTATTCATTACAAACAAACAAAGTTTTCCTCTTTATAATATTAGTGTAGAAGTGTAGATATCAATAAAACTAAGTTTTATTTCATAAAAATAAACATATTCGCAAACTGGGAAACCTACTCCTTGTTTTAAGTCGGTTAAAAATAACAATATTAAAACCGCAAAGTGACATAATAAATAAATACTTAATAATAATTATGGTTAACAAAAAGTTACACAAAAAGCGGAAACTCCCAAAAAACTTGCACCTAACTTATATTGACGACATATTATCTTTTAATTTAGTCTTCGGAAACCGGAATCTGGGTTTACCTAATTAGGAAAACCCAGACACGTCACCTTTCCAGCCGTAAATTAAAATAGAATAACAACTAAATCTAGGCATCGGAATAGAACAATTAAAAAGTAATTTGACCTCTATTCCATCTATATATAGATGATATAATAGGTCAGCAACTTTGGTAAGCGTAAAGATTTCGTATACGGCTTGGACATATTGCATATTCAGGATGTTTATTTAAATACTAGTTGTGCCCCGCGGTTTCACCCACAGCGCATCCGTTCCCGTAGGAAATACAGAATAAATAAGGATAAATCCTATATCCGTCTCCTGGTTCTGAGCTACCTCCCCACCAATTTTCAGCCAAATCGGTTCAGCCGTTCTCGACTTATAAGTAGTGTAACTAACACGACTTTCTTTTATATTATAGACTAGCAGCGCCCCGCGGTTTTACCCGCGTTGTGCCCGTTCCCGTGGGAATTTCGGGAATTTTTTTACATAAAAACCTTCCTCTTGAATCACTCACCTATTACAAAAAACCGCATCAAAATCCGTTGCGTAATTTTAAAGATTTAAGCATACAGACAAACAGACAAACAGACACGAAACAGAGACGACTTTATTTTATACTATGTAGTGATTATACATGGTGGTTTTTACAAGTAGATTTCGATTGATTGGTCGATTGAGCTCTCTTACTAACTCATACTAATCCGCAGGATCTCTCTCTCTCTCTCACTCTCTCTCTCTCTCTGTGTGCGTGTGTGTGCCTGCGTGTGTGTCTGTCTCTCTCTCTCTTTCTCAATTCCCACTATCTCTTTCGTAAAAGCACGTGTTAGTAAACCTATATATTTACGCTATGACAACAATATTGGGGCAATAAATTGTCTGTTTGAATGGAGGGAAGGCACCCGTAAGTCACAGCCGCTCATTACCATGGGTGTCACAATTCGACCTTCGACTTAATCAGGCTACGAATTATACAGGGTGGTGAGGGCGTTATTTGGTATACATGGGTATTCAATTAGTTTACGAATGGCAGTATCAGTTTAATTCTATTGGATTTGAAGATTTATGTTATGAAGTTATACAGGGTGGTTCCATAAGAGAAACTAACTATTTTTAAAAATCCTAGCATCCCCCTTATATCTATAAAACTTCGTTTTGTTAGTAATTGAAAATACACAGTCATTGTATCAACAGCAAAAAACAAAATAATTATTGAAGATAAATAAAAATATCTTCTTTTACTAAATGAAAGTACATATATGTATATTCGTTTACCATTTTCACCCATCGAAACACACTATATCCAAACTATGATGACACTACATACTACCTATATCTTTAATTAGTATATATATACGAGTATATCGCTACATTCATAAGTCGGAAACATTAGATAAATAGGAGATGACACCCGGTCTAACGGAGCCTCGTGAAATATAGCCCTTCGGAGGGCTCAAGACAAGTGGCCCATTGATCCTAGGAGCATTCATTATTGTGCCTTTATCTATGGTATAGACCTTGTCATAGATAGGATGGTTTCTCAATGGCCTTCGGTTATTGGTCATGTACCCATCCTATCTTATTGGCTATGGGTATATCTGTAGACTGTATGGTTTTAGCTGGCGGGAATTTTAGAGCGAAAAGAAGGTATATATGCTTTACTCTTAAATGTGGTTATAAAAAAGTATTAGCCTGTAATGTCCCACTCCTGGGCAATCGCCTCTCATATCACTGAAGATAGAAGTACAGTCAGGAGGATGAGACGTAATCACCACGCTTGCCTAATGCGGATTGGTGATCTCAAACGCGAGCCATGTTTGAAAAGTAGGCAACAGTTTTCGCTCGACCCGGGAATTGGACTCGAGACCTCAGTCTAGGCAGGCGAGTGCACATACCACTAGACCACGGAGAGATCTTACAGCTTCACAGTTGGTTTCTTAAGATTAAGCGTACACTTCTTATTTTGAACTAGCAGCGCCCCGCGGTTTTACCCGCGTTGTGCCCGTTCCCGTAGGAAATCCGGGATAAAATGTAGCCTATAGCCTTCCTCGATAAATAGACTATCTAACAGTGAAAGAATTATTCAAATCGGTTCAGTAGTTTCTGAGATTAGCGCGTTTAAACAAACAAACAAACAAACAAAACAAACTCTTCAGCTTTATAATATTAGTATAGATTAAAACTACGTTAACGGATACACTTCGCTGGTCTTCTGGTCACAGAAGACCGAGGTTTTATGAGTCTTCTGTGACCACGGCTCCTGTAAAGGGACCGAAATATCGGATAAAAATGTAAAATAACAGCGAAGTGTAGTGCGTAGTATCATTAGAGTTTTAGTTAATTCTACTTTATTTTCCTGTCCTCATGAGGTATGCTTTATCCCGGAATCTTTGGAACCAGGTCACATCACCAACAAACACCGACCAGCTGAATCACTCTCAATTTATTTTGGTTCATAAATCTTATCAAAGCCCATATTTTCCTCACAAATAAATACTTGGGAATTGCGGAATTTCACGAAATCATATTAAAGACACTCATATTTTATAGCTGTGTTAAAAAACAGATTTAGCGCCAACAATTTAATATATAGACTTTATGATATACTGTTTTGTGTTTAGTTTTTCCCTGCGGATTTGCCTGTAGTAATTTTAAGACAAAATGAAGGTGAATAAAAGCTAAAATAACGAATGTGTCAATGGAGTTAAACTTATTTTTTTTGTATCATAGACTGTTCAGTCATTTTACGTGAACGAGCAACACCAAACAAACAAACTTTCCCATTAATAATGTTAGTAACGATAGAAATAAATAACACAAGGGAATTCTGAAATTTTTAAGAAAGTTTATCATAGATTTTTCCATGAATTCGCAAATTTTGTAAAACAAATAATAAAATTAGTTATTCATGGCAAATTTCTTCACATTTCCAAAGAATAAAAGAAAATCTACATTACATTTCAAGAAGCTTCATTCAAATATGATATTCTCACGGAATCGTAAACATACAACTGGATTACGTCAGATTTTCAATATTTTATAAACTGTAATAAATTCAAAAGTAAAGTACTAGATAATCAAGTTATGAGAGCCTCTTTATCTTTTCATATCAATAAGTTGAAACGCAAAATACTTGAAGAATGAATAATAATGGCATTGAATAAACAACCGAGTATGTCACTTGAAAGTGCAGTTTAGATCCGATATGTCAAGTTGACAGCTCAAAATGTCACTGTGACATAAGTTAACCTACGTACCTATACCTCCTACTACTAATATTATAAATGCGAAAGTTTGTGAGGATATATGTTTGTTACTCACTCTTTCACGAAAAAACTACTGGACGGATTTGGATGAAACTTTACAGTCATATAAGTTATACATCAGAATAACACATGGGATACATTTTATCTCCAAATTCCCGCGGGAACGGGCGCAACGCGGGTAAAGCCGCAAGGCGTTAGTGTATATTATATAATTCTATCTGTAGCCTTTGATAAAGTTTCAAGAATCTACCTACTTTGAGAAGAGACTCAAAGATAAGATTAATGTATTTTCATAAAATTCGCCAATCTGCCACGTAACAGCAAAAGTCAGACTTATCTCACATACACTTTGTTCACTTAATCACCACTCGATAGCATAATATTATAAGATTAGATAACTCAGCGGGTGCTTACTAGACCTGACTCTATCTGTTAGTCAATATAATAACCTTGAAGTCTAGCCTAAAGGCAGACTTAGCTCTAACTTTGATACCTACATCGACTTATTTTAAATGAATGTTGATTTTTAAAAGGCAGAATAATATATTCATAGAATATTTTAAGAGGTTTCATTTTTTATTAGACGACTGCGGCGAGGCCCAAAAGGAGGGTTATGTTAGTACGTAGTTAGAACAAGATAATAAGATCTAGCTAACCTAGGAACTCTACAATTATAAATTAGTTACTCTGAACTTATAACTTAATGATAATGTGAATTAATCACAATTACTATCTTTGGGTTGTGAATTTCACCGCAGTCGAGTAAAAAACAAGCTTAACAAGCAAAACTATACATAATAGGAAAATTGATTACCCCATTTTATTTTTTATTCAATGAATACCTAAGAACAGGGCAAACATCTATCAACAAAAAATACTAATTAAAAATTGATTTAGGAGGTTGTACAAAGCTACAGACACACATTTCACTCAAACTTACAACACCCCTCTTTCGCATTGAGGGTTAAAATCAACCCTTTGACAGCCATTAATTCATACAACCATATCATACAGTATAGTATAATATAGTATGACATTACATCGAAGGTATTCGCGCTCGCACGCATCGGTTTAGTTTTTGCTCTCCCATATTGAATGCTGGGCGTTTGACAGGTGACATGAGTCATGTGTAATGTCATCGAGGTGTTGTGATAACGTGACATTCATAAGGTTACGTAACCTGCCATTATTATGGACACGTGGAGATGTGGATATGGTTTGGAGTGATAATGTGAGGCATAGGAAACCATTTGAGCCTAAGTTGAAATAGAGACGACTATGTTTACAATCCTATTGTTAAGGTTAAGTGATGGTAACGGTTTGTGGTAGCGGATGTATGAGCGAGGTAGCTGATTTGGCCAATATCTTATGGATTATCTTGGACATATTATGATGTCTTAATGTATTATCATTATACGAGGGGCCTCCGCTATCTTTTTATTGTATAACTACGTACGTTGATAATATTGCCAAAAGTACATGTTTTGCATATTATTGTTTTTGTTTTAAATTTTTGATGGTTTGATTTCCTTCTTCAGGACTGTGGTTCTTTATGCTATATGCTTCTACGCCGTATATTTGCTTCTAAGGCTTCAGGCCTTAGCAACTCTGAGTGCGAGAGTGAATACATTTTTATTTATAATGCTGCTAGTTGTTATGACTCTGAAGTTACATGACATATTATGCCTAACAATCAATCAAAATAAAACAAATAAAGATTGAAAACTCCGCACCTAAGTAAAAAATAAATAAACAACACGATAAACAATTATTTACAAAAGGCAGACGAAGCCGCAAGTCGTAACAAGTATTATAGTTTCCTTGGATGTTGTTGTTTATACGATAGAACGTAAATATTGGCAAGAAGCAAGCTTCCATTCATTAGTGAGTCACCATTCAACATAACTAGTCACGCCTCGCGGTCTTACCCGTGTTGTACCCGTTCCCGCGGGATTTTCGGGATAAAATGTATACCTTCTGTTATTCTGATGTATAACCTATATTACTGTAAAGTTTCATCCATATCCGTTCAGTAGTTTTTGCGTGAAAGAGCAACAAACATGTTAATATATCCTCACAAACTTGGCATTTATAAAATTACGATAGAATTATTACTCAACAGATATGCGGTATCTCTGCCAAAACGAACAGATTTTTCGATGTTCTCTCTATTGAATGACTATTCAGTTGATTATTGGGTTTTAAGAAGCCATTAAAATTGAATATTGGTCATTACGGTTGGACTTTAAAGAATTTTGCGGCTGATCGGATATTTCCGTATTTTGGAATTTGAATATTGTCGGATGGAATGAGGCATTATTCTACTGTCAAACGCCCGTACTCGTACCGTCTAGCAAGTAAGGAAGTGTTTGACGTACCGTCGTCCGTACGTCAAACACATCCTTAAGTCTCTTCTTCTTATCGAGTGGATGGTCAACCTGACCAATCCTGGTATCAGAGTTATTGAGCCGCCAAAGGCCTCTGACATGGCTCATGTAACGACTACTATCCGTAGAAAGTAACCGGGACCGACGGCTTAACGTGCCCTCCGAAGCACGGAATCATCTTACTTTTCGAGCAATCAGGTGATTCAGCCTGCAATGCCCTAACCAAATTGAGGGCAGTCTCACAAAGTGATATCCCCTCCGGGACAACAACAACGGGCAACATCCTTAAGTAGTAGAGATTTAATGAGTAATTTTGTCGTGCAATATATGAAAAATTACGTCAATAAGTTTAATGTCGATCTAATAGACTCTGAGTGCGGCAATAAATGATTATATACTTATTGTGTCATCGACAACGCAGACTCTGTTAAACAACAATTCTTGGAACTTTTCGTCAACACTTTTGTTCCACCCCGTACAACTTTACAAGTGCCGCTACCAACAAATTCCGACGAATTACTTAATGAGAACCGTAACACAAGGAAACAAAGTTCATATTACGACATAGTTGCCGGTTTTAAAGTGTTATGTTTATTTGTTAAGGCACTCTGAAGGTTTCCTCAAAAACCGGCGGCGCCCCGTCGCGATCCAAACATTGCTTTTTGTCCGACTGCAACAAATCGTAGGCTGTTTTTTTCGAACACATTATATAAAATGTGTTTCAGTGCGTACAATTTATATATTTTTCCTCATATTCAACCATATTTATAGATGACGACGGCTCGGAAAGAAGCTCCGAAATATTTTCATATTTTGATTTATTTGGCACCGGATAGGACCGGAGAGTGGATATATCTACCTACTACGTAATATTATAAAGACGTAAAATGTGTTTTTCGTTTGTTTGTATGTTCGTGGTAATCTCAGGAATTATCAGTCCGATTTGAATAATTCTTGTAATGGATAGCCGCATTCAACGGGAAGGTTATAGGTTATTTTTCATCCCGAAATTCCCACGGGAACGGGTACAACGCGGGTAAAACCGCGGGGCGCTGCTAGTATTTTATAAACTTGGATTTTATACATGAAGCCTTGCAAATAAAGTGGAGTGCGGATGCGTTTCCATTAAACCGGAGCGGAGCCGTGCAGAGCTGAATCGACCAATCACAACACAATAGTCAAAATATCTTAGCTGTGATTGGTCGATTTGAACTTCGCACCGCTCTCCGCTTCAACGGAAGCGCTTCCTTACTGTAGAGGACTTGGAAAAACATACAGGGTGCGATTTTTACTAGAGAGATGAGCCTGGTAATATGACACAGCTGGGTATATTAAATTAAATGAGAAAAAATATCAGAAGTCATACTTTTACTACGCGAGCGAACATCATAAATTCGGTCCCAAAACGCTATTTATTCGCTTTTTATTAATTTACCCTTTCATCAAATGATTCAAACCTCACGCGTTACATCGTGGATAGTTTATTAAATTATTTATTAGGTATTTTAGCGCGTTTTTGTGGAATCTGTACACTCACCGAGGAAGCTCGCTGGATGTGTGCTTGTTATGGTGCCAAATACTTCGAGTGCCGGCATTTCTTACACATTATCATACGATTTGTACTGTTTTAATGGGAAGTACTAAAAGATTTTTGTGAGAATAGTAGCTTATGTTGTAGTCGATCTTCTAAACTGCTGCTACTTAATTGTGTCATATGCGTCCCTGGGGTACGTCAGTAAGGTATAGAAGTACCTACACAGTGTGTGGGTTAGTTAATAAGGGTGCGTTTACATTAAACCGGAGCGGAGCTGTGCGAAGCTCAGCAGAGTAATGAATTGTGATTGGTCAATTGAGATTCAAGACACCAGACCTTACAATTCGTCAGCTCAGTGCTAGTAAAAGTTACCGTTGATAGCTGAAGATAAAGTTATCGCATTTTCTTTTAATTGGAACGAAGTTCCTTATCGCGCGTTGCGAAAGGGGGCTAGACGGAAAAAATGACGACATTTTTTAGGCCAGAGAGGGACAGACAGAGAAACTTGCGCACGCCAGAGAGAGACATACAGAGAAACATGCGCGAGAGAGACAGACAGAGAAACTTGCGCGTTTCTCTGTCTGTCTCTCTCTCTCTCTTATAGAAAGCAAGCTAGACATTTTCGTTTCGTCTTTCTATTTCGCATTGAACAGTGTGGTGTCGCGACGATTATTTTTGTTGATAATAAATAAACTTCGTTCCATCCGGGTGTCCCTTGACATCTCTCAAGTTTCTTGTCAGCGCACTTATAAATTGGCCGGTGTAAAACTACCAGAGTTGGACACTAACGTACTCGAACGTACTTATAGCAGGTCGTGTGGACTCATTTTAAAGTCACATTACAAAGAGTCACGCATTTATATTCGGTCCACGTTCAGAAATAGCAGATCTGTGCAAATGACACGAAACTTGGGCGAAATCTTTGATCTGCCATGTCCTGCTTGCAATAATGAATGGTGTTAGGCATTCACCTGTGCCCGTCCATCTTTAAAACAAACAATACACACCCTTACACCCATTACAATAAAGATCACTCATAAAACAATTAGCATACAAAAATCACCCTTAAGTCTTTTAGAATAAAGTTAACTAATATGTTCAGAGCTTGTTAAATCTTAAGCATCTTAGTGGTACGTGATAATGCACTTTACGACCTTAAGATAGGGTTTAATGTCGATGCACGTGTAGATGCAAGTTGGTCTTGTAATAATAGTCGGTCATTGGCTAAGTGCCAACACTGGTACGTGTAATACAGTGCCCGGCTGATGCGGTTACCCATCGGATTCTACTAGTTGCAGCAAATTCGTGTAGGTTAGTGTCCAACCATAGTGTCGCAGTCTTTAGACCGCCTCAAGGCCTCCGACATGGTCTAACGATAGAAACAACCGGGACCGACAGTATGACGTGCTCTCCGAAGCACGGTAGCGGCTAGATAGAAATGCCACTTTAAGGGCCTATGAGTTCAGAAAACGGGCTACTATAAAAAAAAAAATTGCCAAAAGTCTTAACGTTACAAGAACAATTTTTTTTGTTTTAAATCTTGATCCTATGTTTAATCATACTACTGTTTCCGAAACACGTTGACTATTAATTTCCTCGATAGAAAAAAAGCACAAAGTTAGGTCTTATATACCTTACTTTCACACTTAGTTTGTTAAACAATTTCAAACGCATATTTCTAAAATTAATATGAGTGATGTAAAATAAACTATGACTCAATACTGCTGGAGTAAAATTTCGATTCAATCCAACGAAAGGTGGTAGATTCTTAAAAATGAGTCGCAAGATTCTACCACCACCATTTCCGCGCCGTAGTGTTTCTCGCTCTTTTCTACCCAGAGTGACAGTGATCGAAATGGCTGGGATATCCTAGCCTTAACCACTCATCCAAGCTGCACGTTGTTTGACTATAGCTCTGCTCCTCTTTGATGGAAACACGCCCTAATCCATCTAACCGACCATCCCGCAACGATTGATATAAATTCAAAATATGTCGTTGGGTAAGATGTACTGCCGGGCACTGTACTCTGGCCACACGATGTCAAACGTAACGTCATTAATTATGATACGCATTGGCGAGTAAACTAGCTCACTCGATGTCATTTCACTTGTTAAGACAAGCTATAATTAAATCATATTGATTGTACTAGGGTAAAGTCACCCGATGTTGGTTAAAAGCTCCTTGTGTTGAGGAGAGTTTTGTTACTTAAATAACATTGAATATAAGAACGCATTATTAATATATGTTAACGATTGTATTCTACTGGTAATAAAAAAACTTGATTCTTAATGTAAATAAAGTTTCAATTGTTAAATTGAGATAGATAGCCTATTGCTCTGACTTACCCAAATTTAATTGTTTTACCTTTAGATGATGAGATTCAGTAACAGTACTAAAGTTTTAATTACCTGAAACAAATAAAAATATAATAAGTCAAGCTATAATATAAGTCCACTGCTGGGCAAAACCCTCTCATCTCATCGAGGAGGATTAAAAAACAAAATGATAATATCTATTTGTATTTACATTACATGTTGAAGACATAATAACAACACACACGAATTGAGTTACATTGAACGAAACTCAAAACCTCTTTTGAAAAGTCGGTTACAATTTGGTTATTAAGTCCAACCGGAACTAAAGACTGATCCGATTTTGATGAAATCATCATTACTATCCAGCATTTCACATGGGAAAGCGTATAAAACTGCAAAATGGTGTGTGTCTAATGGTACAGTCAGTAAATGAAAACGTTAGTCGTACTTAGAACCTTGTCATATTCAAACTTCTTTCACATTTACGAACATATCAATGAACTTAACTTCTCACTACATAGTACAAAACAAAGACGCTTTCAGCTGTCTGTCTGGCCCTATGTACCTATGCTTAGATCTTTAAAAATACGCAACGAATTTTGATGCAGTTATTTTAATAGATAGAGTGATTCAAGAGGAAGGTTTATATTTATAAAAATTCCTGAAAGTCCCACGGGAACGAGCACAACGCGGGTAAAAACGCGGGGCGCTGCTAGTCCTGATATAAAGTGGACCCGCGGGGTGAATTGCCTGATCACTATTTTAAATACTTTGACAATAAATACTTTTATTTTACATCAGTTTCATCAGTCGACGGAAGAAAAACATAAAAGGAATCCGGCGACTCACCCTGTATCCACTTTAGTGGTAAGTAGCCTTAGAGCCTTCAATGAGAATTTTCCAAAGTTCTAATGTGCCAAAGAACTACATGTAAGTCGCCGTGCCTGACCCTTTTCAATGAGAATTTTTTCAATGTCGTAAAGTGACAAGGTACTAAACAGCTCACCGTTTCATAGGCCGAGTGTACACTGTACACGCTGCACTTACAAACAGTCACGATGAATGCAAAATATTATTGTAAGTCAAAGTCAATATTAACAATGTACTTGGCAGATGTGTTTTATATCGTGAACTAACTGTTTACATAGATAAGTAACTATAATATCATATCTAGCATATATATCTGAAACAAACGGGTATATAGATATGTTAATATAAGTAGAATATATGGAGAAAGTAAATAGGTTTGTGTTTCATATAATTAATTATCTCTACGGTGTTATATGACTAATAGGGCTTTATAGTCTTACTTGCGTTGTACCTGTTCCCGTGGTAATTTTGGGATACAATATTTAAAGCGCAAACCATTAAGAAACGGTATAAGATGGGAAGTCGTACTGGTAACTTCAGTGTGATGAGAGGTCTTTGCCCGGCAGTGGGACATTACAGGCTAATAAGTACTTCATTTTACTTTTTTGGCAAATATAACGCTTCGCATTCATACTCTCGACGACACAAGATTCACAAACACCACCACTCATCCATTTCTAAATTCAGTGTAACATTTTCCATGATTCAAAACGTCAGAGATAGATTAGAACATGAGCCGTAACACGCCGCAGATGCAAATAAAATGGCGTAACTGAAATAGACACAACTGTCAAGTATTATTATTCGTTTGGATGGAGTTGCTTGAACTCTACGCCTGTTTGAAATAAGCTGTTAGGACGCGTTTCCAATGAAGCAAAGCGAAGCTATGCGGAGTTCAACTAACCTAACCTTCCTCTTAAATGTGGGTATAATATACAAAACGATTTTTTCAAAATCAACTAGTAATTACAGAGGTAAGCGCGTAAAAATTCTCCAGCGACATTATACTAGTGTTGTTCCCGTTCCCGAGGGAATTTCAGGATAAAATGTATCCCACGTGTTATTCTGATGTATAACCTATATTACTGTAAAGTTTCATCCAAATCCGTCTTGTAGTTTTTTCGTGAAAGAGTAACAAACATACATCCATCCTCACAAACTTTCGCATTTATAATATTACTAGCAGCGCCCCGCGGTTTTACCCGCGTTGTGCCCGTTCCCGTGGGAATTTCGGGATTTTTTTAAATAAAAACCTTCCTCTTGAATCACTCTACCTATTACAACAAACCGCATCAAAATCCGTTGCGTAATTTTAAAGATTTAAGCATACAGACAAACAAACAGACAAAAATAGCGACTTTGTTTTATACTATGTAGTGATAGTGATAGTAGGATAGTAGGATAGATAGATTGCATCTTTCTAGCATTTTATGACATATATTGTCATGTTCATATTATTATTAGCACCAATAATTTACATAACAAGTTATACAGAAAGTATATATAAAAAGTATATACCTACTTATGCATAATATTATATGTTTTTACGACATTTCACCCATTATATTGTGCGTTGATTTATACGCTCGATGGCGAACGTAAAAGGAACGGCCCACGTTTTGGCGTCATCTTAAAATCTTGTATTATGTTAATATATATAATTTATTGAGCATCACGTCGATGGTTTTGTAATCTATTAAAAATGTATAACGTTTTTATGGGCTTGATGGGGTTTTAAGATGGTGGAAATGTTACGAGATTCTCTTAAGACACGTGACGAGACCTGTATCACTACATATTATAAAACAAAGTCGCTTTCCGCTGTCTGTCTGTCCCTATGTATGCTTAGATCGTTAAAACTATGCAACGGATTATGCCGCGGTTTTTTTAAATAGTGATTCAAGAGGAAGGTTTATATGTATAAAAAATCCCGAAATTCTCACGGGAACGGGCACAACGCGGGTAAAACTGCGGGGCGCTGCTAGTTATTATAATATATAACAGAGTAAATAACCTAGTACTGAAGTCGATTACACTGTCATTAACTACCAGAGATATTCCACAGAGCAGGATAGGGGGCTGATAGGTTGGACACTGTTGCAAGTGACACATGACTGGTTCTAGTTTAAAATTAAGTAAAACTATGACTCAATAGTTAAATATAACTATTGCGACTTGGAAAAATGAAAAAATCCAAGTTCGGAGTTCGAAAGTTCGGAGTTCTAAATTCGCCTAAAGGCCTCCGACATGGTCAAATGATTGAAACCGTGATGCGGGATACATTACGAAACTAGTGTCATGCATGATGAAACTAGTTTCGTGAAAGTAATTTCAGCACATGTGAAACTACTTTCGTTGAAATTATAGTGTCGTGAAATTATCAGTATCGCGGAGATAATGGCCCTGTCAATATCATAGCTATTGCTGCTGCTGTCTTTGAAATGCTGCCGCGACACTAGTTTCGCGTCGCATTTACATGATGAAACTAGTTGCATGACACTAATTTCACCTAAAAATCGCGCAGGGCACGAAACTAATTTAGTTTCACGAAAGTAATGCATGCATTACGAAACTATTAAATTACACGTGAAACTGTTGTTAAAACTAATGTCACGAAATTAATTTCATGCCACTAATTTCGTAATGTAATTTAGGCTTGACAGACAATTTAACGTCCCTACACACGGTAGTGCTACCAGAGAAAAGCAGCTAGTGGTCACCGAGCACTTTGCTTAACAATCGCGATGAGATAAGCGTAAGTAAAAAAAACTGCGTCATTTGTATTATAGTGACAGAACATATAACATAGACAATTATAAACTTGACAATATTGTTATAATTGCGATTCCTTTGTGCGTTGTATCTGTTTGTGTACTGATAATGGAGGTCGGGGGTCGGCGTGCGCACGCGCATCGGTTGATGAACCCGCCTAACGAGACGTCATAGGACACAACAAACTGAAGTGTTAGTCTGGTTAGCCTGTGATGACGCTGGTTAGCAAAGGCCTTGGATCTCACTGAAGATAACAGCCTCCGTGGTCTTGTGGTTTGAGCGCTCGGCTCACGATCCGGAGGTTCCGGGTTCGATTCCCGGTGGGGACAATGTTTCACAAAAAATCTCTTTGTGAGACTGTCCTCAGTTTGGTTAGGGCATTGCAGGCTGAATCACCTGATTGCCCGAAAAGTAAGATGATTCCGTGCTTCGGAGGACACGTTAAGCCGTCGGTCCCGGTTACTTTCTACGGATAGTAGTCGTTACATGAGCCATGTCAGAGGCCTTTGGCGGCTCAATAACTCTGACACCAGGATTGGTCAGGTTGACCATCCACTCGATGAAGAAGAAGACTGAGATATCATGGCGAAGGTTTAGCATCCTTCCTTAAGGATGCTTTTGCATTGAGGGGTGGGGAGCCCGATTCAACAATCACAGCGCATTAGGAGTGTCAAACAACGCATTGACATTGTCAGAATGTTTTCGTAATGCATTGTGAGTGGTTGAGCTCTACACAGCTCCACTCCACTTTCCCGAAAAAGCACCTAAGAACCGCGCTTGCCTAATGCGGTCTGGTATTCGACAAATAACTAGCGTGACGTCACAGAGATACAGTACCTAACAGAAACCAGTGCCCATTGCATAAATCTATCTAAAACTCATCGAGCGTTGGAGGATATGTTGACCACTGAAGTTGGAGTTTTTAGACCACTTTAAGGCCTCTGATATGAACTAGGAATTGTAACATTCGGTATCGAAAATTTTACGTGCCCTAACTCAACAGTGAAAAAACATTCTTTGACAGAATTTATGAAGGCGATTTCGTTGAAATTCATCCCGTAAAGGGGTTAAAAATTTATGACCTGAAAACAATTGAAACTCCTTTACAACGGACGAAGTCGCGGGCAATAGCTAATGTATTTATATTTGTCATAGATAGTATTAGTAAGATATGTTTTTTGTTTATTTGTCAAATAATTAGAATTTATAATTTGCCATTGACTTTTTTACTACAATACCAGTTTCTATGAAAAGGTCAGTTGGTCTTGAATTAATCAAGCTTATAATTAAATGTTTAAACCTACACTTAGGCCTCATTCGCATTAGCGCTTTTATAACGCGCTTTAAATACGCGTTGAAACAAACGCATTATCAAGTACTTTTTTTAAATATGCAGTTTTTAAAACGTTGCGATTTCCGAACGCTTCTGATCGCTAGATGTTAAGAATAGAGCACAAAATGTTTTATTATTATTTACAAGCAGCGTCCCGTGGTTTTACCCGCATTGTGCCCGTTCCCGTGGGAATTACCGGGATGAAAAAGAGCCTATAACCTTTCCGATGAAAGTGGCTATCTTTCACAAAAATAATTATTCAAATCAGATTGATAGTTTCTGAGATTAGGCCGCTCAAAAAAAACAAAATCGATCTCGAATATCAATATTAAGCTACGTATGTAGCCTGTAATATTCCACTACAGGACAAAGACATCTCATCTCACTGAAGATATCAGTACAGTGAGGAGATCCTCAATAATTAAAATATACAATTAAACAATTAATTACATAACTAAACTGTTTATCATCACAGTTCCATAATAATATTTCAATGTGTGAGGTAAACTCAAGTAATTGGTTTATTACGTCCGATAGCGAAATAGGTCATAACAATTATCATAAAGTTCATTATGAAGTGTATTTACGTCCTTTTATCAGTTCTAGAACGGCACCGATGTGATACAAACATCTTTGTACTTATTTTCAATTGATACTACGTTCACGGATACACCTCGCTTTTATTTAAAGAGAGAGAGCTTAGAGCTTAGTTTGGGTCTAATATTCTAATTAACCGATGAAGCGATCAGATAGTTCAGATCACAAAGTGACTAACGGCCACCCATCCAAATTTCCAAGTATGTATACGTTGCTTAACATTCATAGTGCATTCAAGTTACGTCACAAATCATAAGTCAGTAGTAAGTATGGATTGATATTCAATAGATGCTCTGGTTCATACCCAAACAATGTATCTTTAATTCTCCACACATTGAAAACAAACACAATGCTCGCTGCATCGCATCCTGCGCGCGCGCAACATCAGTATGCGCGGGCTCTCCCGGACCCAGCGGCTCACACTTCAATAGAAATGCTATCTAGCGCCCGCCGCCGTATCGAATATAAATTACACTAAATTATAGTAGACACATAAAATCCGCGGTACGTGCCGCGTCGTGTCGCCATTTTGAAATTTGGAACGTGTTCGACACGGCGGCGCGGCGGCGACCCGGTGACCGGCGCGCACGCACCGCCGCGCGGCCGTGCCCGCTGCCCGCTGCGGCCGCCAGACTCGCGGCTCGCAGCGGGTCGTCGCAGACGCGTTTATTGTTTTCCATTTACACTTTTTTGGGTGTTTACGAGTCGAGAGGCCGTTCCGCGTCCGTTTCTGATTTGATTCTTTTTATTGCTCGACCGTAGCCGGATTTATAACGAGCTGTCTACTTTTGTCGCTCGTAAAAGTATTCCGTCCCATGTCGTATTGCCAAATACGTCTCGTAGATTAGATCTAGAACGTAACAAACCGAAGAGCGGCCGACGATAACGCTCTACGCATGACCTGAATGAAACATCATTTCAAAACATGTTTTGGTATAGTTTATCAAATGCTTTGTTATCACGCAACTACTTTTACAAAGTAACGTTATTAGATATCTTCGCGCGACCCCCGCACGACTGTTGTTATTACAACTATTTATTATCAACTTCCGTAATAACAAAATAATAATGAATATGCATATTTGAAATTCGCGTAATCCTAACCTTCGCGGTCACTAAAACAAGCGAACCTCTGCGTACACAACGTGCCTATAAATTGCGAGCGCTTATCAGAACAGTCTAGCAAAAGAAAAACATCTGCAAGCGACAGCACATCTGATAACAAGACCCATTAAAGTATTAAATATTTATGGAATAAAGCGTGTTATCGACATAATAATAATATGATGTCAAGGAACACATCTGCGAAATTGCGGCGGAGTTAATTCAAGCCTGGCTTTCTATAACCAAAGGCGAAAAGAAAAAACTATGGTTTCCTACTGTTTCCTACTATGGTATGACGTCATTGTTGTTGTGCGTAGTTAGAATGTTATTGTAGAGCATCGGAATGTTAGCAACTCTCAGTTCAGCTAATACTTTTCGGATGGGTGGCCCATAGAACAATTAAGGTCTGCCGTGCTTCAGAAAGTAATGCTAATGATTATTCCGCGAACCATTTTAGGGACAGAAAATTGAATGCAAAAGATATAACGAAAAGTATTTACTCCATATCAAAATCGATATTGCCATTAACCAATATCAAAATATGACCTGCAGAAAACACAAATACGAGTAGTTAATGAACAAAAGCTTTCATCTCTCCAAGAGAACTAACATATTCCATCGCCAACTATTAGGTATGTACCTACGGAGAGATTGGCGCCAACTACATTATTTTCAAATTGAATCAAACTGGCTGTAGCGGAATGGCTCCGGGGCGCCGTCATTAAGCCTCGAAGGTTGTCTACGTCAAGTTGGGGAGTGCTGCTCGGATTGTAAGGTCACTACATGCGTACAACGGTGTAGTGAGTCGTTTGAATGTTTGCGAGACATTGGCAATAGTGAGGCTTTGAGAACGCGGCAATTCCAGCAATGCTTGGGAGTATAAAGTGTGGTGAATACAATGCACGTGAAACTGATAGTAAAGGTGGCATTTGCGAATTTCTCAGACAGTGAGGAGGACCTGCTATCAATTAGTTGAACCCAAACACAGTCTGATATGCAATTTAGCAGACAATGCCTCGGAAAAAAGCGTACACATTGCAACAAAGAATAGCATCTAAATGTTATTAAAACGTAGCGTAAATAAGATCTTGAAACACGAAGTGGACCTTCGCAACAGCACGCAAGGTCAACTTTACAACCGAGCCCGGCCATCATTGATTTCACTATGACGCAACGCGGCGCCGCCGCTCGTAACACGGAACACACATTACAAGTTTTTGCCTCCACACGGCGCGGCCGTGCGAACGAACACTCACTTTAAACGTTTTACTAAGTAAGATATTCCATGAAAATATTAGCTTCAAGTTATAAAACTAAGTGCACAACTGTGTCGGTTCCCGGGCATCGCCTGTGCTTTGAATGCCAATTTTATGTGCTGTTTGCCTTACTACTCGGTGAAATGACGGTAGAATATCGTAGTGTGCTGTTCACTGTAGCTACTTGGAATTTCTTACCTCGACAAAAAACTAGAATGAATTGGAACGTACGAACGATTGTACTATGACTTGTGGTTCAGCTAAAACAAAAAGGCGATGCCACAACATTCGTCATCGGATCGTTGCCACGCGGATACCGGTATGTGGCGAACGCTGGCTTCAACCCACAATTAGTGACACGATTAACATGAATGCAAGAAAAACGTACATAAGTCCACGGCAACGAGTCGTATCGAACAAATTACAAATTAAGTGGAAATGGGAAACGTGACTATGTACTGAGACGAGTAACTTGCTCAAGTGAAATGGAAAATTCAGCCACTTTCGATACGTATTCGATAAGCGAAATTGACGCGCCATCCAATCATGTTCTTATAACCTCAAGGTGGTAACCAAATTTTTGTTGTAAATTTATTGAGCCTCGGTAACTTCGTTTCGCATTTTCATGATTGTTTTTGGTGGAAATTTTGATTGGAACATAATATTAAGACATAAAAGTGTTTGTTACTAAACTCACGTGACCTTAGTCAGCATTATTATAAAAATAATTACCTAAAACAAACATAAATTAACAATTAGATGATGATTCACCAACTACAATAGAGATAGACAATAAGTTCTTGTTTATTATATATAAACGCTTGTTTCCACTAAGAATGAATCGGATGGCTTTTAGTTTCTAATGATTAACCATGATAATTAGTAAATAAAAAATCAACTTTACTACAAAAATAATAAAAGATTCATAATATTTTTGGAAAATAAAATCGACAAAATGAGGCGTCACGTGACATTAAACACCAATCAGAAAAGCGTGACGTCACACCTCGGATAAAACTACGTTGTAGCTATCGTTTTCGTATAGTGAACAGTTTATTACAAGTTTACCCCAATTATTGTTAAATTAATACAGTTCGTTTTTCACACGTCTGTTCTGCGGGGTGTGACGTCATTCAAGACGGTATGACAGTCTTGGCCTTTCGCGGTGAATTTCTTAAAACTCAAAATACTAACGTAAAAAACTATTTTTCTTAAAATAATATATTTTTGGGGTGAAATGGATGCTAAGCTATAGTTTTAAACTAATTTCCAAATTTTGTCAACTAGCCTATTATCCTGAACTATCGTGCGGGTTTCCTCAAGCCATAGAGACCTCTTTGCTCGTTCATTCTAGTTCTATACTGCAAGCTCTACTTCAAACTCTATTCTCTATAACAAGCAATGGAATAACTTCAGCTTTAGACTATTTGGCGACTCGCTGCTAACAACCTGGATGCTAAACACTTCAATCTTCATTTCAACGTATTATTAGTCAATTTGGTAGAAAAATGCAGTAAAAAAATTAGGACGTAAGCGCGGCCCGCGGCCGCTGTTGGCACCGCACGCGATCTCATTCAGTCAAACCAGTCTCCAAATTATTGGCCGCTTATTTAAGGCGGGAACGCACAAAATATCATTGACTTCGTTACGAAGAAATATCGCTTCAGGTTCATCTTCATCGCCGTATGTTTTCACCGTGTGATTGGGTGGATTTATTACGATTCAGCTAAAAAACCTGCTTGAACTTTAGATCCTCGGCATAGAAGCCATATCGGTACTTCCTTATAAAACTAACCTGATAAACTTTCCGCTTTTACCAGTATTTATAGACATGGTCCCTGTTTTCACCGAGAGAAAGTTTATTTCAATGCCTATGAAATAGCTGTACCTATATGTTTGACTTCAAAGGAAGGTATACGAGAAAGTAACTAGGGGAGATCGAACAAAGCTCAGTTTTCTATTCATATTTCAATGTTTCAGAGGTTTTTAAAGATGGCAGGGGACTTTAATGAGCGCGGGGTTGAAACAATGTGTACCTACCAAGGAACTACTTCCATAAAACAAAATCGATGAAGCACGCATCTTTACATTAAAGAGAAAAAACCTGAAAAATATCTAATCTAAGAAAAAAAATCCTCACTCACGTGCTTAAGTTGAAGTAGTTAGTCACTAATTAAGATAATTTAAAAGTAAAATTAATGTTATTAATGTCCGTAGATAAAGTTGTAAAGTTTTTATTTTTTTAATTAGTTAATTACACATGTACATCTATTTTTGGCAGAAACAAATTAAGTGCTCTAATGTAAGGAAAACATGCTGCTTTTTGAGTATCTGAATTCTAAATTTGAAACTCTTGGTTTTGGAAATAGCCATACTCCCATTTTATCGCTTAAAAATTTTTGGGAAACCAATCCTGTACAGACAGTCCTCTTATATCTCTGTACTGATAAACATAAACCGAACTGTTATAATAGGTTACTACTCTACGTTCGGATGACGCATAACATCGTTTGCATAATGTACAGTAAAATCTTTTCAATGCAGTTAAAGACAGCTAAACCACAAAGCTAACAGGATCGCAAACAACGCATAATATCCTTTGTCTCAAACTTTAGTAAAAACGCGAACCAAGCCTCCGTGGCTATACGAACTCGTAGATATGTCGGGTTGCGACCAGTTGACAACACCAAGTTAAAAATAAACTACAATACCGCGTTCGTTGCCCCGAAAGCCTCCGGCGAATTCGACATCGGAGATCTTTATTTTTTGAACGATTAGCACGACGTGCTCGTAATTTTGGTACCATGGTGCATATCTTCTGGTGATTAAGCACATTCTGAGTCATAATATCAAACAAAGCGTCTAAAGTGACAGTTGCTAAATTATATCACTCATCATCGTGTAACATGAGAACTCTTGCGTTAACAATAAGTATAAAACAGATTAATGTAATTGAGGTTAAATCTACCAAAGTTGAGCAAGGTCAAACAGGGATCGGTTCAATTATTTCAGTCCATAAAGAGTGCACCGAGCATCGAACCCGTCATTCGTCATCCCATAACAATGTAATATTTAATTTGTCTTATAAATAAACTTTATGCGCGGTACTTAACGCGCATTTTATTGTTATAATAAATTACGAGTGCGACCGTAAAAAACTTGGCTTCAACGTATCTGCACCGCGAATCTGTTTAATCCTCACCGCCTCTGCAAGAATAAATATAATATGATACTTTGAATGTAAATATTCAACATAATTACAGTCAAATTTTATTTTTAAAACATTTGCTCCGGGTTTCCTGAAACCACTTCATCTATTATTGACCGGCGCTAAAAGTACAAAAAACTTTCAGCTCAACTTCAGAGAGATGTTACTAATTTATTGCGTCACATCATTTGGGGAGAACACATTTTTTAAAAGGTTCCGTAAAGCGAAATCCCTTTTTCGCTTAACTCATTGAGTTATGTTAAAGTTTAATGGACGGGTGCGATAAAGAGACTCCCTCCAGAGTTGACTGCCCTTCTAACAGCTGACGGGAAAACGCACGCCCCCTGGCGCTGCGGCCGTTGAACCTCTTCGCATCTAGTTGATATCTGCTCCTCCACCTCCGCGCCCAACTCCCATCAAGCCTTCCATCCCATCTACTCTTGATAATTTGACACGTGTAATCAACCGACATTTATCCACGGGTTTATCTCAAGACGTCATTGTCAATCCTCTCATCAATAAAAAGAGAAAGTTTGATAGAAAAATAATGCAACTAGAATTTAGGTTTTTCAAGAGGGGATTTCATTAGAGAGTTTTGGCAAGTCTATTATGAATCTATATTCTTTTATTATTTGATTATTATAATATTTTGCTTGCGAACATTTTACAATACTGTTAGCATACGGCACAAATTAATTTATTTTATCATCAATGTCATCGATATTGGTAAATTATTGTGCATAACAGTGGCATAACTAAGCAAACCACTTCGATGACCTCTACTAATTTCCAGTTTTTATATTTATTGGTTCTTTTGGCGGATAATGTATTTTGACAAGGTCTGTTGTTTGTTCTATCAAAACCAGAGACAATGTGTTCCAATTTCTTTTGTTATGACTAAAGAAAGTATTTCAACTGTTTACAATGTGAGTGGCTATGTATCGTAGGCATGTTGGCCAGTAGTATATGAGTAGGAACAACGTGACGCGGTGACCTACATTGAAGGTGTTGCTAACTAATCAAGGTCATTACCCCTGCCACAACAAATGTTTCATCCATATTATTACATTACAAAGCGAATTTGAAAACATTTAAATAAATAACTTATGAAACGTTTCTTGCACAAACAAGTTGTTCGGATACCGGTTGTGGTGTATCTGGCCCGCTCGCACGTGTGATGAGTAAGCGGTGTGAGCGAGACGGCACGACAAGGTCACTGGTCAGTCGCTCTCCGGCAGACAGCGGGCCGCGGGAGGGGCGGTGCGTCCGCGCAGACGGCGCAACGACATGGCGGCAGACGTGACGTCACGCCGCACCGGTCGCGACTCCGCGCCTCGCCTGCGCCGCCGCCTGCATCTCACCTCATGCGTACCGAAACTGGATGCCCGATACCCGATGCATGCACGATACATAAAAAACATAACGACTCGTTTGTAGAATGTGAATGTCGCGGAAGGGATGCCGATAGAAAACAATTGCGTGCCGCCGATTTGGATCGTGCGCTCGTGACCGCGGCACCGCTACGCTACACTCTACCTACGAGCATATCAAATGAATCGCTGCGATTGTTTTGACGTACAATACTGCAAGCGCTCATTACTATTAATATCATTATACAGCCAATAAATTGTTAACGCAATAATACTGTTTATTCCGTCTCCAGTTGGATTTAACGATGCAGCTATTAAATTGATACAAATTCTAGAGTCTAATATTCCGCATTGCATCGGTCAAGATTGATAGCCAACTTCGGAGCACGATCACAATATTACCCATTTAACACTGCCCACTTGATTTTCTCTATTTTATTTACGAGTCCGAGTGGGGTTACTTTGTCACAGCGCCAATTTTAATTATAGATAGTTGTTTAACTCCACTCGGCGAGCCGCGAGCAGCGGTTGCGTAACCGCACTATAGAGGCACACTTTACACGTTTAGACGCATTAATGGTCCGATATGCAAGTCGGGCCGGCAACAGATACCACTCATTACATATGTGCATATTGAACGCGATACTTCCTCGTTTACTGATAAATATTTGACTTATTTTAAACACTTTCGTGACTTTATTACTCGGCTCGGCTCCGTTATCGCACTCGGCGCCATTAACGCCAAAAGAATTATATTTTATTAGCATCAATATTAAAACTATAAAGTTAATTAACTCGATATTATCTCGATCCTGTTCACTTTAACATAATATATTAGGTAGGAACATAAAACTACATAAAATGTTTTTGAGAACGTTATTAAGACTTGTTTCTGTGTAATAAAGCGTGATTCAGGTAACAATTTGGCGTGAAGATGGCAAAAATATAATTAGCATGTGGCTTGAGCTCGGTAACATGTTTGCAGCGAGTGTGTATCTCATCGCATCAAGTATGGAGGGATAGATGAGGAGGTTCCCTCCTGTAGTTGACCCAGATACTCTCATCTCTTAGGAGTCTCATTTTCGTTACCCAAGTCATAAGCTTGCAAATTCCAAGAGATTCGTATGCAAATGAGTATTAAATGTAAGATTAATTCATGAGGCGGTGCATGTTCGATGAAAATATCGTTTGCTGCCAAAGATCTAGTGGTGATGGATATTTACGAAACTGAGCGGAAATCTCGTTTGATAATAAGGTCATAGATAACAGAGGTGTATTAGATATATGTACATTAGCTGTCGCTGTGGAAAGTTAATTCGCGCTACAAATAGAGTTGGTGCCGCGGTGGTAGCAAGAGGCATTACTAGTAAATCTGAATTCCACCTAGAAAATATTTCTGCTCCACTTTGGTTTAATCCGATATTGGCTCTGCACATCTGCCCTCAACTTTAGCATTTAGTAGCATTGAAACTAAAATTCCAACCCAGTTTTTCCAGGATTTTGATTGAACCTTGCAGTTGCAGGAAATACATTATTTTGCTAAAATAAAACGGTAAAATCTAATTTCACTCTGGGCTATAAATAAATAAGAAAATAAATTGTTACTTATGAACAAGAATCTTCGGTGATAATTGTTGCACAATATTAAACAATTAATTCATTAATAAATAGGATAAGATAACACTAATACATGATGTAACATGACTTGCGTCCATCATCAAGAAGAACTACATATTACATCGTTACCTGGGACCGAATCTAGGACTATCAAAATCACCACACGTTTCGCACGTTAACCAGTCGGTCCCGGTTGTTTCAATCGTCAGACCATGTCGGAGGCCTTTAGGCGGTCTAAAAACTCCAATACCAGGCTTGACCACTTTCGAAATAAAAGAATGATCCACGTGCGTTTTCGGATCAAGTTCGTGTAGCTAGTTCAATAGATTGAGAGCTTTCAACTAAGGGTGTGTCCACACGTACCACAGCCACACCACAACAACCACACCAAGTGATACTGACCACATCTGCTGTCGCGTTTGGCAATTTTGCCGCTGCGATGTGGCGTAGAGTTGTAGTACGTGAGGAACACCTCGGATAAAATAGTTAATACTTGTAGAACTAGAATAGCATTGCTATACATTTAAAAGTGAAAGGTTGCAAAAGGGATCCGCTGGCACTCCTGGTTTGTTCCACCTACCACCCTCTTTATGGCAAGGGAGGTATAATAATTTTAGCCCGCGCCCGTAGGTGGCATGGAAATGAAAAATGTCGCCGTCAACACCCTCACAATGACACCTGCTCAACTAACGTAACCGCCAGTTTTAATAATTAAATAACTATTTTAAAGTTCTGCATTTTGTATGAAGTTTATTTTTGAGTTGTTGGAAGAGGGAAAATGTTACGTGATGGATATGGACTCTACTATGTTTATAAAATACTTTATATTCTATTCTTCTTATGAGAGTTAATATTCAAACCATCATGACTGATTTTTAAACCAAAGATTTCTTCCGTTGAGGAAAAGGCTTCATTTGTGGGGTAACGATGGAATGAAAGCATTTAACTGCTTTCCTTTTTAGTCAGAATCGACAACGGCTAGAAAATCGATCACATTAGTCCACATTTAAACTCTACAAAAAGAAAATTGTGTACAAAAGATATTGTAAGGATATCTACGAGCCAGCTCAAAGTTCTTTCCCATCATCATTTTCAGTAGTTTACGGTATATGCATTATTATAAGTCTATGCAAATGTGTCGGCAACCGTGTTCAAATCAAATCAATCACGTATTCACTATCATTACTATCATTTAACATTTCAATGTATCAGTTTTAACAATTCAACTATAGACTATCATTTTGCCCTATCATATCAAGCTATCGCATAAAAGCTGTACGCAACGTACGGTTTTAATATAATAGTGCAAGATTTTTCAAACGAACTCTCTGCACCAAAAATACATTACCTAGTTCACAATCTCTAACTAACTATACACCAAAAGAAAGAGAGATATGAAACCTACTACAACCATCGACAAAACTCCACAAACAACCAAAGCCAAACTTCTTAATGAATGAACTCTTTCATGCGCACGCGCATGTTTTGCCTTCCAAGCGATTCTCGGAATTGTTTATAAATTCTGTGGATTGTGTTCGTTTAAAAATGGAACTAGATAAACAATAACTTGGTATTTGGTAACCGTTTCGGCGATGTGGGCAACGCTCGCAATGTCTGGATGAGTTGAGGCTTGTGGGTGTATACATACAGCATGTCTAAGGTTGGTTGCCTAAGGTCTACTGATGAATCTTAGATGTTTTAAGATTTTTTAAAGACAACTTCCTATTGTCGCGGAGCACGTAAAACCATCGGTGCTGGTTATTTCAATCGATAGACCATGTCGGAGGTCTTTGGGCGGTCTAAAAACTAAGAACAGTGCACCAGTGTTGACTATTCACCTACACGATCTTATTTTGGATAAAGATTAGTATAAACACAAGCATATAATTTATCTTTTCTCAGACTCAGGGCTATATAAAAAACTGCCATACAAAAAAGTATAATTTTCTGAGTAGAACTTAAGTTAAAAGAATTAAGACAAGGTATCTGTAGACGCTCGAAAACCCGAGTCGCTTTTATTTATAACATTGATTGACTAATTCTTCATAGACTTCTTATTTTAAAATTCATAGAATTTTCAGTTCATTTACCTCGTTCTCATACAAGTCCCTGCCAATCATAAAAGAACGTTCTACTCAAAGTTTTTACGAGATTTTCAGTGGTTTGTCACAAAATCTTGTGAACCATCTTTACCTCTGATTTCCCTAAGGAATCTTGGAAGAAACGGAGAGATGCCATAGCTCCAACATTTAAATGAGACTGATCATATAAGAATTATTATTTCTATGATCTTGGCGATGTGACTGACGATTATCCTTCACTAATTCCAACAGTTAATAAGTAGGAAAATTTCGACGACGTCCGACGTGGTAAAGAAGGTAAACCGATCTCATTTGGCTAACCAAACCCTTAGTGATCGCTTTGGTGATGGAGTATCTAAGAACAACCAGTACTAATAATTCAGGATAGCAACCTCTTTAGTCAAATGCTTAGAACAATATATATTGGATAACATTTGAAGTAGCTATAGGACACAAATAATTTTACATGAAATTGCTAAATAAACTTGGAACCTAATCAAATTAAAACTTCTACAAATCCTACTAATAAGTCAATGAGAATTTCTAAATGTTATAATGTGACAAAGTACTAAGAGCACATCAGCACGGAGCCACCGATACCTTCGTAAATTCCAAACAAAATTCTCTGCAAATATATTTATTGAGAAACTTTGTTCCAAAACAATCTACAAAGTTCCAATTAAGATGTTTTATGTGAAAACTACGCTAGAATAATTCCAATTTTCGTTAATATCGTGATAAACTAAATTATTTGTAAGATGTCCTTCGTCTTCTAAGTGATTCAAAGGTATAGCAGCCAATAGTCTCGCCTGCCGAACTCTAGGTCTCGGGTTCAATTATCAGGTTGGAGAAGCTGTTTATAAATGGGATGAGAGTAAGAATTACGTAACTATCTATTAATTTTAGCTTCGGAGGGCACGTTAAATTGTCGGTCCCGGTTGTTTCAGTCGTTAGAACATGTCGGTGGACTTGATGGTCTGAAAAATTTCCGTCACCTGGGTTAGTCACTACACGAACTTACATTTATTACTATCATTCAAATAGAATTTCGACAAGCCCGTTGGCACAGTGGCAGTGAGAGCGCTTACTGTGTCGGGGGTTGCGGGTTCGATTCCCGCCCGGAGTCAACAATATGTGCAGACATAGTTGTTGGCGACGACGTCTGGGTGTCAATTATATATCCTTATAAAGTATTTGTGTGTGTATATGTAGTAGTATCAGTTAATTAGATTCCATAACACAAGCTTAGAGCTTACTTTGGGTCTAATTAACCGTGTGTGAATTTGTCCAGTTATAAAAAAGAAAAGAAAAAAAAAAGAATGTATATACGAAATTTCAGCTCACTCGGAAACCAGGAACTGGGTCAAAAAACTTGCTATATTTAATTACAGGCACAGACAGATGAATAAATAAGAGCTTGTAAAAATAAAGTTTGAAGGTAATGGTTGTTGATGATCGCGACTCGCTATCGGTTATTCCGATTTGAGGCAGGGCTCTTAACACAGTTTCAACGTTGCTGCAGTTCTATTTCAATACGCGTGTTATATCGTTACCTGGCAAAAAATAGTCGTAGACGTCAGTCGAGAAAATAGACAAATCTGTATTGAAAGTTTATTTGTATTTTTTGGCGACTGTCACCGTGGAAACTGAACCAGTCAAGGGTATGTTTATAGGAGTTTATTTAGATTGGGCGAGTTTACAAAAACCGGCGAGTTATGTCACAAATCTAACTATTGGTACCACACGAAATACAGGCCTCCGGTTTATCGAGAGTCCAAAAAGCTTCAAAAAGACGGGTATTCAAGATCCTTGTCTTCTATTTAACTTGCTGACTTGCAACTTGTAAACTCGCTATACCTAAACAATAACTTCTCAGTACCAATGGTTGAAGCTACAAACAAATTAAAACCATCTAACTCCACATTTAGGCACAGATTAATAAATAGTTACTAACGTAATTTAGGGTCGCCTTCACACAAATCGATAAAGGTCTCAATTCAACCGCTCCCATTTAGACATCCCTCCAGTAACGCGCATCAAAACAGTAATTAGAGACTCTATACACCTGAACCATAAATATCACTGATATTTAAAACAACTTTAATTACTAGAAAAAATCTGCGAAACTTTTTGAATTTATAAAGTTTTCCGAGCTTGATTATAATGATGACGCCCGGAGTTTCTCCGGCGTAGCAACAGAAGTACCTAATAGGCATGGAGAAACGTAGATATAATAAAAAGTAGTGGTTATATGCATGGCTGTTGCCAGGCGGGTAACCCGGCCGTATTCAGAAGTCCTCATTAGCGAGGACTTTGCACTTCCACTGGGTTATAGTTAGGTGTATGTAGATGAACTAGTTGTTGGGGATCGGTAAGCTAGGCTTGGCGTATTTTTAAGTTGATTGCAGAACTGATATTTCTTGGGAAATGGAAGGCTTTTGGTCAGTAGTAGGGCATTACATACTTACTTTACAGATTCGTTTATATTGTCAATATTAGAGGGATAAAATAATTATCCTCTTGATAAAACTATAACTACGATATTCTTATATACATTTGGCAAAACACTAGGACATGTTCTACTTATAATATTAATATGAACACGAGGGTTGTATAGACGCACGTTTGATGCTCTTTCCGACTATAACACACACATACAATTTTAATCCCAAAAAAATATCCGAATTTTTACAATACTGGTGAAATCGCAGTTCGCTATTAGGTCTCATATTGTGTGTACCATACCCATCAAATACTCAACAAAGAAACTACACCAGCATTAATAATTCAGTCATTAACAAACAGGGATTATAAAATGGAAGAGCGTAATGCATATTCTTGTATGAGGACCCTCGCACTTAAAGCCCTAGTCCCCACTATACAGGGCCCCCCTCACTTAGGGCCCGCTACAGGGCCCCGTGCTATGTAATATGCATCGCACGAGCTCATTAGAGTGTTTGAAACAACTACCACTCTCAGGGGTTTTAGCGTAGGAGCGAAAGAGGGTGACTCCATAGAAAATGATGGCTAGATTTTTTTCTACAGCTAGAAATGCAAATATTTTGATTGCAAAGTACTTCACCAAGGAAAAACGAAGTACTTTGCAGTCAAAATAATCTAAACTAAAAACTTTGGAACTAAACATTATGTTTGACGATTGAAACAATCGGGACCGACAATTAGACATGCCCTCCGGATCATTGTGCTCAGATGACAAACAAAGGAATACTAACGAATACCAAGAAAAATGTGATTAATTAATTAAGTATAAACATACTTATAAAAACTTGATCCAGCGTGTCAAAAGCAAAAATGAGAAGTTTCACTTGAACTAACAAGAAGTTATCCTCTTTCGTAGCGCCCGAGGCGTTAAGCGACGATGTTACTTTATTGCGATTGTTAAGCAACGTGCAGCTTGACACCTAGGTACTTAACGGGTGGCCGATAATGGCATATCTATCTGCGACCTACCGTGGTTCGGAGGGACATGTTAAACAGTCGGTCCCCTTTGTCCATCATCAGACCATGTCAGAGACCTTTAAGCGGTCTAAAACTCCGACACCAGGGTTGGCCACTGACCTTCTTGATATGAAATGAAGTTATCCTCTTTTGCAACTGTCAGAAGCATTAAGCCCGTGGGTGTTGTCCTGTTTCGTTACGGATACGCTCATTTGTCCAATTCTGCAGTTTTCTGAGTCATTCTGTCGCTTTATATGGAGTGCAGGTAATGATTCGCTGCATCTGGCATAAAGATGTGATATCTGAAGAAAGGTTTTTGACCTCTTGGCTAGAGCTATAGCTCAACTTAGCTATATCCTTATTGTTTCACACAGGGTTGGCCACGGACCTACATGAACTCACTTTTTTAAAGTTTATACAAGTAACACGCCACTTGCCTGCTTCTAGTTATAGGTATACTAGCCGCGCCCCGCGGTGTTACCCGCGTTGTATCCCTCCCCGCGGAAATTTCTAGATAAAATGTATCCCATGTGTTATTCTGATGTATAACTTATATTAGGTACTGTTAAGTTTTATCCAAATTACAGTAGTTTTTCCGTGAAGGAGTAACAAACATACATACATCCATCCTCACAAACTTTCACATTTATTTTATTAGTAGGATTTAAGACGTATAGACATAGATGTTATAGCTATACTTAAAGATACGTATAGCTATACTTAAAGATACGCATAACTATCTATAACAGCTATAAGATCACAAACGCTGACCAAGTGAGCGCAGATGTAAATATTCGCGCGGTGATTGGTCGACGCGGCAGGCGCGGCCCCGTTTAACAACCGACAGGTATTATACGAGTAGTACCCCGGTACAGTACAGGACAGACTCGCTTACTCATCAGGAGTGATAGCACGAGAGCACAAAGTAAGTACAGTGTGTGTAATTAAGTTTGAGATAGCTCTAACTATTGGTTCTAACTCTAACATGGTTAAGAGATCATTATTAAGTAGCTGGCAGCTGGAACACTGCTTAAATGGATTGACAGTGGCATTTCGATCTGAGCGCTACCGTGTATCAATAGGCACGTTTATATAAATAGCCTCTTATATTGTTGGTTGTTTCAGCAATAAACTTCACAAGACTTCAATAAACACGAGTAACTTAGTGGCCAACCCTGGTGCGAGTTTTTAGATCAACTAAAGGCCTCCAATATGGTTCAATGATTAAACTAACAGGGACTGTCAATTGTCCTCCGAAACACGGTTTGCACGTAATTGATGCCAGAGTCTAACGTTCTACAAAACCAAGCTAGCCAGACAGCAACGAAAGTAACTGCCGGTTACTTTCGTTATAAAATTACGTTCCGTTATATTTACGTGTCTAAAGGGTAGGTGCATCGGCCGCGCACCACACTTATTAACCAAGCTCCACGCTACATTCAAGCATACATTACTTAGCAACCTCGATGCATTGCGTTCTGTTTTCACTGTCTTATTGCAGTTAGGGCGAGTACACACTGCACTCAAGTCAGTAAAGTAGTAGTAGTGAGTTCGTGTAGGTTGTCGGTAAAGTAAGTAAGGTAGTGGCCAACCCTTATGACGGAGTTTTTTTAGAGTCAAGTCAGTCAGTCACTAAGACCAGTAAGTACATAATATGCTCTATGAAAAAGTCTGCGAGATGCATTGACTCTTAAAGAAACAAAAGTCTTAAGAATTTAGAAAAGAGTTCTAATAGGCACCATACATGCTTGAATTTCGATCTGTATCCAGAATCTGACATTAAATCTGGATTCAAAACGCTCAGAATTATAAGCAAAAAGCATTGATGTTTCAGATATTTTTTTCTACTATAATCTAACAACCAATCCAAGAAATTCAACGTTGGTTACAAGATCATGAAACTCTGCTCATCTACGGTGGACAATAAAACGGGGCAATAAAAGTAATGTCACTGGGAGATCTTAAAATCTGGCTGCGAATCGCCCATGTGGTAATAAACGAGCTGGCGTTAAAGATAGGCCTAGAGCAGAGTAGTAAGAATGCGTTTCCTTTAAAGAGGAGCGGAGCTGACCAATTACAACGCATTACAAAGATTTTGACAGTTTCAATGCGTTGTTTGACAGTTTCAATGCGTTGTTTGACAGTGTCAATGCGTTGTTTGACAGTTTCAATGCGTTGTTTGACAGTTTCAATGCGTTGTTTGACAGTTTCAATGCGTTGTTTGACAGTTTCAATGCGTTGTTTGACAGTGTCAATGCGTTGTTTGACAGTTTCAATGCGTTGTTTGACAGTGTCAATGCGTTGTTTGACAGTTTCAATGCGTTGTTTGACAGTTTCAATGCGTTGTTTGACAGTTTCAATGCGTTGTTTGGCAGTGACAATGCGTTGTTTGACAGTTTCAATGCGTTGTTTGACAGTTTCAATGCGTTGTTTGACAGTTTCAATGCGTTGTTTGACAGTTTCAATGCGTTGTTTGACAGTTTCAATGCGTTGTTTGACAGTTTCAATGCGTTGTTTGACAGTTTCAATGCGTTGTTTGACAGTTTCAATGCGTTGTTTGACAGTTTCAATGCGTTGTTTGACAGTTTCAATGCGTTGCAATTGGTCGATTCAGCTCCTCTCCGCTACAATAGACAACACTTAGACAGTTGTAAAGGAGAATGTCTAACTTTAACGAATATTAACGAATAGAATCGCATAAGTCTTCAACCATCAATGTTCTTCAAAGCATCAGAGTGTAACCGACTTAGTGTAGCGTGGAAAAGATCACAATGATACGTGATAACCGTGATCAGTGGTCGAGCCGACATTTATAATGAATGACATATCTGAGAAACGCGACGTATAGAGAATTAAAATTCAATCACATACACAATTATGTGCGAATGAGCATTATAGTTATGATTAGTCTTCAGCTTTTTTAAATGATAGAAAGTAATACTTTTTTCCATTGAAGCAGAGCGGAGCGGTGCGGAGTTCAGTCGACGCATCTAAATTGTCAAATTGACAAGCATTGACATTGCCATTTTTGGAACGAAGTTCCTTATCGCGCGTTGCGAAAGGGGGCTAGACGGAAAAAAATGGAACGACACTTTTTAGGCCAGAGAGAGATAGACAGAGGAACATGCGCACGCCAGAGAGAGACAGACAGAGAAACATGCGCGAGAGAGACAGTCTGTCTCTCTCTGGCTTGCGCATGTTCCTCTGTCTCTCTCTCTCTCTCTCTTATAGAAAGCAAGCCAGATATTTTCGTTTCGTCTTTCTATTTCGCATTGAACAGTGTGGTGGGTGTCGCGACGATTATTGTTGTTGATAATAAATACATAGTAATAAAACAAAGTTTTGTCTGTTTGTCTGTATGCTTAAATCTTTAAAATTACGCAACGGATTTTGATGCGGTTTTTTGCAATAGGTAGAGTGATTCAAGAGGAAGGTTTTTATGTAAAAAAAATCCCGAAATTCTCACGGGAACGGGCACAACGCGGGTAAAACCGCGGGGCGCTGCTAGTAATAAATAAACTTCGTTCCATCCGGGTGTCCCTTGACACCTCTCAAGTTTTTTATTTTCGTAATGCGTTATGTATGATTGGTCGATTGACCTCCGCACAGCTCCGCTCTGCTATAATGGAAACGCACCCTTGTCCTGTCCAATATCTATAGGTGTTAATACTTCTTTAAACTTGACTGCAACAAACCGCATTAATACTCGAAATTAATACGACATGCGAATAAACTGTTATACACTACATCTTTGTCCAGCAGCCAGTCCAGCAGTGGGGCATTACAGGATATTATTTACTTTAAGAACTAATCCTTACTATTAGTAAAAGTGAAAAACAAATATTATATTTAAGAAATTCGTTGGAAAATCGACCATATTCTGTTGAAATTTTCGCCATGTTTAAAAGATATAGACTGTAGTATTATTGAAATTACTACGTGTAACACTGGAAACTAGAAATCTGATCAAATGTAATGAAATAAACAAGTAATTACCGCTACAGGATGTTGGCCGCTGGTGGTAATGGAAACGGAGGTATAGCGCGGTTACTGAAAGCTGGCACGTACTTGGCAAATCGCTTTGCACTTGTGAGAGTTGGCGCGGTTTTTGGCAGGTCAGTTTGCGTTTTTATAGTGACTTTAAATAATAATGCGATATGCAAAGTGAAATTTAGTGATAATTTATTTGTTCGTCCGGTAGCGCAAAATTATAAAAATAGTAAAAACAAACAATAAACTTATTAGAACTACCTACAATATCAAAAGTGTAACACACATATGCAATGTATACTTCAATAACGAGTATCTCACTTTAGTGAAATTGCACTACACATTAACAAAACAATGTCAAGTTCGCGCTAGCTTTATTCAACCGAGCTATAGTCTGTAAGTTGTTAAGCAAATTAGTTATTCAGTAGGCTATGTAAAGGCACCTTCAGCATCGCAATACAGTAATTTGTAGTTGCACCTGCCTAGTTAACATACACTGGATTTTCTTGCTTTCGTAAGAGGAACATTTAAATAGTTTTCTAGGTAACATTTAATGAGGCACAACAGCCTAGTGTTTAGTTTAACTTAGTCTTGATGGAGTTGTCTGACTACATCGTTCTATCGTTTTAACTACTGCCCACTTTGCTCATTAACTAAGCGATGTTCTTTCTTTCTTATCGAGTGTATGGTCAACCTGACCAATCCTGGTGTCAGAGTTATTGAGCCGCCAAAGGCCTCTGACATGGCTCTTGTAACGACTACTGTCCGTAGAAAGTAACCGGGACCGACGGCTTAACGTGCCCTCCGAAGCACGGAATCATCTTACTTTTCGGGCAATCAGGTGATTCAGCCTGCAATGCCCTACCAAACTGAGGACGGTCTCACAAAGTTATTTTTGTGAGATATCCCCACCGGGAATCGAACCCGGAACCTCCGGATCGTGAGCCGAGCGCTCAAACCACTAGACCACGGAGGCTGTTAACTAAGCGATGTTAATTCATTGCGATTGTTAAGCAACGTGCAGCTCGACCCCTACTTGGATGGGTGGCCGATAGTGGCATTTCTATCTGAGCGCTACCGTGCTTCGGAGGACACTTAAAGTAGTCGGTACCGGTTGTTTAAATCGTCAGACCATGTCGGTGGCCTTTAGGCGGTCTAAAAACTCTGATACCAGGGTTTATATTTCAACAACGAATCTATGAACTAAATCATTCGAAAAACGTGGTCAGAAAAGGTTACCTAGCAACAGTCTTCATTCAACAGTCATGTTAGAATGTATGTAAAGATTATTTTATAAATTTTACCACCAATGTAACGTTCCGGCAATCTCATTTGATTTTGGAATAAAGTGACAATTTTTTTTCCCAATCCATCTCCATTTAACCATCAAACTTCTTCGTAAAGTAATAAAACCTCAATTAAAATCATAGACTACCGGTCTAGCCATCTAGTTGGTCGTGGTTCGTGCGCATGCGTTGTCACGCACCCGTAATCAATTGCGCGTGCGCATCCACAATACAGTGGTATACCATTGTTCTACTTGCATTAGGCTGCTTGTAACAAATGATATCACTACATAGTATAAAACAAAGTCGCTTTCCGCTGTCTGTCTGTCCCTATGTACGCTTAGATCTTTATAACTCCGCAACGGATTTTGACGCGGTTTTTTAAAATAGATCGAGTGATTCAAGAGGAAGGTTTATGTGTATAAAAATTCACGAAATTCCCACGGGAACGGGACCACGTGGGTAAAACAGCGGAATAAAGGATAAAGGCTTACGTAGAGTTCTATAGGCTTGATAA